>LOEQ01001493.1:28980-52923 GCA_001685075.1 Bramus lutescens | reverse complement strand
TCTTCTTCTTCTTCTTCTTCTTCTTCTTCTTCTCTCTCTCTCTCTCTCTCTCCTTTCTTTCTTCTCTGTTACAATGCCTCATAGTTTTACTTATCACAATTTTATAATATACACTTTCAAGATTTATTTATTTTATGTGTATGAGGTACACAAGTAGTTTGCCTGCAGGTATGTCCAGAATGATTAATAAAAACCCAGAAACAGATATTGGGGTTCAACCTGAAGGTCAGAAAAGCAAAACAGCCAGCCACTGGCTCTTACCTCTACTTCAGTCTGATGTGGTGATTCTGCCTCCAGAAGTCTCAGAATGAGACTCTGTGTGAGAGCTGTCTCCTCCGTCTCTAGGGCTGGGATTAAAGGCATGCACCAATATCTCCCGGTTTCTATGGCAAACTAGTGTGGCTACTGGGATTAAAGGTGTGTGTCACCACTGCCTGGTCTGTAAGGCTGATCAAATAGGGCTATTTTACTCTCTACTCTTCAGGCAATCTTTATTTATTAAGATACTAATGAATCATCACTACAGGTACGTAGATGTACCACATGCATATAGTGTCCATGAAGGCCAGAAAAATGTGTTGGATAGCCTAGGCTTCAAGTTACAGAAGGTGGTGAGTGTTAGGAACCAAACCTTTGTACTCTCCAAGAGCAGTAAGGGCTCTTACTCTTTGAGCACTCTCTCCAGCCCTTATAATGTATTTTTATGACTCATCATCAGCATCAATTTATAATTCCTTCTAAGTTACTGGCTCCTTGTGCTTTCATTAACCCATGAGAGTTTTAGAATCAATGCATTTTAACCCTAAGAAATTGGGATTTTAGTGGCTGAGGGTGGACCATGTAGGGTCTACGTTTGCTCTCCACAGGAACGAAAAATTGTTGGAGCTTTGTTTGGAGCTGTAGTAAATTTAGAAATTAACTTCCAGATAATGTATACTCTCAAAATATTGATTATTCATAACCTCCTGCATGAGTTATTTTATTTAGCTAAATTATCAGGTATGCTATTCAATAAATATTCTAAAACTCTCGATAAAAATCTTATGTATTTTGTTAATCTTACCCTTGGGTGCCCTAAAATGTTTATGTGTGTGTTAGAATGGAAACATCTTTCATTATTAGTCTTCGTGCAGTTTTGGTAGAACACTGCTCAACTGAATTTGTGTTTATGGATTCATTTAGACTTGTGTTTTACTCAGTTAATAAGAATTGCCGAGAATGCTCACAATATAAGTTTCTCTTTCTGATTTTTATACCTATTTCCTGTCTGCCATGCTAAAAATCCCCCAGACAATGACCAATGGAAAACCCTGTGTGAGCTAGGGACAAGCTGGATTGAAGGCCAGCTGGTTCTTCCCAGGGATGCTAATCTGCAAGAGGCATCAACAACTCAGTGGGATACAAATATGTGGTGCCAAAATACTCAGGTCCGTACAAGCAAATCCTTATATTGTTGGCAGAAAGAATATTGGTTCTGCACCCGCCAAAATGACAGAAAGAAAAGGAGAATTACCCTTTGCCAGCCACTTCTGCAGCAAGCTAGTATTCAGTCACCTGAACCTGGCAGTTACCAGCAGCTCAAGTTCTCAAACTAAACAACGACCACATGGTTCTCTTTACTAAGAAAACCCAATATTCCTTATTAAAGAATTTTAATGCCCTTGCTGATCTCCAAAACATACCTAGCTTGGAGAAAATAACTGACGGCCCACGGTAGTAGGCACTTCTCTGTGAGTGCGGCATTTTTAATAGAAAGCTGACTCCATCTGAGCAAATAACACTTGCTCACTATTTTGAAAAGGAAGCAAATTATCGGCTTACTTAATTGGTCTTGACCAAGGGCTTGTCTTTAAAAATATCTGAGGGGGATATTTCTTTGGGGGGATTTTGATGATTTACCTTCACTGTTTTCCAGAGACTAGAAGTTGCCAGAAACTTCGGCATGTCTGTGTCTACGTATACCTACACACTGAGCAACTCAATTCCAGTAGAGGGAACTTCCAGCACCAGTTGTGGACATTCGTTCATCTTCTTTGTGAGGAGAGAAGACATTTTCACGTATTTTGACAGATTTTTACATTTTTTTCTTTCTTTAATTCACAGACAAGCCTTTATACTGCTTTATTTTTTCAACAGTTCTGGGGTCTCTGACAATGTCGCATACTTCAGTCCTGCCCCTCACTCATATTTTCCGCTAAGGAGTTTAGTTTCCTTTTACCCATCTCCAGGTCACACTTTGCTAGTTTTCCTCTCCTCCACATCACTCACTCTGCGGCAGCCCAGCAGCATCACGACAGAGTGCAGTGGGACAAGACTGTGTCCATGATAGGAACAGGGAAAGACAAGGGATGAGCAAGACCCAAGAGCCGTGTGTAGCAGGGGAGGAAGAGAAGAAGTGAGTGAAGAGGGTCAGAGAGAAGGAAAAAAGGGGTTTTCTGGGACATAAAAGCCGTGCACATTAGCTAGCAAGAGGGTCTGCGATACATTGCAAACCACAGATCTCGAACGTCTGTGAGACTGCCAAGCAATAACTAGACTTTAGCCAATATAGAAACAAGGAAGGCTTAAACACATACTTACACACAGTGTCTTTATTGAAGATGAAAGTGATGTAATAATAGAATAAGCATGAACATGATACATAAATAAATGGCAGATAAGATCCTCAGGTGAGCACAACATGCATGGATCATCTTATTCTCATCCCAGTCCCCTCAGAATTCTCTCTGGGTCTCAGAAAGCCTCCAACCTCTATGATTTTAAAGCTATATTTTCATGTATATGAACTTAACTATAAGATGGATTGTGGTGATGCATGCCTTTAATCCCAGCACTTGGGAAGCAGAGGCAGACAGATCCCTGTGAATTCAAGGCCAGCCTGGTCTAAAACGTGAGTTTAGAAATCTGGTCTTGAAAATCCAACAACAACAAAAAACTTAACTGCAGCATCACAACTGTTTCCCAACCCTCATCTCCAACATGAGCACTCCCAGCTGTTCTCCACATCTGTGTGGCTAGATCTGGAGGATGGAAATGGAGGCAGATATAGGAATGCTCTCAGCCACACTTCTCCTTCTTAGGAAGTAGCTCACTATAAGAGGAGAGATGCAGATGCAGAGGCCAAGTAGATGCTCATAGAGTTGCCAGAGGGGAAAGGAACAGGGCTTTGAATGAGGGAGCCGAGACACTTCCCTCTGGGGACTAAGAGCCTGAAGGATGTCCTGCAAGCAGTGGCTACCAGAACAGTCATCCTGGAATTATGGCAGACTTCAGGGTCGCATGAGACATTACAGCCCTTCTGAAAACTGCAGTGTGATGGTGCCTAGCAGGAGAGGAGATGGCCTGGGCAGCTCCTTAGGGCTCACACTGAATGTTTGCTTACTAAGAAATCTGGGGCATTTTCCTTTATGATACTGGAAGAATTTGGAGGTTGGCAAGGAGAAAGCCAGTGCTAAGCTGATTGACTTCAGTTGTGTACAATGTTGAGTTTCATGTTTTCACCTAAAAGAGTAAAGAATGAAATCCAACAGTTTCTAAAATACTCTTCCCATCTTTTACCCACACTGCTATAAAAGCTGTCGTTTACTGAAAGCTTGCAATGTACCGGGTACTTGGCTTATCTTGGCTCATTTGTACATTGCAGTAAGCCTACAATCTAAATCTCTGTACCCATTTATAACAAGAGATTGAGTATTGTCCACATATGCAGTGCATGATGATACTGGGTGTGAACCAGCTTGTGCCATTTTCCCAAAACCAATGGGGTTTTAATACTTTTTAAAGAAATCTCTTTAATTCTAAATATTTAAGTAGAATATGAGCTGAACCAACTGCCTTCTAAATTCATGTCTCTATCCCCAAAGATTAACGTAGCTCTCAGACCTCAGCAGAGAAGTTCATTGTAGTATGGTAGTGAAACACAGAAACTCATAACTGACCGGAGGGCAGAGATGTGTGAGTGTGATGTGCTCAGCCACAGTGGAAAATCTATCACACCCTCTTTGTTAAAGTTCAGGGACCGCGGGAGAGCCAAAGGGAGACAGATCATAAGAGCCAGTGGTCGGTAAGTACTGGGATAGAACAGTTTCTTTAGGTGAGTCGGGAGTGCTGCACCCAGGAACTCACAGTGGCCATGGTTGTTTGCAGAAGATCAAAGCCAGGCAACAGTCTAGCCCAATGGGGGAGGGCTCCACAGTTCCCACCCCTAGCTAAAGAGTGGTCCCCAGTTTTCCATAAGAGCTCATTTCCTGCTAAGTTGGCCATGGTCAGTGGGGAGCCTGCATCCATGTGTATATGAAGAATGCTTAGTGGATTATAAAAAAAATAAAAATAAAGATGAAAAGGACAGAAAGTTAGGATAGGATTTGGGGATATGGGTAGATCATAGAGGAATTAGTGGGAGGGGAAAATAAACATAATCAAAATACATTTAGGCATGTATATAACCCTCAAAGAATTAAAATATAGCACAGAAAATCTGAAATGTGGAATGCACTGTTCTTGAAAAGGTAGTGACCAGGTGATGTGGTCCATCTTCTCTAGTGAGAGAAGGAAAAGCAAGAATTTGAGAATGTGAACAGTTGTCTCATTTATCCCTGGGAGAATTTGTAGGTAATCAGCTACCTTTGTAGGACTAAGATGATACATATATTTTCCTTAGAGTTTCTTTTAAAAAATATAAGTTCTTGCAGGATTTCATTCATTATATTTGATCATTTTCATCCTCTCTCCCAACTCCTCCAGTTCTACCCTCTGCCAATACCCCACCCAACTTTCTACCCTCTGCCCATACCCCACCCAACTTTCTACCCTCTGTCCATATTCTATAAACTTTGTGCCATCTTTTAAAATCAGTCCAGTCTAGTTTGGTCTTCCTATGTGATCTAACCATTTCCACTGACTCCGGATGCTGTTCTGATTAGATACACGTGGTTTCACAGGACTGAGACTTACATTTCATTTGATTTGTGGTCTGATCTAGAACTATCCTCTAATACCTGGGCACATTATGTGGGTGAGAGGAAAAAGAATGAATTGGTAGTCTTAATTGACAATAGTATCATAGTTTCTATACCAGAAATATTTTATAAGAAGAATAAGAAGTTATTTCTTTCTAATTACTTTAAAATTTTCTTATGTATGACTGAAAAAAATGTATCTACCAATAAATACACATTGCATATATAGATGCTTGAGGGAAAACAGCCTTCTGAAAATTCAAACTTTTGATACTGACAAATGGAGACCTTGCAATCAGTGTTTGTGAGCTTTTGAAGATAGTTGATGCTTTGGATTCAACCAACATTTCTGTCCATTCCTCCCTGCAGAGAGCAGGCAAGCCTTCCTCTTCCTGACAGCGGGATAGTAACAGGCTTCATCCTATTCTACAGGGTAGTTTAACTTACAGCAATCGCTCCGTTCTGTATTTCACTTTGAATAAGAAACAATAACATATACTGGGACTTGGAAAGCACACCCTACCTGTCCATCTCTTCTAAAAAGTCTAACGTCATTTATAGCATGAATTCTTTTCAAATCTCAAATAAACACTAGGGTGATTTCCTGGAGTCTAGGCCCTTGGGTGAGGACAGGAAAGGAAAGGGTAGAATCAGAATGGGAGCAGCCAGTCCCAAATAACAGGACCTGGGGGACTCTGAAAAGGCTAGCGTTCCCCCAGTACCATACTTGGCCATTTACTGTAGCTGCCTGCAATGAACATCACCTGCCTTGGAGTTTTCTCCTTTCTGGTTACTGATGGCTCTAATAAACGCACACCTGAACAGTTCTGCCTGCCTCCATCCACGCTACAGTTATACTCAGGCAAACTGATTAAAGCCAAGTTGAAATTCTATTAGAAAGGTCCTCATCGTGACTGCTTCCCAGGAAGCAACCCACCCAGAACCTTCTGCCCTGCTACCCAGCTAGCATTTCAGATGCATCCATTGCTCCTGAAACATGTCCTTGAACAAACAGTAGCCCGTGAATGAATGTGAAATGTTAGCTTCCCCATTATTAGAAAAAATCAAATTACTTAATGTCTAATTATCCCGTTAGATGCGGCAACACATTTGTAAACAGCCACAAAAGAAAACGAAGAATGCTGATGTTTGAAATTCGGTCACGGAAGTTACCAGTGATTTCGTTGATTCCATTTTCCCCGTGTCCCAGCATCAATTGCCAAATTTCTCACTCGCTGGGTGATTGCCAAAGCATAGAAAACCCTAATGAAGAATGTCAGTGGAGTTATTAAGTTATTACCGCTCCCAATAGTCCTTCTCTTCTCTCTTCTGCCTTTCTTTCCTCTATTCCTCAAATAGGGACATTGTCTGCAAATGGGCTAATCATCCTGCCCGGATTTATAATGCCATTAAGACACTGTCAGAGCCAACCTAAATAGCAAAGCCCACAGAAAAGTGAGCTATTAGCAAAGCTCATGGAAGAGCAATGCTGATTGTGATGAATACAATGGAAATGTACTCATTATAAGGGATTGAGCAGGACATTCAAGGGCTTTGTTGTGTCTTTTTTCTTCTTTAACTCATTTTGATGAAGTAGTAGAGTGAAGGAAGTCAACTGGTCCCCTGCCTCGACCTCCTTGTTGTGCTAGCTCGTGTGACTTGCTTCGTGTGGAAGTGCCTGTCTGATTAACATCAGTCTGTCTGCATCTTCCTTCCGATGTCAGAGAAATCTGCACTCTTGGGTGTATCACAGCTTCACTGAGATAAAACACCCACTTTAGAATTACACAGAACCTACCTTACCAGTGTAGCCACTGTTTCCTGGGAAGTTCACAGGGTGGTCTGGCCATCACCTCAGAGTGCCATGCAGCATTTTCTTCTAGCCAGAAAGAAATCCATTAGTGGTCACTCGGTGACACCGCTAGCCCAGGGCAGACTCATCTACACTCTGTCTCCATGGGAAATTTAGTGATTCTGGTCATTTCATCACCTGGGCTTTTCATGAAATATAATGATCTTTTGTAAGTGCTATATTTCACTCAGTACCAGCCTTTCATTTATTTTTATAGGCAATCACATTCTGCAATATGACACAGTTCTTTTGTTTACATATTCATTGTGTGACAGACATTTAGGTTGTTTCTACCTTTTGGCTATAAGGAATAATACCACCGCTATTGGATGTTCACGTACAACATTTATATGAAGAAATGTTTTTGTTTCTTTTGGGTAGATACACGTAAATGGACTCATTAGCCAGTACTGAGTAAGATGTTCAAGGCTGGGTCATATGGTCACTGTGAGTTTTACACTTTAAAATCTACCAAACTGCCTTTACAGTAGCTTCGCCAGTTTGCTTCCAATGATAATGTGGAAATAATTTCTTTGCATCATAAATGATACTTGATATGTATGTTTGACTACAGTCGATCCAGATACTGTAAACTAGACTCTCACCATCAATTTGATTTGCATTTCCCTAGTGACTAATGGCATTCAGCATCCTTTTATGGGTTTCTTGAACATTTGTATATTTGTTTTGTAAATGCAGTTCTTCAAAACCTTCACAAATATTTTTATTTTAAAATCTAATGGAGGCAGTGAGAACCAAAGTTTCCAGAAAAGGAGAGGAGTGAGCATGGCATAGCATAGGGGCCTGCTAGTGGAAGCACCAGGGTCAGCGGTCAGGCTTGTAGCAGGAAGAACACAGCACTATGTCAAGGCTGTGATTGTCCATGAGGAACAAACAGGTGAGGGAAGATGCAAAGGTTAGTGTGGATAGTTTTTCTTTTTGTTTATTTGTTTGTTTTAAAATCTCTCTCTCTCTGTCTCTCTCTCTCTTTCACACACACACATATACACACACACATGCACACACATACACACACATACACACATACACACACATACACACACATACACACATACACACACATACACACACATACACACACATACACACACATACATACACACAGAGTTTTGGCCAACTCCATCATCTATCCATTCCTCAACCCCCTCACTTTTCTTTGTCCAAGTTCATGTGCCCTTTTTACTTAAAACTCCCTGAATCAGGCTTTGGGAGATAGGCATATTCAGGGAGTATAGTTTGTATACAGCCACTTCCATTTTAACTACAATTCCATCAACTCAAAAGGGGAAGAAAGACTTTGATGGACCTCAAGGGCAAACTCTATATCTAATCTGTTCTCCACAAACTCTTCTAAACCTTGTAAAGCAATAGTTTTTAACTTTTTATAATTGTCTTAGTACATTAACACATACACAACCAAGAGGAGGAGGGAGTAAGTGGAGTCAAGGAGACACCATGTAGCTGCTGGAGAAGAAAGGCACATGGTACTGGTAAATCACAAACCTTGTGGTAAAATATAAAATAATAGAAATGGGTTAATTTAAGATTTAAGAGCTAGCTAGCTAGAAATATGCTTAAGCTATTGGCCAAACAGTATTGCAATTAATATAGCTTCTGTGTGATTATTTCAGGTTTGGGTTGCTGGGAAATGAACAAGCAGTCTCCGCCTACACACAAACATGCACATATACACAAAGTTTCTTTCTAAAATTGTTAACAGTCTCAACATGCCCCAAGTTTGAATGTTATTACTTTCTTTGTCTCCATTCATTTAACAGCTCATTAGTGTGAAACATTTTGGGTAGACATCCAAACAGTCAACATGCATATGAAAAAATTGTTATCAGTCTCACTAATTATCAGCAAATTGCAAATGAATAACCAATAGTAGATCCCATCACACTCATTGGAATGACTGTTGTCTGTAACACTAGAGATAATAAGCTTGGGTAAGGCTGTGAAAGACGTGAATCCTTCTGCACTGTAACCTAAGGGTGACAATCATAATAGTCATTGTGGAAAACACTAAGACATTTCTTTTGCAAAGTAAAAATAAAGCTATCACCATGCAACCCATCCGGATATGCATCAAAAAGAAATTAAAGCAGAATATTCTAGAGATATCTGCACCTCCTTGTTCCATAAAGCAACTCACGAACAGCATGTTTCAGAGTCAATATAAGCATCCAAGTGATGAGTGGGTAAAGATAATGTGATGCACACAACATACAAGAATCATAACACACACTAGGGAATTCTATGGAGCCTTGAGAAAGAAGTCAATTGTATCATTTGCAGAAACATAGATGAACTTTTGGACATTATATTAAGTGAAATGAGCCAGATGCAAAAATATTAATTCCTTCCATTCTCACTCATCTGGGGAATATAAACAAACCAAATCAAAATCAAACGAACAAGCAAACAAACAACAACAACAACAACAAAACAGGGAAGGGATTGTGGTTACTAAGGACAAGGGCATAACATTGGGTGAATATTGATTAAAGACAGAAATTTCTAGAAGCCCATAAAAGAATCCATCATCTTTATTACATTTTCATTTATGGCATTTTTATTATGTTCTTCCTTTTATATCTATTTCTATGTTGAGATAACTTGCCTCGCCTTGCTTGTGTTCTTCTTCTTTAGAGTATCTGAAATGCCAACTCTGGTTTTTGTAAAGTCCCCATCTCGATAGTCTGACTCTGCTGAGTAGAAAGATGGCCTCACCTGTTGACATTTTATTGCTTTCCCTTGATTTTTTTTGCATACGTCATCAACTATAGCTGACATTTAGCTTCATATTAGGACAATGGAGACTTGCATTTTCCCAGCTGGAACAAAGCAAGCCTTTATTTTCTTTTTCTTTTTTTAAGATTTTTAAAAAATATTTATTTATTTATTTATTTAGTATGTATACAACATTTTTGTCTGTGTGTATGGCTGAAGGCCAGAAGGGGGTGTGCCAGACCTCATTACAGATGGTTGTGAGCCACTATGTGGTTGCTGGGAATTGAACTCAGGACCTTCAAAAGAGCAGGCAATGTTCTTAACCACTGAGCCATCTCTCCATCCCCCAAGCCTTTATTTTCAAAGGCAAGCAGGATGGATTTGCTGAGGCTCTCAGCAACATGAGGATACCACAGACTGCATTCCTCTAGCTTGGCTTTGCATTTAGTATAAGAACTGACATAGTCTGAGATTTCCCTTTTGTAATTTCCTAGTATGTTACATCCTTAGTGGAGGGTCTTCCCTTGGCTGTCCCTCCTAAGGTATTATTTTTCCACACCTCTTCATCACTGACTTGATGCTAAATCTGACTTCACACACAAACCATTAATATGGAAAAGGAGTAATATGGTTAATTCTGAATTTTCTGATTTAACTTTACTCTTAGGAAGTGCTCTGTCTCTGGGCCCGTAGGCTTCCTTCTGGACCACACACTTTTGTTTCTTGGCACAAACTGCCACCTCAGGTTAAAGACTTTTTCTTCTGTTTTCCTTCACGGGCAGCAAAGAGTGTGTGTCCTTTTAGAGTATGGTTCTGCATGTCATAAATAATCCATTTTAACTGGAAGTCCATTATGATCACATGTGTGATCTCACACATTCCTACCAAGAATAAAAACACCACCCCCCTAACTAAAGAATCTGTAATGGTTCCTTAAGGGGACAGTTCTGTTTCAAAGAAGCTGGATGCTCCTGTCCGATGTTGTCAGGGATCCTTTTATGAACACTCCTAAGAGGCCAACACGTGGCTTTGCAGGTGGCAATAAATTCCCTATGTACCTGTGTCTCCTAGGCATTCCACTTGGCAGTCTGCTTCAGTATCTGTTCAACTTTCTTCCCTGTTTTTATCTGTGTGGTTCTATAGGTGGAACCTGCGGTGTCAAGCATGCTAGACAAGCATATTACCACCGAGCTACATCTGTCCTCTTTTCGCTTTGTATTTTGCAGCAGGGTCTCACTATGTTACCAAAGCCAGCCTTGGACTTGTGATCCTTTGCCTCAGCCCTGTGGGTAACTAGGATTACAGGTCTGTAACACTGGGTTCAGTCACGATTTCTTAAAAGAAAGGTTAGTACGATTCTTCTTCCCATTGCTTTATGGACCCTGCCCCAGGTACAGTGACAGTAGAATGCCAGCTCTCTTTGCAGGTACCCACTTATCTTGGATTTAGGTTGAGACATTTTCATCAGGTTCTCTCTAAATGGTTCAAGAAAACATGAGAGAGAATTTGCTGACTGTCTTGTGTCCCTGTTGTCACTGTTTTGAAGGGAAAGGGTGATTTTCTTTTCAGCTTCCTGTCCTAAACAGAAGCAGGAGTTCTGTGATGTATGGAAATTGTTGTAAGGTTTCAGTGTAGAGAGCAGCATGACCAGAATATGAATGTCACGACACCAGGCTACTGGATTTTCAGTAGTCCCCAGGGAAATTGACTGATAAGTAGATTAGGGTTACAGCAAGGGAGAAGTGGAAACAAATGGACTTAAACCACAGGCGGGAATGACCATTCATGTACTCCACTTCATAGTGAATGTTGGAGGGGGCGCTTCAGATCAGCGTGCTGACTGAGTTCCGTGGAGGGGAGGCTACACCAATATGACCTTCTCAGTTTCAGAAGCTGTCGGTCCCGATGCATCCTGGCAGGTAGGTTCTTTTTCTTTGCTAGTTAAACAATTAAAAGAGGGAAAAACATCTCAGAGAAAAGTGAAAATGATGTAGATCGGCAAACTCCTAGGGTAGAGGAGCCCCGTCCCCCAGGAGCTTTCGGATAAAGAGGTGCCTCTTGGTCACTGACTTCTTTCCATTCAGCTTCAGAAAGGAGCCTTCAGGTCTCTTCCAGGTCTATGCCTTTGTGCACTTTGTGTAAATTAGATGGCCTCACTCTAGAGTAGTTTCCTATCACAGGAACCTATGCTATACTTCTCTGTGACCTTAAGTTCTTGGCCAATCTTCTCCTTCTACAGCAGAAGTTTCTTGAGTGAGTGGATTGTGTCTATCTTGAGGAACTACTGGTTTTGAAGTTCTGGATCAAGGTCTAGCCTGCAATAAACACTCAGGTAATAGTAAATAAATGTGTCTCTGCCTGAGTGGGGTGTATGTTGTGTACATGTGTGTGGGGGTACATGTGCCCAGGTGTGAGCATGCAGAAGTCAGAGACTTCCTGTGTCTTCTATTTCTTCCCAGCTTTATCTTTGCGTTTCAGCCCCTTCACTGAACTGGACAACTTGACTGGTTGGTAGAATCCTGGAATTCACCTGCCTCCACCTGACAATGCTAGGGGCACAGACCCGCATGGCCATTCCTGCTTTAACATGGATGCTGCAGATCCAAACTCAGGCTCTTGTGTTTGTGCACCAGTGCTTTGCACACCAAGCCATCTTCCTGCCTTCTTGACTGGACTTTATTCTGCTTCTGTTTATTGGAAGAAACGTTTCAGACTCACTTGAAGCTAACCTGGTCATACTGGATGGGTACAGTCCCCTTCACTAAGGTCCAGATGAGATTGAAAATCACCGAAGTCAGAACAAGTTAAGAGGCAGCCATTGGGAGAAGGAGGTTGGCAGGTGTATGCTGTTTCTGTGATGTTCTGCTTGGATGAGAAGCAGACATTGACAGTGAGGAGATGGAGGAAGAGACTGGGTTCTTCCTCTCTGCTTGTCGCTATGCAACAACTATCATTCAAACTCCTTCTTACTAAAGTGTCTGAATCCAGAGAAGGAAGAGAGAAGCCTGAGAGACTTGGATATACTAAGTATATTTTTTCATTAATCTAATTCAGTTAATTATAATTGGTGCTTCTCACTGGAGCCTCTCATTATTTGCTATTGGCTCTGTGTCACATCTTCTCCTCTGCTCCTAAGTAGGGGAGAGGAGTGCACAGTATTAATGTAATAAGGTATAGCAAGGTGTGTAATTATTGTTCAATAACCTGCTCTCAAGGAGCAAAGAGAAGATATTGAACAAAGGGTAAGATCCTTGCAAGCCCTTGCTGTGTAGCTATTACAACCTAGCTGCACGGTGCTTAGACCACTTTTGTGAGCATTTAAAGAATTATAACATAAATTGTTAAAAATAATAAAGAAAAACATTGGGAAGAATTATAAAGAAAATGTCAATTTATGAAATAATTTTTACTATTTTTAACTTCATCTGAGTTAATGTTGCATAGATGATAATTTCCTTGCCTGTTGGAGACTAGTTCTAAAAAAATAAAAATGTCTTCCAAAATGGGGTGAAATGCTGTAAGTGAGAACTTACTTTCCTTGAATGAACAGTTTAAACGGTAGCTTATGGAAAGTACTTATTAAGCAAAATAGGAATACAAAGTTAAAAATCTTCAACTCTTAGAGATCCCACCATTCAAAGATTTCAGGACAGAAACTGAACAGTACATAAGGCTGTCAGTTAGAAACATAAAGAACCCCAAATTAAACTAAATATGACTTTCTGGTTTAATATCTACATTTAACACTAAGTAGGAGGTTCAATGGGGGAGGCAGTCTTTGGTATTCATGTTTCCCGAGGCCAACATTTCTTTATATGACTTTAAGAATGTGATTCCAACCATGAGCCTTTCAGCATTTACTCCGACTTGCACATTTTGGAGGCATGGGAGAATCTTTTGTTGAATAAACGATGAAGCTTTCCATAATTGCCAACATTTGAAGTAAAGGATTCTGATTCATGTAGCATCCCCTTTGCAAAATAAAAACACGATACTTCGGTTTTTGCATCTTTGGAAATTGTTGACAGGAATGGTGTAACATATGAATAAGCCCAGAAATAAGAGACAGAGGCATGAGGACCGTGAGTTTGAATGGGCTAGATACATGAGAGACCATCTTTAAAAAATCCTTATTGAATCAGCAGATAAACGTGGGTATAATTATTAAGAGTAGCTACTATTTATCATAGCATGGCATCACAAGACAATTGACTTAGGAAGAAATTTAGATAAGGTCAAGATAAGCCAGCAAAGGAGAAGGCAAGGTCAGATTTTGAAACTCGTAAGTTTAGGGTGTGAGCAGCTTCTGTGAAGCATGGAGACCGTTGTCACTTGGTAAATCGCCATCTCCATTACAAATCTGGTACAAAATCTAGTCTTCATTGCTGTGTGTATACTGTGTTCTTTTATTGTAGTACAAGAAAGAAAATAGAAAGCCCACTGAGGAGCAGACTCATAGAAACACAGCAAGCAAGAGACTGAAACCAGAATCTTGAACTTGAGTCTAATCCAATCAACACAATTAGATCTTAATCTCATTCTCTCTTTGTGATGTCCAGGATAATTAATCTGTCAAATAGTGACCAGCTGGTCCCTTACAATGTATCTCTATGATGCTGAAGTTCTTGGCCACAGGCTCTGTCCCTCTCTTCTTGATCTAGCTTCTCATGACCCCATGAGCAAGCTCTAAGCCAACCAGGGCAGAATTCACTAGGCCGACCATCTATCTGTCTGAGTAGTAAGAATCTCTTTTGTAATATATGTCCTTTGTGAAGTTTCTAGTATCAGGAGAGTTCCCACGTTGTGCTCTTATTTTTTGAGGGCTTTCTACGCACAGATCTAACCAGGCTGTTCGTAGCTAGTCAGAAATAATCACACATCCTGAGGCTAGTATATCCATTATTTTCCAGTTCTGGGAAATTAAGCCTAGTGCCTTGGCCATGGTAGGCAAGTATTCTACCACTGGGCTACAATCCTGCCCCATCCTTTCTTTAAAAGCCAAGAAATTTTTCTTATCATGAAGATGCCACCATCCCGATGAAAGGGGCTGAAATACTATGGCCATCGGCTTCACTTTATTCTAACACAAAGTAGATGTGAAGTGTCCTTGATTGCCAATCAGCTCACTACAAGACGCTCTCCATAAAACCACAGAAATTTTGAAAGGGATAGCAACACACCATCACTAGAAGAGCTAAGCATGTAAGTAACTGGCTTACACAACTGACGTTTGTCTTCTGGTCTAGCTTATGACAGCCTCCATAGATCCTACTGCCCGTCATCTCCTGGTGTTGATTGTTCATTTTCATAGGCAGAAAGGGTGGTGACACCCAGTTTACCAAGGAAGCATGGCAATGAATCAGAAGGATCAAGTTCTGCTCTGGTTTCCAAGGTTCTAGTTGACCTATCACAGTCTCACGGATGTTAGTAGGAGACACACAACTCCTGGATCCAAGAAATAAGGCTTTATAATATTTGGCCTGCAGTAGGCTTCATGTCAGTACCTGTTCCCTTTACCCCAAAGTCAGTGTGTGGGGGGTAGTCATAGATGGACGGTGCATGCATGAGCTTTAAACAGGTAAATGAATGTTTGGAGCACATAATGCATACATTACTGGGGTTAAACATGTTGCTGTGGTTCGTGGAGAGAGGGTGATACCAGTGTTGGTGCACATCACTTAGCAGCTAAGGCTTACTGCGGCCCCTTGTCTGCCTGCTGAGCCTTCTGACTCCTAACTCAGTTTGAGTAATTGGTGTAGAACTCATTGCAAGAACTGCCTGAGGGCATTAGTCTAATCTGTTCTATTCTTGTGTGCCACAAGGGAAGCCATTCTCCTCTGTGAAGTGAGAAAGTGTTGGGAAGGGTTGTTAACTGTTTTGGGTGAGTAGAGGAACTTAGCCAGCCCTGATGATCATGTACTTCATGGTGAGATTCAGGGAAGGATTAACCAAATCTTGATATGACCATCTGGTAAGAGAAGGCAGATCTAGCCATTGGCTAATGTTAAGGCAATTGTACATGTTTGGGCTAGCTGCAACTGGGCATTGTCCTTGAAGAGGAAGAGGATGCCGCCACCATTATTCTCCCTCTCCCCTTTGCCCAGGGGGGAGTGAAGACCCCAGATTTGTGACTTAATTTCTCTCCCTACAAAATCACTGCACCGCGTTTTATCAGTTGTAGCTTCTGCTTTGTCCAGACATTCTTTACTCACATCTGTCCTCATCTGGAAAGGTCAGGTACAAGGCTATACTATTGAAGACCTTGAGCAGAATTAAGTTTGATTCCTTTCTGAGCAGGGGGCTGTCTCAGGGGACCAAGCAGACTTCCCTGAGGTGATTGATAGGGACACAAAGGCATAGTGTGCCCAGAAATATTGGCGGGTGTATGCTAGGTAGCATGTTGTCTCTAGGGGCCAAGGAGATGTACCTGGGGTTGCTGACAGGAAAACAAAGGTACAGTATGCCCAGAGCATTGGAGGCTGTATGTTGAATTTTCCAAATCACTCTCCCCAGGCCCTGTCATCCAAGCAATTATCCCAATAGCAACTGTAAGATAACAGAAGGGCACAGAAGCATCTGGGACAGCAAGACAGGGTGAAGGGAGGTAACACTCTGGTAAATGCTACATCACTGTCTGACAGCCAAAGATCTAAAAAGCCGAAGACATGACTGATTGGCTTGGAGAGATACTGTGGTATTTCTGGAGTCAGCTGACTAGCAGCCTGAATAGAAACACAAATCTAGATGTGTGGGAGAGCCTCTGAGAATCCAAGGCAGCTTAGTCATACACGGACGGAGGAGCAGGGAGTCTGGGTTACCCCAGAAGTATACCACTCTTTCACATTGAACTGAGATGCCACTAAGACCAATGTAAATTTTTTTCTTTTCCTCTTTTTCATGTGTTTTTTTTTTCATGTATTTCCTTTTCAATCCATGCTAGGGATCAAAGCTGAGGCCTCACACATACTAAGCACCCTTTTCAACCAAGCTACAATGCCAAATACATATTCCTGAATATTCTAGTTACCCCTTGAAAATGCTTCTAAGCCCTTTCCACCTTGTTAGTCTGCAGACCCAAAATAACCCAACCAAACCGGATATCCAGCCAAGGCTTCCAGGGACTGTGTGCTAAGTTTTGACAAGAGTTGCCAGGCAAGCTAGTAGCTCACTTGTCAAAAGGCATCCACCTGGAAGATCTTATTCTTAATCCAATTTCTGTTTTAATAACAAAGTACCTGAGGCTGGATAATTTATAAGTAAAAGAGGTTTGTTTGGGGTTCGTGCTTGTGAAGTTCAAGAATGTGGATCAACACATGCTTGGCTTCTGGTGTGCTGTGACAGGTCATGAAGAGAAAGGAAGAGGAAGTAGGCTTGTGTAGAAGCTGTGTGCTTGGGAGAGAGGGACTGGGGGAGACGTCACCTTGCTTTTCAGCTTGCTTCCAACCTACTGGAGGTAACTTCATCTCTACTCAGTCCTTCACAGCATGAAGTCTCTTCCCACTTACATGTCCCACCGCTGCCCATCAACTGTTACAGTGGGAATCAAATTTCCACTTGAGTTTCGGTGGAGATTAGTCAAATAAAAACCTTGCAATATGTGGAACAGAACATGTGTTTAGGACCCTGTTGTAGTTTGGATGTAATTGGTCCCCATAATCTATAATAGAGAGGAACTATTAGAGGATGTGGCTTTGTTGGAGTGGGTGTGGCCTTGTTAGAGGAAGTGTGTCACTGCGGGGGAGGGCTTTGAGGGTCCCTGTGCTCGGGATACCACCCAATGTTTTGGTTGACTTCCTGTTGCTCTCTGATCTGGATGTAACCAGCACCATGTAGGCCTGCGTGTTGCCATGCTCCCCACCCCATGATGATAATGGACTGAACCTGTGAAACTGTAAGCTGCCACCCCAATGAAATGTTTTCCTTATGAGTTGCCAGGGTCATGGTGTCTCTTCACAGCAATAGAAACCCTAAGACAGAAGTTGGTGCAGGGACAGGGATATTGCTGTGCTAGACCTGACCACACTTCTATTTGAAGGCATATGGCCCATGGAACTATGGAGCAAAGTTTTGGAATGCTTTAAGCCCTGCTTAATGGGCCATCCTACTAGGAACATAGAAGAGAATTGCTCTGAGTGTGACTTGAGGAACTGTGGGCCTCACTCAAGAGGTTTCAGAGGAGACAAATTTTAGTATGTTGCCTAGAGATTGGTCTTGGGACATTTTGGTGAAGAAAGTGGCTGCTTGTCTAAAAGTTTGCCTGAGGCTAAAGTGAATAATATTGGATTAATTCTCATGGCAGGGTAAAATCTCAAAACACCCTAGTATAGACTCTGTTGTTTGGTTATTAGTGGTAATTCTAATAAAGATTTAGAATGAAAAGGATCAAGCTGAGCTGAGTAAATTATAAAATGCAAAATGTAAGGAAAAAAGGAACACCAAAAAGTAGAATGGAACTGTGTCCTGTGTTCAAGGAGATAAACAGATTAAGAAATGGAATTCAGGGAGTGGCAACTTCAGGGCCAAATCCCACCCAGCTAAGTTTCCAACTTGAGGCAAGGAATTAAGGAAAAGTTTAGAGCCAGGTCTGGTTGTGCACACCCTTAATCCCAGTACTGGGAAGGCAGAGACTGGCAGATCTCTGAGTTGAGGCCAATCTGATCTACAGAGCGAGTTTTAGGACAGGCAAGCTTAGGCAGTGAAAGACACAAAGCTGGTGAAGATGTAATTGAATGAGGCAGGCACGTTCCATGCTCAGCAAGCAGCCGAGCTTGGCAGCTTCAGCCATGTGGTTCTGGCTTTAGAGTTAATAGTAGAAGAGAGGGGTTATGGAATTTGCTTCTTCACCTAAGAAAAGCCACTGAGCCCAGGCCTGTGTCAGAGGTGAGGTGTCCCTGAATCAAGGCCTAGTAAAGAGTGAAGATTGCCTTGGAGAAACCAAGATGTTAGAGATGCCAGAGTCATGGGATATCTGCTGAGTAGAGTTGCTAACAGGGAGTGGAGCCAGCTCAAGAGAAGGAATTGTGTTGCAGTCAAGAAAACTGAAAGGAGTTGGAGATCTGTAGAGTGTTCTGACCTCAGCCATGGAGATGCAGAATCTGAAGCTTGCCCAGCTGCTCTTTGGTCATGCATTGGTCCCGTATTTCCTCACTACACTCCCTTTCTAGCATTTTGAATAGGTAATGTATAACCTGGGCCAGTATATTCTGAAAGTATACGATCTGGTTTTTGACTTTGATTTTTAGAGGTGATTACATTTAAGAAATTGCATGAATCTCAGAAAGGACTTTTAACTTCAGATTTTAAATCATTGTTGAGACTGTGATAGACTATAGGGACTTTTGAAGTTGGACTAAATGCATTCTGAATTATGATATTGTTACAGCTTATGGCAGCCCGGGGGGTGGAATGTGATAATTTGAGTGTAACTGGCCCCACCTCCTGCTATTATCTCCTTGAGGGAACAATTTCAACCCAGAGGAAGTTCCTAAAGCATCACCACCAATAACTCATAATGAAGCCTGCTTGCTTCCTATCAAGATGAAAAAACAAAATGAAGATGCACATACCATTGACTCTTGATACCAGACAGGGATCACCAAAGGGTAGTGATTCCTGAGGCATAACAAAGGAAGAGGGGCTGACCAACTAACTGTCCCAGCTCACTCCTGAGAAGTGCCAAGGCCACAGAGAAGAAACATCATCAGAGTCCAGTGGACTCGGAGGTTAGGGATTGGAGCACAGAGTTCTAAGGGATCGTGTTCAAGAATATTAGACTTTAGAGGGAAGAAGTAGGGCCTTGGAGAGCTGAGAGAGAGCTCTCCCCCCTGCCACAGAGCACAGATAGGCACATATAGTTGAGGAAACCATTCTCGCTACAAAGAGAGGTACCTTCTGAGATTCGGAGAAGCTGTCCTCAGAGCTCATGAAAAGCAGAGGAAAGGTTGTTTCTTCCTGGTGGGACTAGGAAACGTCCTAGTTCACAGAACACGAGACAGACACTGGACAGTGAGGAGAAGTACTCACTAAAGGGCTTCCTTGTATAGCAAGCTCAGCAAATTCTCTTAACACCAATGTGTCTCCAAACAAAGCCCAATGAGAGTTAGGGAAAGAGAGAAGTGGCTGAACTCAATAAGGCTAAATTCTCAACTCCTAGAATCTAGCCAAAATAGTGTCAGGCATACATGGAATCCAGAAAGGCACACTGGGAAAATAATACTGCACACCTTATGGAGGTATTGGGAATCCCTGAAATCTGGCAGTTCAGGATTTGGGATGGATTGCTGCAGGTTCCACAGTACTCTGCAGGTTACATAGGATGACAGAGGTTGCACTGTCGCGTGTGGGTGACAGGACATGGTCCCAGCAGGCTGATCTTAAGAAGGACTGGCCCCCTGCTGCAGCTAAAGCCCAGCCCACTGCCATTATTGGAGAGCATAAGACTCTTCACAATCCCCTTTGCTTCTGAGTCCTTATTTCAACTGACCTCACCTCCCTGCTACTCAGAATGCAAAATGTAGAAATCGACCCCACCCCTCCTCAGGGAATTCAAGCACACCCCAAGGCTCCATTCCGCTGTGAGGGATCTCTAAAAGTCAGCCCTCACACTGCAACTGTTCACAAAGAAACACTGGCCAATATTCGCAATTCCTGGAACATATGGCGAGGCAGAGCACATTTGAAATACCAAGAACACTCACTCAAGACCTTCCCAAATGCTTCAGAAATTGTATTTAGGTTTTGGACGTGCATCAAAGCACGCACTTACCTGATAGACCGTGGCCTGCCTAAGCTCCTGCAGTTCCTGTGTTCTTCGTGGCTTAAGAGGGAACGTATACATTAATTAGATGCTGCATCTACTTTTGCCCCAAACCCAGGAAGGGCATCAATATAAGACGCTGTATCTCACTAAAGGAACTTTGACACCCTTCTCTGAACACAACTTTCCCCTTTCTGTTTGTTCAGGATGAAAAACAAACAGCAGGCATATGGAAGGAGGAGAGACGGCTCCGGAAACTTTGGAAAATATTTTGCATGGGTTTAGTTTTGGTTACACGGGACTTCATGTTTTGAAGAGTTTAGTGCAAAGCTTTCTTCCCTCCCGGGGGATTTCCTGATATGAGAAGCAGACTTGCGCTGGTCCTTGAGCAAACACAGCTTGGGGAAGAAAGTGGTGCTGTGGATTACAGGCATATTTTGCTAACCCAAAGACAAAGAAGAGAGAGACATTTTATTAAATTATGCCAAACTCTAAGAAAACTTTGTTAAAATCCTAAATCTTCCAGTTGCCCAACAGTTTACCTTGATTTTAGCAGATCCCTTCTGTTAAAACTAGAGACTGGAGAGAAGGCTCAGAGGTGAAGAGGCCCTCCTCCAGAAGGACCTAAGTTTGCTCCCCAATGCCCACAGTGGGTTAGCTTTAGTTCAGGGGATCGGATCCCCTCTTCTACCCTGTGCGGATGCTGAAATCAAACACACATGCGTGCAAGCATGCGCATGCACACTGCTATCTTTAAAACTAGATGTTAAATAAAAAGTGCTACAGAGAAATGCTTCTTTGAGTTTCCGAGAACTAAATCTGGAGAGTAGAAATCTTGATTAATTGGAATTATGAAGTAAGACCTGTAAGTATGGCAGGCATACGGTGTTCATTTACCAATAAAACATCTG
This sequence comes from Bramus lutescens, assembly GCA_001685075.1. Classification (NCBI taxonomy): domain Eukaryota; kingdom Metazoa; phylum Chordata; class Mammalia; order Rodentia; family Cricetidae; genus Bramus; species Bramus lutescens. Next base: position 31,692 of record LOEQ01001493.1, on the reverse strand, counting down.
CAATACTGTGTTTGGTTGTAAACGCACTTCTGAATTTCTGGTTTCTTATTATTTTTGTCCTGGATTCTCATGTGTTCTGTATGATTTCCCTCTTGTCACCCTTTGTTTTCACAAAGCTATCCTTCCATGCCCCTAGCATCTAAAATTCCACTTTTGCAAGATTCTACACCAATTACAAGACCGGAAGACTACGCATTGATGGGGAAAGAAAATATGCTTTATTCTGGAAATTGCAAGCATGTGCCAATTTTTTAACCTTAATTTCAAAGAAACTGAAAGAAGATGTTGGTAAGCATGCACGTTGTGTCTAGTTGTGTTTCTTCATAATTGTCTAGGAGTGCGGAAACAGTCCTATAGTATTAAATCTATCAACAAAAATATTCATTTCCATGAAAGCATCAAAGGAGATGATCTTTTCTTCCATATGAAATTAAATTGTATCTGTTACATGTGAACAAACACAGGCTCTCGCACATATGCATGCTTTTATTTTCTCATTTGAAATGTTGACTTGTAAAATTCTTTTTTAAAAACAGCAAATACAATAGCATATTTTGTCTTTAGATTCGTGTTGACTCTGCCAAATATGAGCTCTCTTGTGGATTTATAAGCTTTGGGCAACATGAATAAAAGGGGCCAGTGTCCCCGACATCTCATGGAACCCAGCACTTGTTTCTAAAATAGCAAACGCAAAACACATTCTAATTAAGAGCCGTCATCCTGTTACTTGAAGGGCTTTTTAGGTCAACTGTGGCAAAGGCACTGCCACCTTGGAGAGCGCAGACTTACAGTGAAGTGAATCTGCTCTATGAGAAACAGGGAGGTATCTCCACACATAAATCTGGGTGTGTGCATAATTGAAAGAGATACAGAACTGAAAACAGGGAGGGAGAGAGGGAGCGATTCCTGGAATCGATGCCCATTGAATCTCTGCCCGTTTCTAAAAAAGAACTTCAGGAAAAAAAAATCCTGGCAAAGTCCTGGTTTCCATTACTTTTCATTTTCCCTTGCCAGGATGAGAGCCAGATGTTCTGTGATATCGCGAAGTCTGTCCTATTGGCATTTTTGGTTGTATTAACTTCAGCAACTGCTGGAAATTTGATGTGAGAAGATTCACAGGTAAGTATGATCCAAATTTCCTGAGACATCAGGGGCTTTTATGGGGTTGGAGAAGAACAGTAAACGTGCCCAAACATCTTGTCTTCTTTCTGTGATGTGCTCCTATTCAGATGGGACCCATACGCTCCTGTAACTCGGATTACTACACAGGAAACAATGCAATTGAAGAAAGTGCACAATCACTCCCTTGGGGAAAAAAAAAACGATTTGTATTGTTAATAACATCAAGTCAGGGCTTAAGGTGCATGGTAGAGATACAGACCTGACATATGGCCTACCAAAATTACCTACAAGCTTGAATGGAAATTAGGACAAGAGGGCTGGAGAAATGGTTCACTAGTCAAGAGTACCCTCTGTTCTTGCAAAGGATTCAAGCTCCATTCCTAGCGCCCACATTCAATGGCTCACACCTCCTGTAACTCCAGTTCCAGAGAGACTGATGCCCTCTTCCACCTTGTTTGCTTGCTTGGCACCTAGGAGACTCCTAGGTTTATGATTCAGAGTTAAGCATCGATGGTGTAACTTGATAGCTCTCCAGGATGACTGAAGGGGATATCCTTCAGGAGGGCCATTGTAGGTGCCCAAGGGGATCTTCACTGGACGGGCTGTACTTGTCCATCCCCAGTGTCAGGTTCCACAAGGAATGTAAAGCAGTAGCGTCACTTGATCATAGAGGTCCAGAGCCCCCTGTATATGCTATAAAACCTAAGCCCAGAGTCTAGCAGAAGGTTCAAGGGACCACTAGGAAACACTCAGGTGAATGGGGCATAGGAGGCATCCAGGTTATTAATTGGAGGAGACTGCATATCTGTAAATACACTTATTGCCTGGGTTTGTTTTTTCAGTTTATACTGATTATACTCATTAATAATTACCTTGGGTCTGGAGTTCTAGCTTAGTTGGTAGTGTGCTCAGCTGGCATGACAAAGCACTGGGTTCAATCCCCAGCACAGCATACACCAGACTGGGGTTGTATGCCTGTAGTCCCAGCACTTGGGAGGTAGAGGCAGGAGGATCAGAAGTTCAATATCATCCTGGGATACACTAAACCCTGTCTTGTGAGAAGTCACAAGAGTCTGTTAAGGGTTCTCAATAAATTTATTTAGATATAAAATAGGGGTAAACACTCACTGATACAGAAGTGTTTAGAGGTCACAACTAATCCAGCTGCCTTCGTACAGAGTAAAGAACAAGTCACTTGCTCAGTTCAGAGCAACCAAAAGAGTGAGGGAGCAAGAGAATGCAAGACCCTCTCCCCAAGCTTATAAATTTTCAACTCCACAGACAAGACCACACCCTAGAACTCCTAAGCCCCCCCCAAACCCATGGGCTAAAGAGATCGAAATCCTACAACAACCCTTCTCTCTAGCACTCATGTTAGATAAGGAAGGCCTTATGTTGTCAGGGTTTTCTGTCCTGCCTGATTCCTGCAATCGTTAAGTCCCAAATAAATCACACAGAGGTCTACATTAGTTATAAACTGATTGGTCCATTATCTCAGGCTTCTTATTAACTCTTATAACTTATATTAGCCCATTTTTCTTGTCTATGTTAGCCACATGGCTCGGTACCTTTTTCAGCAAGGCAGTCACA
>LOEQ01001492.1:270262-282474 GCA_001685075.1 Bramus lutescens | reverse complement strand
AAGAGCTAATAAGAAGATTGAGCTAATGGGCCAATCAGTTTTATAACTTATGGAAATCTGTGTGTGACTTTCTTTGGGACATGCCAGCTGTGGGGTACTGGGCAGGACAGAAACCCCAGCAAGCAGGCCCTCATGTTACAGTGTATTCCACACAGGAAAGAACAGCAAGCACTGCTGGCCTATTTCCTGCTCTCCCCCCATTTAGATCAAAGCACTGAATTTAATTTTCCAACTTTTAAACTTTTCTGTCATTTAAAAACTTTTCCATGAGAAGTTGTGTGGTTTCTCAGAGTTTAATCAACAATCACAAAATGTTTACTCCTAAGTGTACCACACATTCTGCTAAAGCAGTGGTTCTCAACCTTCCTAATGTTGAGATCCTTTAATACAGCCCCTTGTGCTGTGGTGACCCTCAACCAGAACATTATCTCCCTACGACTTCATAGTTGTAATTGTGCTACTGTTATAAACTGTGATGTAAATACCTGATATGCAGGAGATTCGATATGCGACTCCCAAAGGGACTGTGACCCACAGGTTAAGAACTGCTGTGATAAGGTGAAGCAGGAAGCTTTGCACACTGCCTGATGTCAGCTCCTCTCCTGGAGAAGCAAGGGGATTAGGGAAACAAGGCAGAGTGTGAACACTGTGAGTCAGAGGGAGCTGCAGACTCAGGAAGTATTTTCTCATGGTTCTAGAGCCCAGAGCAATGTAGACGAAGAGAGCTAATGTAGGCAACTCCAGAGAGAAGCAGGATGGGAGGGTACCAGGGTGAGTCCCGCACTCATATCAGGCCATGTCCCGAGACAGATAGAGTTCATGGGGTGGTTCCATTCCCCAGTCAGCCCTCCACATCTTCACTTGGCTACTTTGGTTTCCTGTCTCCAAACATCCTTGGTGACCAAATGCTTTAAACTCTTTTTGATGTAGGAGGGTCATCTGTCTATGTGTTACTTTCATTGGTTAATAANATGGGCCAGGCAGTGCTTAAATGAATACAATTTGTGTGTTGTTATTTTGGTGTATAAGCTAACCATGCGGGAGCCAGGCAAGACAAAAAGCAGGCCAGCCCTCTGCTCCAATCACTACGTCTTTTAAGGCTGCTTGCCCTCTCTCAGGATTTGGTCCGTTACAGAAACAAGGTATGCTCAAGTTCCCTAGCCTTTAGAGGCCCCTTAGTCTTTCCTTTAAGACGCAAACCCTTATCCCACCCAGCTGTACATAAGAATACCTCCTCTTTTCTAAGTTGGTATGTGGGTGTATAGATACATGTGCATATACATGACACAGTATCTTTGGCATGATTATGTGTGTGTATGTGTGGTTGTAGCTTTGGGAATGCTTATTATTTCTGGTGTTTGTGTGTGTGTGTGTGAGCATGCATGTGTGTGTGTGTGTATGCATGTATGCATAGTAGGTGTTGCTAGTCCTGTTTGTATAGTATAGAAAACCATTTTGTGTGGTCAGCATCATCTCCGCCCCATCATGTACACATGGTTGGATGTGTAGCACTGTATAGCGTCTTGCCACCACACAACTGGCTTGTTTTGTAGGCTAGTCTTTTCTCTGGCTAGCATGTTGATCAGAGCTAAGGTGTAAAGGTAACAGAAAATATAATTAAGAGTCGAAAACTTGAACAGGATTCTAGGCAGTTTGGCTCCTGTAATTTCTAGAATGAGACTTCTTTCACATGCTCACGTTCCCCAGCTTCATTCTTCTAGTCTTCTTCTGTTTTCCTAACCCCCTTTGTCTCGACTACCATCATTTTACAGAGACACACATGCTCACCACATGAATGCCTTTGTTTGTTTGTTTCATAATGGAATTTTAGGACATTCAAAATTCTCTGCATTTTCACAAGTGAGAAATCACTTCCCCTGCCACCTACCCAGGAAACAAAGCCATAATTTTCAGAAATACAAATATGTCTATAATGAAGGGTGGTGACAATTTTGTAGAATAGATGGTACTGTCCTTATCCTGAGTGTCCCTATGAGCTATTTCTGAATGTTTCATGTAGTGTCCACTCCACAATCAAGGGGCTCCCAGCCCTCAACTATGAATATGTAAATAGTTAATTTTACCCAGAATGAATAGTTCCTTACAGCTTTGAAATCTTAATTTCCTGTGCTTCTGGCTATCAGTCAGAAATACCAGGCTCCTTTCAAGGCCTGTGACTTCCCTCTTAGCTGTATTTCATCTTTAAGGACTCTCTCCAGTTTAGACAGCCTATGAACACTTGGCTCTGAGAGGCTTTCCACTTACAAGAGTCTCCACTAGTCTGGTTTGGGATGACCGTCTTTTTCTAGGGTATGTAGGGAGGTGACAGAAAATGCAAGCTAACTAGTCACCACTGACCACTGTGCCTAGGGTCAGGTTGAATGGGGCTGGTCTCCAGGTTGCCTGATGACCATATATTCATGGACATGGTGTGGGGAGGTTGCTGAGAGTCCTTGGGTGCCCTCTCCCTTGTCACTGGCATGCTTTCATTTTCCCTTTATCTTTACCTATTCTGGGAGCAGTCAATCTTTGCCTGTATTTGCAGCCACAGCAGGGAGCCCATTTCCATCTGAGAGAGGACTCCTTTAATAAATCTGGCTCATTTGTGTAGCAGTAGTGGAGCCATTGATTAGAGGGCTGATTGGAGCTGTGACTTTCCCTAGGAAGAAAATTAAGAAAACAGATTAAAGGCAAGTGAGGGGAGGCTTTGTCTTCCTGGGGAGGGGGTGGGAAGAGATTCTCCCTACACTCTGTGCCTCACCTTAGTATTCTGCAAGATGAATTAACTCCTTCAGACTACTGTGATGCTCCCCACCCCATGAGACAGAGGTTGTGGTCTTGGAGCAGAGGTGGATCTTGCTAGTCATTTTTCTTAAGTTCTTCATCTTATAGATGAGGACACTAACATAACCAGGGTCAAGTAGGTGGTGTATGTACGACTCAAGCTTCAGGCTATGGAAAGTCTCTGTTTTTGATATCAAAATATCTGACACAAAATCACACTGGGTATCAAGCAATTGCAAGGCAATGATAGTTCCTCCATTTGAAGTGGATCTGCTCACCAGTGATTGTGTACACTCACCTGGAAGTGCATTTTGAAAATCAGGCCAGTGCCTCTTGCTTGAACACTTTTAGCTTCATCTCAGCTTCACCACCTTCCCGATACCTTTCCTTGCAACCTTCATCTTCCTTTCTATTCATACTCACCCTGCTTCTACGCATACCTTCTTTTGGCGATATGTCTCAGTCAGGGTTCTATTGCTGTGAAGAGACACCATGACCATGGCAACTCTCATAAAGGAAAGAATTTGATTGGGGCTTGCTTACAGTTTCAGAGGTTTGGTCCGTTGACATCATGGCAGGGAGCAGAGCAGCAATCAGGAAAACATGGGGCTGGAGAACCCAGTAGCTGAGAGTTCTACATCTGGATCCACAGGCAGCAGGAAGAGAAAAGCAACTGGGACTAGCTTGGACTCTTGAAACCTTAAGGCCTATCCCCAGTGAAACACTTCCTCCAACAAGGCCACACTTCCTTATCAAAATAGTTCCCCACCCTAAGCACTAAAATATATGAACCTATGGTAGCCATTATTATTCAGATCACCACAGCATACATCAGTAGGACAACTCTTAGCTTTTCCAAGCACCTTAGACACTTGGAAGAGACTTTTTAAGAAATTTTTTAAATTGATTTTTTTATTGAGATTTACAATGTTCTCTGCTCCCCTTGCTGCCTCTCCCCTCCCCTTCAACCTTCTCCCAAGGTCCCCATGTTCACTTGGGAGAGACTTTTATTCTCACATTTCTCCTCTTCTTCCATCTCCTCTTCTTCCTCATTCTTCTCCTCTTCAGCCTCTTCCTCTTCTTTTGAAGCAGGTTCTCATGTAGCCCAGGTTTGTTTCCAGCTCACTGTGTAATCAGAGTGAACTCCCTGGCCTCCTGTCTCTACCTGTCAAGTACTCGGGTTGCAGGTATTTTCCCCTATGTCTGACTAGCCCTACCAGCTCTTGAAGCTGCTTTGCCTTGTCATTTGCTTATATCAGATCTAACTACAAAGTAATTAGATAAATGAGAAGCAAACAGCAGGTGTCTACTCATGATCTACTATAAACTGAAAGAGACACAGGATTATACTATGCATTGATTGGTATTTCTTGAGTATAAAGGAGTTTAGCTTATGTATAATCGAAGAATATTTGTTGAATGAAGATCTGAATGAGAGTGAACATGAGTATGATGTTTAACATCGTCTGCTCAATACTCTAGAGCTTTGCAATTTTTGCTGTATTGGTCAATGATTTTTAAGCTTCTTTATAGTAACTGCATTCAGATTTAATTTATTACCATTCTACTTCTTTACAGGAAACAGTTTTCAAGTTTACTTTGGGAATTTGTGCCCATGAGAAGCTATTGCATATACAGCTTTTGATCTTCATAGGGATCTTCCGAAGAGACTGTTGACATTCCCACTTTACAGATGAACAAATAGGCCTTGGGAGATTCTCCACTTACTTAAAGTAAAGGTGAATGTCAGAGGAGAGAATTAGTACCATTTTCTGATGCAGAATCTTGAACCCTTTTACTATTCCATCCTGCTCCCCCAAACCCAAACTGTCTTCTGGGATATTGCCTTCTGATTTGGTTTTCCAGAGCTCTAAAACAATGATCAAATCAACTCACTTTCAGAAAGGGAACTAGCAAAGTTATGCTGAGTTTTCTAGAGTCCCTAACAAAATTCTCAGGAATGTGTTCATTCATAGAAAAAAACCCAGTCTTCTGTACAATGGAGATTCTATTATAAAATCTAACTTTCCAAGTATGTATACCATTTTTCATAGTTATGAAAATGTAAGAAGTACAAGTATGTGTTCTCAAGTGTGTATGAACATCTGTATTCATATGTCTGTATCTATATATGCCAATGTGTATGCAGGTGTGCATGCTTTTGGGCTAGTTTGGGGTCTCTGAGAGCCAGGCAATAGTACCATACCATATTTCACATCTTTATATTACCTGTTTAATTCTCATCTCACTGCTAATAAGTTGACTCCTGAGCATTATGAGGTAACTCCAGTCTCCATATTATACACAACAGATGAGTCTATAGGTGAAGTAGAGAGAGGATAGGCAGAAAGAAAATGAAAGCATTTCTCTGCTTGTGCTGGAGGAACACAGTGGCCCCCAATTGGCCAGGATGCCAGAGTTCTATTTGCCCTTTGCTAATTATGCTGGAACTGGCACTGAGCCTGTGTGTGAGAGGAGTAAAAGGAACAAGTTACCCTGATTCTGTTTATATTGGATAAAAGCTTCGATGCTTGAGAGTAATCTGTGTCTCAGCTCTATTTACTTTGCAAATAGAATAAGAGCTTTACTGCTTGTACAGAAGAGCGATGGAAACTGGCAGGAGAGAAGGGAATGGAGGAGGAACAGGATTCTGATGTGGAATACATAAAATGATGCTTGACCTAGAGACTAGACTTCTAGTTCTGCCCCTGCCGCTGTGTCTGTGTGACCTTCTGCAGACCACTGCCCCTCTCTGAGCTTCAGATTTAGGGTCTGTAAATTTTTTCATGAGAATCTAAACTCCCACACTGGCATCTAACAAGCAGATTTCTGGCCTCACTCAATAGGACATGCTATTGCTGTTTAAACACAGAAACTAAAAAGCAACTTCTACCAAATATATTAGTAGACGCCTCTTACACAGCGTTATCTAGACCCTACTCTACCTTGTTGGGTTTCTGCTTACTTACCCAGGCAACTGAGACAGGGACAAATGGGTAGGTTTTATTGGAAATACCCCAACCTGAGGTGGGGTGCATATCAGTGGTAGAGCATTTGCCAAGTATGTGAAAAGGTTTGGAGTTTGATCCCCATTTCAGAGGTAAAAAGGACCTGTTATCTGACTCCATTGATCTACTAAACCCACCTGTCTTAGGATCTAGATAAATAAGCATAAAAGGTGTAGCGTGGTATTTTGAGGATGAGGCCAGGCTCCAGAGATTCTGCCAGACTTGATCCTCATTCTGACTCTGCTTATTGTGCTGCATATTTGTTCAGATGCCTCAACTTCCTCCTCAGCAGAAGGGTCATGTTCCTGGGAGCACTAAATGAGTCAGTGTCCCTAAGAGCAGAGAATACTACCAGGCATGTCCTGAGTGATCAATGGTAGTTTAGCAGACACTGAGATTAGCTTTACTTTTTAATGTAATAGCTGGCAATTTCTATCTGTTCACAAATGATCTTGAGATATTTAGTAAACATTTTCAGGGTAAGATCAAGTGTGGTGTTTTATATTATTATTATGAAACATATTAATCATAAAACACAAGGGCAAACACAGGGGACCATTTAGGGAACCTTTCTAAACAAATAAATATCTGAATCCAGCAGGTTCCTAGGATTTTGTTTATCTATAAACTGTCATCTGCTAGTGAACCAGTAAAATCCTGGGAAAGGCTGATTGGTTCAGCTTTGCTGACTTCATGTAGTCCCATTCCATATTTCCAGGAGAGGTAGGAGTCCCCTTTCTCCTGGACTGTAGGTGTTTTTGCCGTCTGGCTGACTTGGTCTGGTAGAAATGGATTAGAGTAGTTTGTACTTCTAAGAACACTGATGTTTCTCTCAGTTAAGCCACAGGTCAGGGAGAATGCTCAAAGAGAAAATTCATCAAATATAGCAAGTAGATTCCCAGCCACATTTCATGTAGCATTAAATAAAAGTTGATACAATTAGAAAATGAAGCGGAGTGTGATGCATGTTCTCTCCACCTGCTGCTATGAGCTCTTGGAGTTTCAGTAATAAGCATGTTTATTTGAATAGTGTGTTGATCATATTCATCAATTCTATATTTGAGACTCGTAGTAGACAGATTCACAACCTGGTTCATGAGACCAGACACATTGTGTGTGCAGTTTAATGGTTCTGGGAAGGTTTACTGATGGTACCTGCTCCCCTAAAAGAGAGTTTCAAGGGGAGATCAGCCTTCTGTTAAAGTAAAAAATGGGCAAAGAATGGGTATGTGAGTCTCCCTTGAGTAGAGACTCTCTTCTGGACATCACAGCTCTTTATGCAGAGAGAGCTGATAGAGACACTGGCACTGTGAGAGTCAAGTAGTTAACCTTACAGATAAGGACCACTGTCCTCAAAATGAGAGAAAGAGAAAACGGAAGGAAGAAAGGCATGTGGAGTCTGTGAGGTTGTTAATCACAGTTCAGGGCAGAAACCCTACTTCTTATGAAGAAACCTTTTGTATTGTTTTCTTGTTGGAAAGGCTACAGGAAAGGTGACTTCAGATCTGATTCTGGAGTTGAGACCTTCATGAAAAGCACAGAAGGGCTCACTGTGTAGATATCTATGTGTCATAGGCTTTCAAGGTTGCAAGGTGGTCCTGGCCTCCCAGTCATATCTGCTGCTGGATTGTGTCTTCTGATATACAGATGAAGGCAGGGTTCTCCATGTCCCTTGCTTGTGTTCCGTATATAGACCCTTATTTTTCTCAGTTGGATGGTAGTGACATACAGAATGGCTTTTTCTTGTGTTGTGTGATAGGATGGTGAGAAGCCATCATTCCTGCTTCAGCCCACTACATGTTGATGATAGCCCACATGCTATCATATGTCCTTTGTTCCAGGAAATCTAACAATGACTGAAGAGATTTACCACCAAGGACAGAATGGTGATTTCTCTCTCCCTGATACTTTTTCCCATCAGAGAGACAGGACTTTATTTCATTGGAAAATTTGATTGAAGAAATTAGATGAAGACTCTGAATGGAGGCTGTGTTCAACCATTCACTTCTCATTCTCAGACTTTTCTGTTTGCAGAGCTGGCTCGGGGTTTTTGGGCTGGTAAACTTCATGAGAGGCCAGGGTAGTCTTATAGCATCTTGGTGGAGGAAACATTTAAGGTGGACAGGAATGGAGGTTAGCAGACAATTTTTTTGGGAAAGAACTTGTTTTTAATGCTTATCAAAAAGGTGGCATCCTAGCTCTTCTTTGTCCTGAACTTGAGAGGGGGAGGGAAAAAGAGTTATTTCCTGAGACTCTGGAACCTTGGTGACAATTTGTCAAATGATGACCAGGTTTCCCTTTTCCAGCTTTCTGCTCAAATCTATTTTTTATCACGTTGTTAATAGAAGAAGACAGTGGAAAGGAGCAGCTCACTACCATCATTGCAACTACTGGGAAGACCTTTTCAGAGAGACATCAGCACAACTTCATGATAGACACACATGGTGAAGGCTGGGCCCAACCTGTATCCCAAGAAGAATCAAGATCTCTGTTCTTCCTTGTAGGCCCTCTCTGAGTCCAGTTGTGTGGGGAGTTACAACCATTTAATTAGGTTAAAGACTCCTTTCTCATTTCTGAAAACAAACTAAAGAGAGTCTCACCCAAAGAGAACAGATCTGGTGGAATAAAAAGCAAGTCTCTTCTGGGTAGCAAAGCAGTATCTCTAGCTAGGATAGAGAATATCATTTTGCTTATAGGATGTTGGTGGCCTGAGAGGGGATAGAGAAGCTCTAGATGTTGCCCAAGCTGAAAGTCAGAACAGCTTTGTCCAATTTGGAGCAGGAGAGTAATTTTCAGAGTTGTTCTTGAGTCAGAGCCTGAGATAGGAGCTCTTAGAAAAAAATAAGGGAAGAAGGAGAAGACAGGGGAAAAACCATGATGAGAATATGACACCTTTTTCAGGAACTAGTGGCAGACAAGCATCAATGGGAGGCACTAGAACTCAAATTAGGAGCATAAATAGGATTAACCTTGAGAGCAGCTCTGTCTGTTTTTGTACCTCTGGAGGCGGTGGAGAAGATACCTCAGGATTAGTGAGGCTGCTGCTTAATAGTGAAAGGTTGTTATATGACTGTGGATAAGCAATGTCTGGCCGTGTAGTGATTAGTAGTGATCATTAGTAGTGATGGCTGTGACTACAGGTGGAGAAACCTAGGCAACTTTAACAGCATCCACTTGATGGGGTCTGCAGCACTGTTACAGCACTGGTTCAATCCGGAGTGTCTTCTTTGTACCTCAGACAGTTCCAGGAAAGGAGCCAAATGACTCCTTTCTGGAGGGGATGAAATGGATGTAGTCATGGCTCTTACCAGGATGAGTCAGGCATACAAGCCTGGGCAACCAGCACATATACACCCCATTGGTTCTCTCAAACTTTTCTCTCTAAAATCCTCTTTTGTATTTGTCATCAAAACCAGAAATTTACCCATGATATTTAAAAGTAAATCTCAATATATTGCTTACAACTTAAAGGACACACACCTTTCCCAGGACAAGGGGAAGCTGGCGATTCCCAGGAGAGATGTCTTCACTGCTAGCATTTTCTTAGAGGATAAGTACCCCATGAATCATATCTCCCTGGCATCATTTATAACACGAACAGAGCCCTTCTGTGTTTGCTATTTAATGCCAATGCCAATGTATGTCTGTTTGGGGTGGTTCCATGATACTCTCTGTGTATGTAGCCCTGCTAGATTCAGAGTGACCAGAGTCTCTGATCAGTAGCATTTCCTATAAGGACCTCATAGAATGACATATCCCTCCTCCTGGTCTCTTTGCTTTTTACTTTTAATATAAGTTAATGGTGATAGTATTGTAAGGAGTAGAATGAATAAATATTTGAAGTTCATTATTCATTTTCACAAATATGCATGCTCCTCTACTGGACTTCCTCCCATCATTCTACAGTGTTTAAGGCTCCTGGAGCACCTTTGCTCCATCCACCCGCATTCAGAGACGTGTTCTTTCCATCCATCCATTAGCTGTTTGTCACAAGTCCTGCCTGGAACCTACATGGCTTCTACTTATCCTATCAAAGAGGCTCTCCCTTAGGTTGCATCCCCTTCAGGTTCTGCTTGCTGCTAATATGATGATATAGAACAACACATTTGCATTCAAACAAAACCAGCTCCTAAATAAAATGCTTCTGCCCCTGCATGAGACTTTGTCTTGGTTAACATTCCAGAAATGAGGCTGTGGAAAGGAGATATGCAAAGCAGTTGCTGGATGAATGTAAGCAGAAGACACACACTTGCAAACGCCAGCCTAGGTAGGCGAACTATTGCTTAGGGAAGGAAAGAGAGAAACAAAATCATGTAGATGGAAGGCTGAGAGGTGAGAAGGGAACCCACTGTCCAGAGGAAGAAGTCTGCCATGAGAACATGAAAGAAGCAAGCAGAAAATGCACTGGAGAAAGCTGATTAGAGGAGTTAGAAATATTTGGGGTTTCAGACGAAAGAAATGTAAAGAAAAAAATGGCTTTGAGATCACAGAAAACAGCAATGGAGGTTTGGCCCAGCAAATAGTAGCTGTTTTTAGTGTTTTCTCTCTCTGTGGCTCTGTGTGATTATCTTGCATCTTATGGGAATATCAGTGGTGGATTTTTTGGAAGTTGGACAAGATGCTCTACACAGAAACCCAAGAACAATGGCTGCTGAGTGAAAAGAACTGGAGAAACGTAGCTTTGTCTTCAAACAGTCCCCATTCAAATTCAAAAGTCACAATGCCCTTAGGCTAAATGAGAGGGGTGGTGGTGCGTATGGAAGACATGTTAGATGTGAGAACTCTAAAGAAAAATATCAGTTTCACACCAAATCAAATCATATCCTGGCAAAGTTTCATAGTATCAGAGTGTTGAGGAGAAGATAACATGTTCCTGAATTTGGGAATGTTTCTGTAAATTGCCATTTAGATCTTGCTCCATAAGAAACCTGTTAAAAAAGATTACAGGAGAAGTGGGGCACAGGCACACGCAAGGTCAGACTTTTCCCTGGCAAAACTGAAGGCCAAGGCTGAGAAAGGCAGGGCGGACTCTAGAGATGGCTGAAGTCTGTGAGTACTGGAATTTCAAATTTCCAGTCTGCGATCCGCTACAGGGTTGTCTCGGTACTGTCCAGGTGCCTCATCTGGGCCTCAGTGTGTTCATTACCAAAATAGAGAATGTGGTTGTCCTGGTCCCTTTGAATTGATGTGAGTGTTGCGTGGAGCAATACACACACCACTAATGATACACACACCGCTGAAGTTTCAGTTGTAGGAGTGACGTCATCTGCAGTACCCTGCATGTTGTTGAGCCCCTGTGTGGCTTCTTGCCCTGCCTCATATATTATGTTTGATACTAGGGATGCTGGAGGGATGAGATGCATCATAAGAAGAAAGAGCAGAATGTAGTGAGGTCCATAGGGATATGAAGGAGGAGCAGAGAGGTATAAGGAGGAACAGTATAAAATATTCTGTTGCAGTACATTGGAACAGAGAGGAGATGAGTCAACCAGGGTAAGTTTGGGCAAAGGAAAATGGAACACACAGTCATCAAGGAAGGTAAGACCTTGGCTTGTTAGAGACTAGAAAAGAACCACTTGCCTGGAGACAGTAAAGGGGGAACCAGAGCAAAAATAAAAATAATTGCTGGTGAGGCAAATAAAGACCTGATCATATCCAGTCACAATGTACTGTTAAAGACTTAAGCTTTATTTCTAAGGACAATAGAATGCTGATGAAAGGATAATGGCAAGAGAACTTGCCCTCTGTTACATTTATTTACCTGGTTCCAGAAGGCTCCGTGGCTCAAGGTTACAGAAGGGAGGGAACAGCAAGGGCTGCTCCCCTAACCCCAACATTCTTGGCTTCAGGCTCTGGACACCACAGACTGACAGCTGATGGGAGCTTCCTGCTCAGGCTTGGATGCAGACGGTTGCCCGTGGCAGGTGGCAGAGTGAAGACACAGAACAAGAAGCAGGCAGGCTTGCTCAGGGTTGAGATGCCCTTCTATCCCAGAGAATCTCTTGGATCCACAGAGGTAAGAACTTGTCCAGGGCAGTTAGCAATTTGTTTTCCTGGCAAGAGGCTTGTAAGCATTTAATAGCAGAGTCAAACAACCATGAGTCATGACATTACACACATCATTTTTTAAAATCTTTACAATGATCTACAAATTTTTTAATAATAATGCCCATTTTATGGGTGAGATATTTAAGGCTCAGTGCAACTAAATGTCTTATTTGTTGTGGAGCTGGTTGTGAGTCTCTTTGCTCTTCGGCACCCCAGGTGATGAGAAGCTGAGATTAAATTACCCTAAATTATGTGTACTTGAACTCAGGCCATTTTAATAGCAAATAAGAAAAATGGGTAAAATCAATTTTAATCATAATCTATATCTATCATCTATCTATCTATCATCTATCTATCTATCTATCTATCTAT
>LOEQ01001492.1:229468-270248 GCA_001685075.1 Bramus lutescens | reverse complement strand
CTATCTATCTATCTATCTATCTATCTATCTATCTATCTATCTACCCATCATCTACCTATCATTTATTATGTGTGTCTAAGCTTTTATTTGTTTATTTATGCCACAGCTCATATGTGGCAATATGAGAACAATTCAAATTCATGGGAACTGATCCTTTCCTTCCACAATGTGATTTCTTGGTGGGCATCAAACTCAGTTCATTAACCGTGGCAGCAGGTGCCTTTACCCACTGAGCCATCTTACTGATCTTGATCCTATATCCTCTTTAACCCTTATTTCCAAAATACCATTTCAGCATATAGTCGATATAAAATTGTCAATAAACAATTTTACATTCCCCTTTATTATGCTATGGAAGTACAGAGTATTTTTATAGACTTACAATGTTTTAAATTTTGTCTAACCCTATTCAGACACTCAGTAGGCATATGCGGCTGATGGCTACTGAATTGTGGGAAGCAGATTTAACTGAAACCTGTTTAAAGTGGTATTGTTGACTTTTACAAGTTGTGGAAATTGAGAAAACATATATAAAATAGCTACTTCTCTGCTTGGCAGCTGCCAGACCCTTTGTAAATTCTCTCTTGGATTCTTGCCCTTAAGTCTCCACATATGGAAGACAGCTACATAGGAATCTGATCTTCCTATTATTCACGTCACATTCAGGAAACTTAGTACACAGGATATAGTAACTTATTTCCGTATTGCTATGTTGTGCTTTGTATAGTTGAAGGGCTGAGTATTTTCTTACGTAATTATGCCTTTTTTTGATCATAATCCCTCATGACCATAGAAATGGATGCTTAAAACACCCTCAGTGGTAGATGGTAGGGTGATTCCAGAGCCATAGAGGGGCAATTAGTTTAAACATAAAGCATCCGCCAATGAGGACAGCAGAAGGCAGCCTTTCTATTCTTTGTGCGTCAATGACAGGGCAAACTGCTGAGATGGGTGTTGCATCAGGACAACTGGGCATGGGGGGGAAGAGATCTGGCACTGAGTGGAAGACATAATGAATAAGTGAACTTCACCTCCTTCATTGTGTGATCAGTGTTCTCAGACCAACACAGGTTGGGACTGTGAATTGGTAATATTCTCCTTGTTCTTTTTATTGAACCTTTTCTGAGCATTACTGTTCAACACACATTTACTGTTTCCCTCCCTCCATCTGCCCATATCTCCCTCCTTCTTTTATTCTTTCCTGCTTTGGAGCCCCTTCCTACTCATTATGAGTTGACTTCATGTGTCTGACCATTGGCCTTGAGTACCAGTCTGCATTAGCGGACTGGGCTGACTTCCAGAGCGTTACCCACTGGCCATGAATTATTACAGAAGCATTACTGCTGTCAGCACATTCCACTCTACAGAACTTCCCATTGTTATTATTATTATTATTTTTGGTTGGACAACATTGAAATTTTAAACAGCTCAATCTTGCTTAAGTAATGTGAATTTGGCAGCTCTAGAAATGATGTACTGCTTCATCAATGAGAATCTGCCTACTGAGACAGAAGGGCTTAGATGCAGAGGAAGACAGTAGGTCTAGTGCAAACGGAGCCTTGAGACAGCTTTGATTTGTGTTCCCCAAGCAGATTTCACTCATTTCCCAGCACCACTCCTTTCTTTATTGTCGATGGCAAGATGAAATTTCTAAAAGTCTGGGTAACGTAGCAGAGGAAGCTGGGGATAAATTGCCATGACCCAAGCAGAGTCTCAGGACATTGTTCAGGTCTCTCACCAGAGAACTGAGACCTACAAGTTATTGCTGTATTCCCCAGGATAGCTCAGTGTCCCTGTGATGGACACTATGGGCTAAGTCTGGAACTTCACAAAAAGAACTATTTTTGTTTCTTTTTAAAACCCTGTCACAAAATGCATCTTTAGTCACTCTGGAACACTGTGTGGGTAGGTGGCAGGAGCGGACAGTTAGGGTTATGTAGTGGCAGAATGGGAAGTAACGTGCTTATGCCTAGGGAGAGGTCAATCAAAATCAGGGTATGTCAACAAAAGAGCTAGGTGTACTAATGGCTAAGTCCATCCCCATAGCTAAGAACTTGGACACAGAAGGTAGAAATACAAGAGGTAAGGACGTGTGGAGGCATTGATAAAACTTAATCAGGTTGCTGAGGCAATCTTGGGTTTCGAGTCTGGACTCTGTTCTTTCTGTGTGGGCAGGAGCAGGATGGTCAAGAATGTGTTGGAAGAGGCTGTGAGAAGAACTTGCCTCAGGCTGAATGAGACTAAAGAGGAGGCGAGGGAAAAAGAGCTTACATTACGCTCCTACCACCCAGCAGGCTGTCGACTTGAATAAACTCTGCAAGCTGTGTCTATCTTGCTTTCTCTTCAGCATCGCGCATGGTTAGTGCCTTGTCATGATGAACTTAGACTGGCACACACTAACGTGACAGTAGAGAACTGGGTGATTTCATGGCTACGTACTTCATCCAGCGGTCAGTCACTCTCTTACTCCTCCCTTCTGGATGGTTTATCTGGAGAGGCCTCCCATTTTAGTTACTGGGTCAATTTCAGGGCCATTGTCATGTTTTTTTTTTNTTTTGGCTTATGTTAAATTGGGAGTAGAATTTACACAATGTGATCTTGGGTCAAAGGTTCACTTATATAGAATCCAGTCTTCTCCGGACTCTCTTCTAGGTGAATCTTCAATACTGAGACCTAGGAAACGTCCTTGGGGGTCTTGTGAAAAGCCCCACTCTGTGAACTGTCTGTATCCAACATGGATTTGATCCACAGGGCAGGCTTCTGCCTAAGCGAGGCTTCCCTGAGTTCAGCCCCACTTTTACTAAGGGTCTGCCAATAAGATAAAAGCTGGTTTTGAACTTGATCTAAACTTATTCTGGTAGTTTTGATGTGGGGCATGAGGCAAGGAGAGCAGATGTAGAAACTCCTTCCTGCTGGTCCCAAGTAAGACAAACCTTACTAATTACTATTTTTGATGGCTGTTATGATTCTAACTGTGGGTGTTTTTGCCTTCTATTAAAAGCTCTATAGCAGCTGAAGAGATGGCTCAGAGGTTATGAGTGTTTGTTGTTCATGCAGAGGACTAAAGTTTACTTCTCAGAATCCATGATGGACTGCTCACAACCTCCTGTAACTCCACTTCCAGGAAGTCTGATACATTCTTCAGGTTTCTGTGGGCATTTATACACATGGGCAAACATATACACACACGCACACACAGAGAAACACAGGCAAAAATAATAAAATACAAGTTTAAAAACCCTCTTTAAGATCATATGCCACAGTATCTGGTTACTGCTTTGGCAAATTAAAACACTTTCCTGGAAAACAACTTGATGCAAAACTGTGGCAAATGTCATCATTTGTGTATTTGGAAATGGAATCTTGCATCTAGTGAATTAAGATCAAGATAAAAGAGGAACTAAGAAGCTTAGAGAAAGGTCTTGAGGTCTTGCATAGCATCTCTGAGATAAGGAGGTCCTAAAACAGCTGCATGCAATTTGAAGGATTGGCCAAAGGTGGGGTAGGTGTGAGCTGGTGAGAGGTTACACTGCTGTGACAAATTCCAAAGCCCAGGTATGACTCTCTTTCCATCTTGGAGCTCTGGAGTTTTTTCTCATCTTCCTTCAATCAGAAAATGAAGGAAGGTTTGCTATTCTTTTGAGGATCTTTATGACTTACTTATTTATCTTATTGCATTTCTATTTAAATGAATAGATACAGCATGGAATGACTCGGGGTATAAATAGGGCTTATGAGAGTTGATAGAATATCACAGAATAGTTCTGCTAATACAGGATTCACGTTGTCCTAAAAAACACATACATGTTGATACACACAAACCCCTAAACCCTTACCTGTGTGAAGTCATATGACATTTCTAACATTTAACAAATGTGACCCTCTCCTTGAAGCTGTTATATAGCAATAGATGATAAATACAATGCTTTAAAAATATCACCAACACATTCTTGGACAGATGATATTGGAATGAGCTGCTCTTGGAGCCCATTCATTGTAACCGGTAATGGAATTAGAAGATTTTGGTCTCAGCAAGTTCACATATTAGCAGAGAAATGCTCCTGACTGTGTATGGAGGTGTGTGTGTGTGTGTGTGTGTGGTGTCCATGGTAGTGTTGCACAGGATGATATCCAGAAGATTAATGATGAAGACTTCATAGGTGTTTGAATCCTCCAAAAATTTGGGAGATAAATCCAGCCACTCATTGAGCCAGTGTTTTCCTCCATCACCTTATACACACAAGGAAACAGATGGGGGTCAGAGCCAGGGTTCTACCTTTATCAGGTTTATAGGTTCTTTTATGGCTTAGTCGGGTTGATCTAATAAATCCTTGGAGTATTTCAGAGAATGCTATGCTTAGGGCTCTGCTTTTCCATCTGATCAGTGAATATTTGCTTGTTTGTTTGTGCTCGGTTTTCAGTATTGGGGATCAAACTCAGGGCTATGTACATGTTGAGCAAATACTTGACGGCTGAGTTACATTCCTGGCCCTTGATTTATTTTTAGACAAGGCCTTTCTCATAAGGTAGCCTGATATTAAATTCACTATGCAGCTTCTGCCTCCAGAGTACTAGAATTGTATGTGTGGGCCACATGCATGATAAGAGTAAATATATTTAATAAGTGAAGATTTCTCAGTTACTTATGTCTCAAGTTAGTATGTTTTATACAGTATTGTGCAACCTTGATTGACGTTATTCTGTGAATGCACGAGCTAAACTAATCTACAAATGCTGTCCTTGTTTTCACAAAAGAGAAAAACGGAAACTGATAAAAATCGTAGATGTCAGTTTCCATGTTTATTCTCAGAAAACAATAACGTTATTAAGCTGATAGTGATCACATAAGGATGAGTGCCTGAAAGCTGGTCAAGCCATCCCTTCAGTTTCCTTCTTGGCTTCTTTATAGACTGGCAGACAATGGGTAAGGATAGCACAGACACAGAATGACATAGTGAGTTTAATGGCTGACTGAGGACTGGAAGCACAGGATGTATTTGTGTATTTTACAGAGGCCACGATGATGATGATGAGGGACCCTATCTTGAATATGATATTAATG
Organism: Bramus lutescens; assembly: GCA_001685075.1. Classification (NCBI taxonomy): domain Eukaryota; kingdom Metazoa; phylum Chordata; class Mammalia; order Rodentia; family Cricetidae; genus Bramus; species Bramus lutescens. The sequence goes on along the minus strand of LOEQ01001492.1, from coordinate 265,186 downwards.
GGACAGACACATCTCATACCAACTTCTAGAGGTCTTTTCCTGCAGTGTTCCATGAGTTTCTCAATGGAGCATCAGTCCTGTGCTGATTAGATCTGTGATGACACAGGGCAGAGGTCAACTAAGTGACAAGCAATACGAACAAGTTCCTAAAGATCCAATATTCATAAAGATGGGCTTATATTAACAAGATAAATGTGAGAATGATGAAAGTTAAGTCTTGGCTTTAGGTTTGAAAGAGAGCTTGATTTCACAAATAGAGGACAGGAGAGAACTGGTCTGAGTGTAGACCTTGTAAAAGATGACTGCATTTGGCTAGCCGTAGACTCTACCACAGTGGACAAAAAGGTTTTTCATATCACACACAGTACTATCTATCTTTAATCTATTTGCCATGTTATTTATCTGTCATCTATAAGTCATACATTAATCCATATGCCTATTAATCATCTATCTTAATATATTTGTCATATGTATCAATATTTATCTATAATCTGTTTATCTAATTATTTGCTTATTGTACTCTTTCTCTATAATTAATCATCAATCATTTACCTATCTATCAAATATATGTGTATATATTAATTGTCTATATAACTATTTACATAATATCTATCACTGTTTATTATCAATAAATAATCATTTATATATCAATCATATATAAACTATCTATCATCTCTATAACCAATCGATAATCAATCATATATAATCTATCATCTATATTCTACTTATATATGATATAAATACACACACAAACATATATATTGCATCTGTATAAAGAGTAAGTTGCCCTACTATATACCGGGTAGAAGTCTTTAAGAATGCTGTAGTCAGTTCTGGTCTCCTTGCTCTGGAGCAACACTCAAAACCAGAACAGTGAATACCATTGCGAAGTGTGCCTGGGTATCCCTTCAACCAAACGCTGCTGGAGAAGAGCATTAAGAACAACATATTTGTGGGACAATGCGAACTAGCATCTACTATTTAAAAGTCTTCTGAAGAAGATGAAATAGATGTTTCCGTTTCTCCCTACTACAGAGACGGTGGGGGTGATAGATGATGTGAACAGAAATATATGCAGAATTCTGTAAAAGTATTTAAGAATAGTTAAATGTATTTGAACATGAACATGATGAGTCCTGCATTGGGCAACTTTGATCATTGATAGTTCTGACAGTAGAAGTTGTACAAACATTGGAGAATTGGGGCTGCTGCTGAGAGGTTTCTGGGTAAAATGCCAGTGGACCAAAGGATCTTTGTGGCTACTTCAAATTCAGAGAGGTGATGGGTGGATGAATAATAGAGGATATATAGGTGATAGGTGAATGTAGTTATTAATATATGATAGAAGAGAAATACTAGATGAATGAATGATAGATGGATAGATGATTGGTATATATTATATATAGAAGATAGATGATGGACATATGAATCATAGTGATGGAAGATAATTTATAGATGTTGATAAAGGATAAATGTATGGATTATAAGTAAATGATAGATGAGTGATAGAGGGATAGAGGATAGATAACAGATGAACAGTAGAGGATGAATGATAGATGATAAATGAATGAAGATAGAGGAGAGATAAATGCTGGATATATTGTAGATACGGATAAATAATGATAGATAGGCAGATATACACACAGATGCATGTGTATAACATGCTTCCAACTCCGTGAGACTGGGCCTGCACTGACTGACTTTCTACCTAAGTGGGTTTTGACCATTATTACGGTGTGGATATAGTAGTCACTTTTCCTTTCTCCACCCATCCCCTTGCAGGAGCAGGTCGAAAGAAGGAAAATAAATGTCTTTAAGCAGAATCTGTTTTAGCAATTCAGCTCTAAGACTTACAGAAAGCAGCTACCCCTCCAGACAGTTCAGATGCCAGAAAAGATTTCTGAACTTCAAATGAGAAGACAAGCGGCCACTCCTTTGAAGTACATGAATCAAAGCTCTAATAAGAGCTAATAAAATTGTTATGTTGGGTTTGCATCTCCAGAGAACATCAAGCCAAAACTCTCCTTGGGGTGAGAAACTGTGGCATATCACTATTCTTACGAGTTTTATTTCATTTTTTCAGAATAAATCCTTAATTAAGAGACTAAAAAATTATTTTACAGTAATTGAAGAATACTAATTAAATATTAATTAATGTTTTCAGATTTTATTTGTAGCCATGAAGATATTTTGTAGTGGGTAAAATGTGAACAGGAAATAGATTCCTCCTGGCAAGTTACCTGGCAGAGGGAAGAATATCTCCAGCTCCCGATGTTCTTGTCTAAAGCTCCAGCAAGAGTAACAGTGGGTAATTTCATTTGCAAAGTCTTAAAATTTCCAAAGTGATCTGATACAGAGAGAGACAGATCCTACAAGCTCCTGATGTACTTACTGGCTTCTAGTCTGTAAAACAAAGGCTAGGATTTGAGTGAAGAGTCAAGACTGGGACATTGAGGCTGCACGTCCAGAATCAGTAATAGCTTTGCTGTTATGTTGGCAAAGGGAGTTCTGTTGAAGGAAAATGGACTTGGGTGAACTACAGGTGTCAGGCCAGAAAGTAGGTTTATTACTCACAATTCCAAGCTGAAGAACCCAAAGTAAAATCTCAGCTAACATTCATTCTAAGTTACACAAATTAAATGGCAGTGCTGAGATTTAATCCTAGTGTGGGGGGTCCTCACTGTACCACACAGCCTGTTAGGGAGGGCATCTGTTTTCATTTCATGAAGGAGTGGTCAGCAGGCCTCCTTCTAGATGGGGGCTGATGCATTCACCTGTGAAAATGTCTTGAACACTAGGCTTCCATCTGCCATTCGTGGTTCTTCAAGGAGGAGTAGTGATGTGCAACCTGGCAAAGGAGGGTTAAAGCCAGCAGTATGTTAGAGAGGAGCTGCTCACAGGGAATGTAGGGACACTCTCTTACAGTTCAGAGCTTGTGTGGAGCGTAGGGCAGGAAAGTCATGCCCAGGATCACACGTGTCTAAAAGCATCATAAGAACCAGGCAATGATGGCACAGACCTTTAATCCCAGCACTCAGGGAGGTAGAGGCAGGTGAATCTCTGTGAGTTTGAGGCCAGCCTGGTCTGCAGAGTGAGTTCCAGGAGAGACAGGGCTACACAGAGAAACCCTGTTTTGATAAAAGGAACAAAAACAAACAAACAAAAGCATTAGGAGAAATTAAGAAAGGAGAGTTTCTTTCTGGTCTTAATACTCAGCAGAACTCTCAGAGATACAAACACCTCTGATGTGTGCTAGTTATGATTTTAAAGTTAAATAAGAATTTATTCTTTTCTGTGTCTCTTGGGTAAAATGTAAATACAGGTTTTGCCCAGTTAGCATGGTCTCATAGTCCAAACGGAAGGAGGAAAGGGCTTCAATGACTAGATCTCAGGGAGCTGGCATTCTCATCTCCACATCCTGGTAGGTGGCCAGGTTCCAGCTGTCATCTGGACCAGAGGAGCATCTAGCCTTGGAGAATTTCTTTCTCAGTCTCCTCAGTTGCTGTTGTGGCTGTTGGCTTAGGACCAAACTGTCAGGAAGCAGGAATCCATCAGATCTCGAGGAAGGAGGCTGCATTCCAAGATCTTACTGTCACTCTAGTCAAGAAGGCTGTCTATCTGCCCAAAATGTATTGTGAAAAACTAGTTCTTGTTCTGCTCACAGCAAAGGGGGAAATAGCTGTCAGACTTCCTCTTCATGCCAACCCTTTTAGATGTTTACATTTTCTTAGTGCTTGCAGGGTCATCTGGCTGCAGGAACAACACAGTTCTTGACAGGCTAGCACAGAGTAGTCCCTGAGCTGCACGGTCAGCCATACTTCTAAATGACGGATTGGAAGGACCTGTATAACAGCCACTGCCAACACGGGTGGATATAATGATGGAAGTAAGGGATCTGAAAGAAGTCTACATATGGAGTCAAGGTTTTTCTGTATCTGTCTCTTTGGGGGTTCCATGCTCTCCCCTAAGACTGATTGCATAAGCAGCCGTGGTCATCCATCCCCTGACCACACTTTGTGCTAAGCAGCCTGAGCTTGCCTGCTGGCCAGAGTGGAGTGTTCACAGACTAATCTTGGGAACGAGTGCTTGATGTGTGCTTCTGCATGAAGAATCCCAGGCACGTTCATTTGCTGTCAGATGGCTGTGAGGAAAGGGCCATCTGCCACACAGAGCCATCTTGTGCTTATTAGTGTGGTGCAGCCCTGATTTCCAAGCTTTGGGGAAAATACAGGAAGGCCCTCTTCGGGTCTTCTGCCACTCACCTCATGATAGCACATTGTTGAGGGCTCCTCCCTTCAACCCCATAAAACTATATATCTTCCCCTCCTCACAGGCTTCAGCAAGACCACATCAGCCTGTTCTCAGCCATTGGTATATCGATCCTGTAAGCATGATCGACCCAAAAGAAGCATCTTTCTGAGACTTGTGGTCCTCTAGGGTAAAGAAGAGTTGGCCCAGGTCGACTGCAAAGTTAAAAAGGTATAAGATTCACAAGTATGTCCTACTCCTGGGGCTGCCTCTCTACTTTCTTTGACCCTAGTTAATAGTATTGATAACTACCCTGCACACAATATATCACCTTTTTGTTTATTTGTTCCATTTTGGTTTTGAGACAGTCTGTCTATGTAACCCAGGCTAGCCTTGTACTTACAGCAATTTTACTGTTTTAGTCTCTCATGTGCTGGGAATACAGGCCTGTACCACCATGCCAGGCTAAGCAGCTTGCATCTGACACCTTGAATATTTAAGCCCCAATCCCAAATGGCAACTAAAATTAAAAACACTCATGGCTCAAGAGGGTCAGTCACAGTATTCTAGAGCATACTTGAGCAGTTGGCAATCAGATTACCTAACCGTTTATGACTCAGTTGCTTTTCCTAAAACTCTAAGGGTCTTGGATTCATTCATTAACTTTTTTCCTATATTTAATATATACTAATTTAATTTACAGCTCACATCCACTAAAAAGAAGCTGCAGGGTTTTGTAGCAAACACAAAAGAAATGAAAAACAAGTTTGTAGAAATCTTCCTGAACACTCTTTCTATTCAGACTATGGAAAAAACTGACATCACTAATGTCATCAGGATGCTTGTTAGAAATTCCAAGTCTTGGGTCCCACTTCAGGCCACCAATCAGAAGCTACATCTTAACAAGATCCCCTGGGTGATTTGAGTTTCTCCATGAAGGGTTGAGAAGCACCAATTCCACAGGTGATGTTTCTCCCTCAGTTTTTACACATACTGTCTCTGGCAAGCATCCTTTCCCTTCAGGAGCTCACTGTCAGGGATGAGAGGAAGATTTTGACTCTGACTCCACAAAGTGCTGAGTGTCTTTGAAGAGGCAGGAACAGGGTGCTATGGAAAGTTAGAACAGTCAACCATGGATTATACCATTCAGTCAAGAAATGCTTGAATATTTACTATGTGCCTGGAACTCTCCTACAGGCTAGTGAGACACAGTAACCTAAAATAAAAGTATGGACAATTCTAAATTTAATTTATTTATTTACTTATTTACTCTCTCTCTCTTCTCTCTCTCTCTCTCTGTGTGTGTGTGTGTGTGTGAGAGAGAGAGAGAGAGAGAGAGAGAGAGAGAGAGAGAGAGAGAGAGAATATGCCTGTCACAGTATGAATGTGTGAATGTGGTAGTCAGAGAACAACCTTTGGGATCTAGATCTCTCTCCTTCCACCATATGGGTTCCCCAGATAATAAAACTCAGGTTTTCAGATGGGACGGCAGACACATTTACCCACTGAACATTCCTGTTACAGGAAAATAATTTTATGGAGGTACTGTCTACTCTCTAGTATGGAAGATAGGTAATGAATAACCTATTTGTTTGTTTTTGTTTTTGAGACAGGGTTTCATGTATCTCAGACTGATCTCAAACTTGCTATTTAACAAAGGGTGTTTTTGAACTTGTGATTTCCCCCCTTCTTTGACTTTCTGCAGTACCTGGGAATGTAGGCAGGAACCACTATGCATAATTTTGTGCAGCATTGGAGTTTGAATTCAGACCTTGGCATGCTATGCAAGCACTCTACCAACTGAATTATATTCTTAGCACATGAATAATTTCAGGTGTTGGTGAGCTCTGAAAAAAGGATAAACAGAGCTGGTGGTGGCTAAGAGCTATGTTTGGTGGTTTGCCTCTTGGAGAGCTGAGATCTACTGGTAAGGACATGGTTCTTGGATGGCCTGAGCTTTGGGGCTTTGGGGACAAGGGCTAGAGGGAAGGAGGACAGAAAGGCTCTGTAGAGTGGACAAGAATGGCTTCTGGTATGACAGGACCGTTGTATGGGTTAACAGAAGTTGTACACTGGGGTGATTATGTGTAGGGCAACTGCATTTGTCTCTTTGTTAGGCTACAGAGAATAAGACCAGAAAGAGGCCCTCAAAAAGATGCCAGCAAATGAAACAGGTGATGTAGACAAAGGCAGCAATGAACATAAAGAAGAATGGAGAGATTTAGGGTTGATTTTTATAGTAGAATTTATTAAAACAACAAAAACCCTACTCTCCATCCCAGGCTCCACCAAAATCCTAGGGATGCTTTAAAGGGAATGATGTAATAAACTTTGACAATAACCAGGGATCCACTAGTTGTTCAAAATTCCAGGAGTTAGAAGGCCCCAAGTCACATGTTTTGGATGAACAAAACCATCGTGTTCAGAAATAAGCAACATCGATGTCACCATCAACAAAAGAATACAATATATGAACTTCTCCTAATGCAAGTCTTTTCATTTACAGTACCAGACTTCCAATGGGCAATAATATTCTTATTTCTGAGCAGCACTCTCCAAATCCTTCTACGGCATCCATATTACAAACATTTGGCCTCTTGGGAAGGCTACTCCTTTTCTTTTTAGTAGATCAGATATCAGTTTTGGCTCTGCTTGTATATACCTACTTCCAGAGAAGACGCTCTTAGTCTTCTGAGCTGTCAGTTTTCAGCACCAAGCTCCAGAGCTTCCCCAGTTCAATCAATCCAAGCAGGAAAATGAATGTGAAAATCACTAACTCAGCAATCTGGCAGCTAAGGATGGTCCCAGTATGTCAATCACCATCAGCAGCTCACTATAACGGGTGTCTGTCATCGTCTTGAAGATTAATTGTTGGGATCTGTTGTCTGTATTAATAGATCATTTATTCAGATTGATCTTTTGCCCATTGATCCTCAGTCTCTTCATGTGCACATGGCCAGGTGGCTATCATTCTTGTGATCTTTCTGAGGCCAAGCTTACTCCGAAAGCCCCTCTGTGATTTCTTCTTAAGCATGGCAGGCCCCATGCAGACTCCAGGTCTATAAAACTGCAGTCAATTTCATTCTGTCTCCAGACAACCATGGCATTCTGCTATTTCTCGCCATCCTATCATCTCATTTCTATTCTACTAAGTTTCAAGCCTGCAATCATGCAATCAAAACAGTATCATGTGGCTATGATTGGAGTCCTAAGTGGAATAGACACAGTCCCTTGGAAGTATGAGCTTCTTTCTCATCTTTGTACCTTCCTTGTGTCAGCTGCCAACACTGGACCAGACAGTCGAGGTTACTTTAACCCTTTAATTTACTGATTCGGTGTATTCTTCCAAGTCACACAGTCTTAATAACCAGTAATTCAGAATATGGCTATATTTGTGTTTAGGGCAATGAAAATGCCAAGTAAAGCAAAGTAGTAATATGAGTAGGTCCTGATATAAGATGGCAGGGTGTCCTTAGAGGTAAAGGAGCTTCCAGTGACAGAGGGTAGTATTGGAAGAAGAAAATATCTCACCTTGAATGGAACCAACTTTGCCAATGCCTTGGCCTTGGCTTTTCAGCTCCCAATACTGAAAAAAATAAATTGATGCTATTTGGGCCACTTGGCTTGTGGCAGGGGAAGCTGACAGCACATCTTCTGTAAGCTCTCACCATAAATGCGCGTTTGACAAGAGGAATCACTCAGTGCTTTTATTATCCTGGGCTGCCCTGCTATCTGTTCCCACTTTTTTGTCTCAGTGACGCTCCAGTAGCTCTAACATGGCATCATAGTTCCTTATTGAATTACTTTTGTAAAAGTCTACCGGCTCCATTACGTCAGGGATGTCTGCCATGTTCACTACTTTATTTGATATGGGAAATAAAAACAGATAAACCTTTAAATTATAGTAATGATGAAATCAGGGAGAACTCTCATTCCTATCGCAGTCCATTGCGTGTTCAGGATTTAAGGTCTAAACTTGGTAGCTGATTCTTGTTCCGGTTCTTTGAACAGGTCTCAGTGTAGCTCTGGATCTGTAAAGAGAAAATGGTCTCTTTGGGGAGGTTTCTATGAGCCAGGTGAGACAATGGAGCTCTTTATTTACTAACATTCTTGTTCACTGGCTACAACCCAGGTCACGTGGTCTTACTGAACTGCAAGGGAAGATTGTAGATGTAGGTCCAACTGTGTCACCAGGAAGCAAAGAAAACAGATACTGGTAAACATTAGCACTTTAAAATGCGACCACTAATCTCTAGCCCTAGTCACTATGGCTGGCTCGTAGTAGATTCTTGATAAATATTTCAGTCAATGAACTCTCAACAGATAAGTCACTTAGTTGTAGGTAGAGCTAGGATGGCTACAAATTGTCATTGCTACTTCTCCATCAAGGGGAGTCTCATTAAATGATGTTACCTTATTTGTGCATATTTGGAAGACATAATCTTTGAATCTCAAAAATCTTTCAAGAAACAATCCAACCCAAGGAAGTTCTTTTCAGTGTCTGCATACAAACAGGCATATCAGCTGTGTGACTGTTACCTTCCTCTGGTCTAGATTCTGGGTTCCTGATTAATGCATGAACAACTGGGCCTTCTAGCCTAGAACTTGGGACCTAGAACATATTCGTCTTTTCTTTCAGTCTGTAGTTACTGAGCTTTTATCTAGGCTGTGTTAAGTGCTTAACACCCATGAGCTTATTCAATTGTCTTAAGGAGTGGCAACATTTACAGTCTTTTTACATCTTGAAACCCAGTGCTTGAGACGGCTCAGGACAACTTGTTGGTTGCATAATTAGCAAGTAGTCAAAGCAGTGTATCAAAGTAGAGACTTCAGAAACCATCCTTCTACCCACTACTCCAAGCTACCACTCCTGTGTGTGCTCTTTACATGAAATGGACGTTGACTGTTGGCTTCAGGGCTGGATTGGCTAATCTTATAGCTCATCAGTGTTTCACTGTCTAGGTCTATCCTTGTTTTCAATTCACTAGTAGAGGGAAACAAGCTGTGCATGTTGCTCCCAGAAGTCTTAGCACACAGAGCTTTCATGGAAGATTCTCAGTAAATGTATCAGTTCTTCCCCAAATTAAAGAACTAGAACCAAAGAAAGGAACGCAACAGTCCATCTGCCTCTAGTGGTCAATGTAAGCATAACCCCCATCCCTTACCCTCTGCCAAACATAGAGAAGAGCATCGGTGCTCTTCTCTGTGGGTCCTAGTATCCTTTGTAAGAGAAGGACTATTGTTTACATCTCTGGGAGTGATGAAACTAGGAGAGAAGCCACTGGTGGGATTTCCAATTTAAGGACAATACAGGCATGAATACCAATTCCCACTGGGATAGGTCCTCTCAGAAAGTAACCTGGATTTCTTTCCCTCTCAGCTCTTTTATTCCGAGCCAGTTTCACCTAAGTGTCCCAGGACCCTGTTATAGTTTCTGAGAGACCGGTCCTCTCAGTCTTTCACACCCACCTCACAGGCTGCCCTGGAGTGAAGAAATCCATTTGGATGCATGTGGATTTCCTTTAGTTACTCATTTGATATTTTTAGTTCTAAAAATGACATTTTGCCCAGGATACTTATTAGTGGGCTTTCCTGGCAAATAATAACCTGATGATAAAACAAACAGTGTTCTTTTTGCATGCATTTGGCACAAGTGAAGACCCCCTCCTGTGTGAACGCTTGGATGAAGTATCTCTGTCTCCTGGCTTTCCCGACGGGCCTACCATTGCTCAGCTGAATTTAGTGAATGAGGAAGTCTGAGCTCCATGGCACTGATGCTATGTCTCCCTCCCATTTCTCAGTGGATGAATTCCTAGCCTCGTGACAGAGCCACTTGCAGAAGGAGGCTTTGCAGCACATTTGAAGGAAACCCAGATTGGCCCATGACTATTCAGTACATGATGAAATCCAGCCCCTACACAGTCAGAATTTTTACCATGCTTCTCAAGTTTAAGCTTTCTGGCTGAGGTTTTATGATAGGCAGGAGCCACTTGGGAATGCAGAGGAGGCTGAAGAAAGACATAGTCCAGTCAGCCTCAAGTTTATCTTCACTGCAGGCTGAAGGCTGAGAGGGAATGCTGTCTCTTCCAATTTATGTGCGTGGAGGCCATCCATACAGGCAAGCTGCTTTCCAGGCTTTTTGCTTGCTGACTGCGGACTTCAGGATGGTTGGAGGGCTGTCTTGCCTGCTAACACTGATTTTATGATAAGCTAAACATAACATTCAATAGCTATTCCTTCCACTGTCAGAGAAACAACTTGAGCCGTCTATCTTCTTCCTCTGACTATATTACATTTCTCTCTACAAATGACAATGCATTATAATATCTTTTCTTATAATATTACTTATTTATCGCCAAAGGTTTTCCAGCATTAAATCTGAGGGCTCTTATCCTTTATCTGATTTTTGGTTTGTTTGTTATGAATGTCACATTTTATTTAGCAGGATGGGCTCTGCTCAGAATTCGTGGAGACAGACATTCCTGATTTACTTCCTATGCAGACCTAGGCTTTTATCTCATTAGATTTTTCAGCACGGAATGGGGACAGGATGAACAAGATGTTCTGCTTTCTTGCTTTGTCAGAGATGCCAAAGGGGAAGGACCAGGCTGTGGGATTCTGGGGTATGAGCCCAGATGGAGGGCACCTGAGGTCATCTCCCCAGTTCCCTCTCTTCAGGCATAACATTCACTTTGACTATTAAGTTTCAGCAGAAACTTTGAAGACTCTTCTCGTGTATAATTGTTTCTGGTAACTCGTAAAATTTCCCTTCTGAGATGCCTCTATTCATGAATTAGACAAATTTCTAGTTCACTAAAAAAATGTGGCGTTCTATTGAGATCTTAGATCTTTGTAGGAAAAATTGTAAATATTGTACGCACTTGGAGACAAGTATTTATTGAGAGAGAGAGACAGAGAAATGGAGACACAGAGAGACAGAGACAGAGTGAGAAAGTGAGTGAGAGAGAGTGTGTGTGTGAGAGAGAGAGGGAGAGAGAGAAGGGGAGGGAGAGGGAGGGAGGTAGAGAGAGAGAAAGGGAGAGAGAGAAAGGGAGGGAGAGGGAGGGAGGTAGAGAGAGAGAAAGGGAGGGAGAGAAAGAGAGAGAGAGGAAGGGAGAGAGGGAGAGAGAGGGAGGGAGAGGGAGAGAGAGAGGGAGGGAGAGATGGAGAGAGAGGGAGGGAGAGAGAGAAAGGGAGAGAGAGAAAGGGAGGGAGAGGGAGGGAGGGAGAGAGAAAGGGAGAGAGAGAGGGAGGGAGAGGGAGAGAGAGGGAGGGAGAGAGGGAGAGAGAGAGGGAGAGAGAGAGAGGGAGGGAGAGAGAGAGAACCTCTGAACTGATGCTTCTTCACAAAATGAACCCTCTCATTTTTAAGTAACTGTATACATCATTAATGACTAGATAGAAAGCTTTTTCTTTTTTACTGGTTGGGGTTGATAGATATGAGAGCAGAGAAAATAAAATTAAAGTGCTAGGCAGCAAACTCATGTTCAGTGCATGTCTAACAAAATTCCTGCACAGTCCTTATGAAAAATAGAGATGTCTTTACATTGACAGATTGGCATAAAAAACATCAGCTCACATTCCACTTTGTTAGACGATGATGGGGTTCAGCTGGGCTTGAGAATGAAGCAGGATTCAGAATTTCTCCGGAAGTTTCTCTGGCACCTATACTCCAGAAGAGCACCCAGAATCCTGAATATCTCACTCATGAACAAATGATAACAGAGACGACAGAGCTCTTTCTCCAGATGATCCTTTTGCATTGTAGACTGCTTCATCTCACTCCACCAGTGATCACCTGGATACCAAGAACAACAGCTTTCTCTCTCTTCTTCATCCTCCTGAGACTGGTTGTGTTTTCATAGCAACATGTTGAAATGCAGCCTTGTCATTACAGTGACTGATCCTCGGGTAGGAATGTAGATGTCATGTCGGAGAACCTGATGGGAAACAAAGGGGCTCAGATTCTCAGCCATGAGACCAGAGCAGCATTTCCAGTTGATCCATCCCTTCTTCTGTTCTGCATCCCAGAGGCTTCTCTGTCTTAGCAACGTATTAAGCACAAGACAATGGCAAAAATGCCAAACCTTGGCCATGCGGAGTTGGATGTGTGATGTCTACACAGAAGGACTCCATGTGTCTTCAGCAACATATGTGATACTGCAATGGAAAGCACATGTCAGCTGTCCCAGCCTGGTCATCTAGGACTTCAAAGTGATGTCCCCTTAGACAAGGTTAGCACAGACAGGGGGTCATGGGAAGGCTGGCTGATCGCAACTTGTCAGGTATTGTTAAGAATTCTAAGCCTGAATATGAACTGTCCACCGAACCCTTGAGCTGGCAGTCTGGTGAAGGGATGTTAGCTGGTTCTGTAAATTATTCACACAGCACTGAACCTCATCAAAATCAGTGTAGACCACGAGCTGGAGGGATGGCTCAGTGGTTAAGAGCATTGCCTGCTCTTCCAAAGGTCCNGAGTTCAATTCCCAGCAACCACATGGTGGCTCACAACCATTTGTAATGAGGTCTTGTGCCCTTTTCTGGCCTGCAGGCATACACACAGACAGAATATTGTATACATAATAAATAAATATTAAAAAAATCAGTGTAGACCTATTTCTGAAATACAAATTTAAGATTTGCAAAGCAGGATAAAGGGATGTTTAAACCATACATTTTGTTAGACCTGACTGGCTGTCTTCTATCTTATTCTTAGATGTCATTTTTCTCTAGGTTAAAAAATAGGACTTATAACCTGAGCACAGGGGTGCCATGACCATATTGTCTTTGAAGTTCTCCCTCATTTTCTAGCAGTCCAAATTTTGCTATTTCTCTTCCTGTCCCTTATAGTGAGTTTGGTGGGAGAAAGGCCAGGTCATCTTCTTTTTGGCTGGTCCTGGGCATCTCCTGCAGGGACTGTAGTTCCCAGCCTGCTGTTTGATGGTGCTATTTTCTCAGCAATGGACCAATTTCAAGATGTCTTGGAAAGATTGTTATGCTGAGGACTGCTCATCATTCTAGTTCACTGTTTAAGAGAATAAGAACATCACTATTGGTCGTGGTTTGGGAAAATTTACCTACTGCTTTCTACTGACCCATAACCTGAGTCTGAAGTTAGTTTGTCTTCAAGATAGAGCCAAAAAGTCTTTCTCCATGCCTTGTGTTCCACCACCAAGTCTGCTAGGGCTCTATGGATGTATCGAGACAGATTCTGTTAGAGTTATTTCACAGTTCTTTATTGAGATGCAGCTTGAAGTTCTGTCTTTGCCTACCCCAAATCATTTCCTAGATGACTTCTGGGGAATGATGTTAACAGGTACAAGGATGTGATCACCAAGAAACTAAGAGGGTAAATCCCTGGATCTCAGAAAATCTGTTTCGGTAGCAAAGCTCACAGGATTAAATAAATGTGATAGCTTCTCTTCAGTCTGATCAAGGAACTCAGGCTAGGTCCTGTTTTTTCAGAGATAGTATAGTTGATTCCTGTCTTTCCCATCTCCCATACTCAGGGTGTAATTTCAATACAGTCTTTCCCTCCCCCACTGCAACTTCCAGTCTGTCACATTCTTACTCTGACCTCCACCATTCAGGTACAGAGCTGTTTTCAAATGAAAATCTGTCCCTTTCACTTCCTTAGTCGAAATTCTTTTCATCGCTTTTAGGATAATATGTAACTTCTGATTTCACTGTTTCTCATCCTCTTAGCCAAATTGCAAACCAGGAGACATATATCCTTCACTAGGCAACATGCATCCCTACCCAGGCAGCATTCTATGCCTCTCCGGGGAGGCCTTCGCAGAGTCTCCTTCCTGCAATCCTGTTTAAAACAACCCCTTCCTACTTGCCTAGCTTCTGTGTATCCTTTGGGATTCATCTGGGAGAGTCTCTTTATCCTGATCTACATATATGATGACTTACAAGGAGAACGCTACAGCTAAGGGCTTGTTTGGTGGGTGAACCTTAGCTTTGGGGCTTGCTTCCAGGGTAGCAGAATTTCCACATGTTTATGGTTCTGCTTGATTTCCTATTTGCCTTAAGTGAGATTGAGATTGTGACTTAGTAATCTTTTTAAATTTGGTACTTGATCAATAGAGTTGGCATTTAGCAAATACTGGATACAAACAAATGCTTGACAAATAAATGCTAAAGGGTTCTACCTGTTCTTCATGCCTTCCCTTTTTCATCTTCCCTTTCACTATTTCTATTCTTATTCCTGTCAGCTTCCTTTATTTCCTCTTCTTCCTTTTCCTCTCATTCCCCTTCTTTTCCTATTTTGGTTTTTGCCTTTCTTATAATTTCAAAGAATGTTTTTCTTGTTATATGTAGTACTTCACTGTATTTAGCAAGAGACTTTTTGTGGCAACTATTATTGCTCTTATCTCTCTGGCTTAACCAATACTGATCATCAAATCACCAATTTAATATACAAGTATATTTATTATCCACATATATAGTATTTAATGTCATCTATAAATGTACATATATACATGAAATGCATGTTATGATCAAAATGGCCATATTATCCTTTGCCCCATTCCTGGGGAGTGGGTAGGTCATGAGGCTTAGTGGACAAGGGTCAGCAGAGAGGTTGCTGCACTCATGGTCAGGTTCAGGCACTGTTCCATTATTTAAGCTTTTGGCTCTCAGTTTCCAAATTCTTTCTGAATGGGGAATCATCAGCATTGCCCATAAAATATTTCCTAGGTACTTAAGATTAGGCTAGTTTTCCTGGAAGGGAAAGGTAGTTTCCAGAAAAATCTAAGGTATGATGCACCGACCTCTGATGGTAACTACTCTGTCAATTTGGTTACAGAGCAAAGGACATGATCGTCTCTCACCAACCCATACTGTCTGACAGGTGAGGTTCACTATTAGCCTCCCCTTATTTGTCCATGGCATCACCATCAGGAGCTGACATGGCTTCTCCAAAGTAGATGCTACCTAGGAAGACCACATAGCACTCTTTCTCCTTCCTCTTTTGAGTTCCAGTTCTGTTTCCTTTGCAATGCAGAGTGTGTTCCCTTGGGCATCTATAATAAATGGGAGCCTTCAAGTGATGGAGGGAACTGTGTTGCCAGTTTTGTGAGCTGATAGATGAACGCGTTCCCTCCTTCCTGGAATATCATCCCTGAAACCATCTCCCTTGGTTCTTAAAGCAATCAGAACTGTTTATCTCAAAGTTGTAAAGAGTCACAATTCTTAAAGATTCACTCAGTGATCTTGGATCTTCCTTTTCAGACTGGTCCCATTTCCCTGTGATTTTTCTCACTAAGCTATGGTAGCAAATATACAAGTGGCCTCGTCTTACAGATATCCAGCTCAGAGTGATGTAGCCATATGCCTTCTTTGGCCAGGTGTCAACCACAAACCCACCTCAGCGTTCTGAGGACAGCTGCAGCGAGAAGAGAGTAAAGAATAACAAGCAGCCAACACAGCTCACACTCAACCTCATAAATGTTACCCTGAAGATCTTCTATTTAGGCAGCCTCAGAGTTAATTTCTTCTCACTGTGTTTGCAATTACAGTGCTTTCTCAACCTCCCTCTACCTTAGAAGAAGTTAATTAGAAAGGGTGAGGTAAGGTGCCTTAGGTCATATTTGCATGAATTGCCTTTGATAGGCAACTCTAAGAGGAATCAGAAAAATCACCAACTAAAGGCAAAATTGCCTCATGGTTGGGGCCATAAAAAGTCAAAAGAATGTTGACTCACACCACTGGACCCCACAGGCACATGTAACTTACCACTGACTTTAGGGCTTTACCATCAAGGAGATGCTATTAATGGTGATCCCAAGAAAAACTTAGTGTTGAAGTACCTTTGTGATCTTTGGTTTCTCGAGCCAGTGATGTCTAATTCACTTGAAAATACAAAATATGATTAATTGTTAATGTTCAAAGGGTGAAACCAAATGATTTTAGAAAAGTCTATTGAAGTAGAACGGAATGTGTTCCCCAGTGCTGGGTGAATGAGGTGTTCTGTATTGTTTATTTTGCTGATATTTACACTCGTTAGTCGTATATAACACTTTTGTAAACACTAAAATACAATTCAAATATTCTCTGTCATCATACTTGGGTGGGAAGTTAAGTGACACTGACATCCATGGACTTTTGCCTCCCAGGCACTTAAAAAGAACTGTTCAAAGTTTACTATAAACAATGCTCCTCCTTGGAGCAGCTTGCCAGAAGTGCAGATTTCCAGGACATATTTTGATTCAATAAACTTTGAGTGGAATCCAGAATATGCATTTTAAAATAAGTACCTCTTTTTTCTTCAACACAAGGCTTATACATACAAGTGCATGCAGGCATACACGGCACACATACACATGCACACACACACACGCGCGCGCGCGCGTGCGCGCTCTCCTGCCCCTCCCCCTCCTCCAGCACAAATTCCTGCATGCTCTCCAGTTGGTGTCAACTTTCCCGGTATAGTTCCCTTGTTCACACTTAGTCTGAGGAGAAATCTCACTCCCCTCCTGTACTGTGCTATGGCTAAAGTAAGAACCAAGAACAGAGGCTGGAAATCATAATATAAAATAGGATGTGGTTGAGGTGACTAAAATAAGATGAAGGGGAAAAAAGACTTCCTGAGTCAAGTTTTAGGTAGTGGTATAATTAGAATTATTATCCATTATTTATGTGGCAGATGATGTTCATGATGTACTTGGGACTCTGTTAATAGCTAGTGGTTGTGCTGAAGAAGAGCATGACATTGGCCCATCTTTCTTTCCCTTCCCTCCCTCCCTCGCTTC
Organism: Bramus lutescens; assembly: GCA_001685075.1. NCBI lineage: Eukaryota > Metazoa > Chordata > Mammalia > Rodentia > Cricetidae > Bramus > Bramus lutescens. Next base: position 248,180 of record LOEQ01001492.1, on the reverse strand, counting down.
CCCCTTCTGTCTTTGTCATGTGGAGCTCCAGCTAATGGCACTTTTGGTTTAGAACGTTGTAGGACTGGACAGAAAAGTGAAGTGTAACAGTTGGTTTGGAGAGTGTCACCCTTTTCCTACACTATGACTGTTGGTGGTACCGCTGTCCCTAGAACAATTCCAACATGTTGTGAGTGACCTCACTCAAGTCTAACAACAGACTTTCAGAGGAGAATCTACCTTATCTTTATAGATGCAAAGATAGATGGTTCAAGGAAGTCAGATGACTAGCCTACAGCCCACTCAGTAATGAGTGGAGTCAGGCGACCGTGAGTCTAACTTGCAGGGCTTTTATAGTTTGCGTCAGAACTCTAGGTTCCCTGGAGCACAAGGTGAAGGTGTACCAGGCTCTTGGTCTTTTAGGTGCTTTGTCTTCACGGTGGCCAACAGGACCCTTTTCTGTCTGGACATATCTGCTTAGTCTTCATTGCTCATAGTTTCAAAGCTTGGACTACTCATGAAAAGGACACTTTTGGTAGGGGGTGGTCAATATTGACCTGCATGTTTCCAAGGACAAAAAGCACATGGATATATCCATCACATGAGCTTGGCGGATGAACTACATTGGCTTCATGGATGCCTCCCTGTGATAGGTGATGGTTTCATCCCTCAAATGGATATAGGTTTTTGAAGGGTCAATTCCTGTCATGTGAGGTTGGCATATTCTAGAGAAAGGGTAACTACAGAGCTGAGCGCAACCTGTCAAAACAAAGGGCAATTGGACTGGAAAATCCTTGCTCTTCTGGGGAGGGATATCTTGGTTTAGTGTAGCAAGAATACTCACACCCAATGTCCTCCAACAATCTGATTCTAATGGGGTTACTACAGTAGGGTAAAGCATTTTATACGGAACCAGGTTTACATTATCCTACTCTTTAGAGATCTTGCTTGCAATGCTGTTCAAATCCTTTAATCCATAAATAGGATTCCAGACAGCACTGGGCTGCTTTCCAAAACTGTAATCTTCCAGTATATGAATTATTACCAAAAGATTAGGGTGTTTCTAGTAATAACATTTCAAATAAATCAGCTTTCATGGAGGAACAACAAACTAATATTGGAAATAACAATATAAAGACATTTATATAGCTACTTGCTAGAATAACTTCCCTAACCAGGGGCTTCTTTTCTCATTTACATTCATTCCATTTGAAAAGTCTTTTTTTCATTTATCACCAGCTGTGGGCTCTAGCCTTAAAGCATGCCACATGTTCCCAAGTCCTGGAACTTTTTGGAGCCTGTGAAATCTCAAGCCCAGAGATGGGGGATATTGTCCCCAGAAGCTTCTGGCATTCCTGTTTGGCTTTGAAGAAATGTATAGCAGGAAAATATAAGACGTGTTCAGGCTGGGAAAGACAGTTTTGGCATTTACACCAAAGGTCATCAACAGGAGTGTGACGTGGAAAGGAGAGTACTTTGCAGGGTCTTGGTCCCTGTTTGATGGTGCAGCTATCTCTGTTGATGATCAGGATTCACCTGCACATTTGCACCCTAGTAAGGAACCTTGGGTTGCAAGATGCAGGGTGAATGGACTAGGGCTCCAGTGCCAACCTACTTTGGAAATTGCTAGTGAACAGGATCTTTATTTCTCTGATACTCCATTTTATCATCTAGGGTATGGGGATTCTTACAGTCTTAGAGGGCTACCGAGATGAAGGGCGGCACCCATCACTCTGAAACCCTAGTTCTACCGTTTTTTTTTAAAACCATTTGTATTAGTGCCGGGTAGCTGGTGGGAAACAAGGGGTACCCTCTCTCTCTGGCGTACAGATGGCTGCTTTGAGCTATGTCCCCGGGCTAGAAGCAGATACTTGTTTAATTCTGATAACTGGCTATGACCTTGAGTGAGCTGTCACATTTCCAGATCTGCATTCTATCATCTACTTCCAGAAGTGTCTGGTTCCTCCCTGTCCTATAGGGTATAAAGGCAGTAAAGCCAACCCACTAGGTAAGATCCAATTTTAAGGAGACATTTCACAGTCGTAGAATTTTAAAGCTGGAAGGGCTATCCAGGAAGGGAGGAAATTAATTAAATGTACAATCATTCATAGATCTTCTTGTACTTTGTCATATTTAATCCTAACAGCCTTGCTAGGGTAAAGTTTCCCCCAGTTTTCAGAAATGGAAACCGAGGCTCAGAGTCATTCCCAGGTAACCTCTTCCATGACACACAGTAAAAATATGGGACAAGACTCAAATACAGATTTGCAGGACTCCAAACCATAGTGCCTGGTGCTGTGCTGTTTTTCTCCCCTTAATTGTCATTTTAGAGGTGACTGTCACAACTAGGGATTAGGAGATGCTGTTCACTGATGGACAGGATGAGAACCCAGGCTTCCTCCTTGCTCTCCACTGGGCTTTGCCACTCCAGCACTGGCATAAATGGGTCTCACTAATCTACTGGCTACAGTCTTTCGAAGACGTTTTGCTTTCATTCCTGATGGATTTTTTGACAGAAGCTCCTAACGGTTTTGTTCTATGACTCTCTTCTTATGTAAAAAGGTTAGAATGGTTGATTTCTTTAGTTCCTTCTAGCTCAAAAATTCCATTTCTTGTATGACCCTCCATTCCCTATCATAGTTAATGATCTGTGAAGAAACACTTAAACGCTCAGGTTTACTACCTTCTCAATCTGCAAGGGAGAGAGAGAAGCCAGCTATTATTTCTTTTCTCCAAAAAGGAGATACGAGACCCATATTGCTTGAGCGTCTCATTCAGGGAAAGATGATCAGTGGCTGCTTTGGGCCTGGAATGTACAAGGGAGGATACCTCTCTCACCTTTAAACCTCAGCCCTTAGCAAGGGTCCGGAACAGAGTATGCGTTCCCCATAGAGTTCAAATGTCCTAATGGGCATGAGTGGAGGTGAATCCAGACTTCTCAGCTTTTAAGGGTAAGCATCTGTTAGCTGTGTTCTTTTCCCCTAACCTGTTTGCAATGGGGTCATGGCAGGACTTGGTTGCCAAGTGCTTTGTACAGTGTATTATACTTTATCAAAACAGCAGGACCATAGTACGCATCTGGAAAAGAGAGCTTCGTGGATCACAGCAGCTGTAATGGTGGCTCAGAATTCAGACCTGTGAGGACAAATGAGAGAATTTGCAAGTGCCACTCCAGTTCCCTCCAGTTCATTCTGTTTAAGTCAGCATTAGTATATTATTAATAGGATGGGAGCGGGGAATGCCTGGAGAAGAGCTGTTTGTGGAATGTGCCCTGAGATTAAAAGAGCTTTGAAATGGAAAGCATTACCTCTGATTACATGAGGCCTGCACTTTGCATGCTGGAGTTTTAACTTAAAAGGTTAAAAAAAAAAAAAGAGGAAAACCACTGTGGGTTCAGAAGCTTGTGTCATTTTCCCCTCTTTGCAGCCCTCCACTCAGCTGCCCCTGAAGGCAGGTGTTGATAAATGGTTTGTACTACACAGGGGAGCCTCTGGGCACACATAGGCTGGTGCTGCTCCTGTCAGGACTACTCAAAGGGAAGACAGCACCGTACATGGGAGCAACTGCTCCTTTTTCTTCCTAAACAAATGTTGTTTCTACTAAAGCGGCCACAGATTCAATTAGAGCGAGAAAGGGAAAGAGAGCAGCCATTCTTCTTCTCATGTCAAAGTGAGATGGGAACTATAGGCTGCCCATCAGGCAGTGGTCCTTGAAGCCCCTTACCCAATGACTTCTGCCTTGGTTTTCACATAGGTCAAGATGAAAGCGAAGTTCTCCTAGAAGCGTTGCTGTCTGTGGTTGGACTGTGTTTACAAATCAGTCTGCTGACAGAAAGTACATGTAAGGGAAAGAAGGAAGCTCTGTGTGAGGGCGGCTTTATCTCTTAGTCCCATCACTGTGAGAGCTACCGGTGAAGAAGATGGAGCCTTATAACTGTAGCTACAAGTTGAGTTATCCCAACACTATATAGTGATTTCAGCTGACCTTGGCCACATGGAAGTAAAGAGATATGAAGATCAGTAAATTAATGAATTTCCATATTTCTAAACACTTCTAGGGCAGAGCTAACAGTAGCCTATATATGTCAGCCTCCAAGTGGAAGAAAGTGAAGTGGGATAAAAGAAAAATCCATTTAAGATTGCTTTGGCCATGCAGATTTTCAGAAGTTAGGCAAGACCCCAATGTTATTATGCGAGGATACTTGCTGGGGGGAAATATATGAGCTAAAAGTCCTGATATTTAGGCCTTGCTTTCAATTTAGGAGTTAACCAATTAGCTTATCTAAATTCATTATGCTGCAGGGTAGTGAATGCTAGTAAATACACTAGCTGGGGGAAGCCTCGCCGATCTCTGTATGTGCTCGGAAACACATCTCCTCACGGATGTGGAGGGATTTATACAGCAACAATCTATGAGGCTGTGAAGTTCTCTAGACACATATCTCACAGGTCTGAGATTTCAATTTATATTATAATAGATCAGGAAGGAAGAAAACATAGAACAAGATTTTAATTCTGTGTCAACTGTAGTTTCGGTGAGGGAATATTCCTAAAGAATGAAAAAATGACTCCCAATACCAGTTGTTTCTCCTCTCCCTTCCTGGACTGCCTCTGCTAAGTCCTGTGTGGAATTTCCCGTGGGGCCAGGCTGGCTGCAGGGCTGATGTGGTATCTGTCCTTGGGCAAGGGCAATGGAGACAAACGGAAATCTTACCTTGGGAGATATAAAGGAGAAAAGTTACCCAGAGTTTTGAATCTGAAACAAGAAAGATCGTATCTGAATTAGAGGAAAGAGAAAAATCTTAAGATATGCATGGGACCAATTTGTCCAGGTTCCCCTGTGTGGCAGACTGTACCCTTCAGGACATTAGGGTCTCTCCATGCTGTTGCTGCCTTATTCTCCGGCATGCGGCATTTCTTTCCTCCTTTGTCTTTCTTTTTTTGGCATCCTTTGTTTCACGCTAAGCTTCCCTATAATCAGCCTATGATGCCAGGTGACTTCCCTCAAGCATAATTAAGCCTTCACATTCACTTAAAATTTGAGCCCCTTCAGAGCTGGCCAGGCCCGGCAATTAAAATGTTCTCTTTGTCTTTAATCACTTCATTTAACATTTAGTGGAGCGAGATGCCCTCTGTACCGATCTGGAGCCCCATATGACTGACAGGAGGAACCTTCTGCTCTCAGCTCTGAAAGATTTGTATTTAGGTGCCTATAAACTCCTGCCATCCTTTGCCTAGTGAGCTCTTCTCACTTGCTTGGGGAATGTGATTTTAATTGTCCATGCCATCCTGGGCACCCAAGGGAGTCAATTCCTGTCCTTCTTTCATAGAGACAGTGGGCCTTATAACCCTCATTCTCACATAGCTTGTGAGTACCTTCCTGATCCAGGTGTGGGGGCATGATGAGGAACTCTGGGTAGGAACAACAAAGCCAGAGGCTGATTGCCTGACTCGCATAGCTTAATGGTGACTTGGGCCAGCTTATTTGTGTGTGTTTTCAGGTGTGTGCAGGTGCATATCTATATGCATATATATGCCTATATAATGTGTGTGTGTGTGTGTGTGCGTGTGTGTACATGTTTATCTGTGTGCACAGTATTTGAAGAGCAGAAGACAACCTTAGCAGCCTGAAGTCAATGACTGATGTAGGATTCCCTTCTGTATATGCGTTCCTTTTATTAGTTAATGAATAAAGAAGCTTCTTGGGCCTATGGCAGGGCAGAACAGAGGTAGGAGGGGAAAACTAAACTGAATGCTTGGAGAAAGAAGGCGGAGTCAGAGAGACACCATATAGCTGCTGCCAGAGGGTACAGATGCCAGAAACTTGCTGGTAGGCCATGACCTTGTGGTGATACACAGATTAATGGATATGGATTAGTTTAGGATATAAGAGCTAGCTAGAAATATGTGTAAGTTATTGGCCAAACAATATTGCAAATAATATAGTTTCTGTGTGATTATTTCAGGTTATTTCAGGTCTGAGCAGCAGGGAATGAATGAGCAGCCTCCAGCTAGAAATGATGTCTTCAACATCCTATGGAGATCAGGGGGTATGCACTCATGTTCATAATTTAGCCTGAAGTCTCAATCAAGGGATATAATGGCTAGCTTTAATTGTCAACTGGACACAACATAGAGTTGGCTGGAAAAAATCTTAATGAAAGATTGTCAACACTGGGTTGGCCTGCAGTCTGTGTGCTTGTCTGTAGGATGATGTCTTAACTTCCTTAACTGGTGTGGGATGACCCACCCTAAATGTGAGTGGCACCTTCTGGTATCAGTCCACACAAAAGGACATAGGAGGAGGGAAGCTTTTTTATTTTTTTACTGGTTTGATCTTTACTCTTACTGGCCAGTTCATCTATGCTGTTGTTACCTCTGCTGATTCCTTTGCTACTATATTAACCGGCTTTGTTGGGATTTCAATAAATATTGAAGACCACTAGCTCTCCATGAATCTTTCAGGTCTTCAGTAATAGACTGTAACTGCTGAGGTACCAGCCATGTATACTGAACAACTACCAGATTCTCAACCTCTTTAGTATCAGACAACCATAACTGGACTGCTCCAGCTATATAGTGTAAACCAACTGAATGAATCCTTTTTACGTGTGTATGTGTGCCATAGGTTACATTCCTCTTGAGTACCCTAAACGATACATTTGAGTAGGACACAAGGAAACATTTTGAAACAATTCAGTGCTCATTGGAAACAGACTGAATAATGCTGATGATACTAAGATTGATCAACACTGAAACTAGAAGAAAAGAAAGTCAAATACTGTCTTACATTATTACTGACAAAACAATTATATATATTTACAGAGCACAATGCAATGCTTTAATACATGTGTACATTGTGGTGTTATCAATACAGCCTAGCATAGTCATTGACTCAAATATTTGTCATTTCTTTGTAGCGAGAATGTTTATTGAATGTTTACTATGGTCCAATGATGCAATGGTCCTTGGATAACGAAGGAAGAAAGCCAGTTGTAGTGCTGTTAGTTGGAGTTCTTGGATTAAAAAGAAAAAGGAGAGAAATGCCTAAGAAAACCTGTTTTTCAGATATTGCATGTTTACCTCAGAGCTTCTTTTTTTCCCTTTTTTTCTTTGTGTTTTGACTAGTGTGCTTTCTTTTTTATTTATTATTTATTTTTTATTTTTAATTGATATTTAATTGAGCTCTACATTTTTCTCTGCTCTCCTCCCTGCCTTTTCCCTCCTCCCGTTGGCCCTCCCCCAAGGTCCTCATGCTCCCAATTTACCCAGGAGATCTTGTCTTTTTCTACTTCCCATGTAGAATAGATCTATGTAAGTCTCTCTTAGCGTCTTCATTGTTGTCTAAGTTCTCTGGGATTGTGGTTTGTAGGCTGGCTTTCTTGCTTTATGTTTAAAAGCCACCTATAAGTGGGTACATGTAATAATTCTTTTTCTGTGTCTGGGTTACCTCACTCAAAATAATGTTTTCTAGCTCCTTCCATTTTCCTGCAAAATTCAAGGTGTTGTTATTACCTCAGAGCTTCTTAAGACATCTGCTTTATTCTCTTTTCTGCCAACCAGGTTTTTCTATGCATTTTCTACATGGTCTCAAAAGTCTACCATGAATCTGGAGCTATAAGCACAGGGCTGCAGCACCCACTCTCAGCATTGGCAAGGGTCTTTGTGGATCTCAGTTTAAATCCCTGTAGAGAGTCAGACAGAGCAGCTTTTAGATACTAGATGAAGGGCACTCATAAATCCCTGTATCCATACTACTGGGCCATTGATACATCTGTGACTCAACCTGCTATAGCCAAGGGAATTGGCAATAAGATTCCATATTGTCGTCTTCTCACACATGTAGTTTCCAAATTTCTTGACAAAAAAACCATCTCTGTCAAAAGCTTCACAGAGAGTGCATAGACTTCGAGTCAGGCTGGATAGGTTTGAATCTTGCTTCCACATCCCAGTTTTGTTCTGTCTTTATGGAAGTTATTTATGCAATGTCTTGTCCATGGCATGGGGTAATAAACAATTATGAAAGAGGTATATCATAATACCATGTAATATTTAGAATGTATCCAAAGGTGGGCACTGGGAAGGGAAGCTGTTCTATTCATGCATACATGTTCTATTCAGGCATACATTTTCTCAGCCTCTTCTCATTAGTTAAGAGTGTGTGGTTTTAGCCTGCCCTTGCATCCAGAGTTGATGTAAAAAAGGCCACTTTATATGATCACTGTCAATAACTAGGTAATACCTCTTTGTTTTTCCTCTGGCTGCATGTCAATAGACTTAAATGGTTCATTTGATCAATATATAATAATAGCAGACAAAACTGAAAAATTATGACAACAACAAATGAAAAGTGAAGAAATTAAATTACTATATTTATATCTACTCATAAAAGGAAGCAAAATATTATTGGATATGCCATCTACCTCATAGCAAGTCTCTCAGCCCTGCAATATGACTATCCTTTCTAGTATGTGTGACTTTTCCTTGGTGATGAAATGCTGGAAGAAACCAGAGTCACCCAGGCCTGTTTCTCAAACAAGGTGTGTTTCTGCAAAAGCTAGTGGTTTTGAAGCATAAGCCTGAGCCTCCTGAGCAGCCAAACACATTAAACGTAAAGGAACAATTTGCACAGAGCCACAAAAGCTGAGCTCTCTCCCAGTGGTCAAAGGCTAGAGGGCTGTGGGAGTGCAGATGTCCCCAGAGCTCATGAGCATCAGATACCCCTGTGCTGCCGTCACTCTGACTAGTACATCTGGCTCCTCAATCAATGCCTTAATTGCTGGGGTTTTGGCTTGTGATTGCTCTCACTCCGTAAGTTCCCACTGAGTTTGAAATCAGTGGAGAAACTGAAGAATAAAGTACAGGCAAAAATGTCAGTTCTTACTGGTAATATTGGAGTTTAGAATGTGTGGTTTGAATTTATGGTCAGGCTTGCCTGAAATTACTGTCTTTCCTGTTAATTTCTGATAATTAGAGCACAGAGACATGAACTGCTAGAACCCTCTACTGTGAGGCCACCTAACTTTCTGTTTTCCTTTAGAGGTGGAATGGAGAACCACCAATCTGTGGGCGGACTGTTCTAATCGCCCAGAGCTGCCCAGTGAAAAATCTGGGTATGAAGATTAACTTCAATGGTCAAGTTGACACAGCTTTAGAACCACCTGGGAAGAAAGCTTCACTGACGGACTGTTTGCATTGGATTGGCCTGTGGAGGGTTGTCTTAATCAAGTAGATTGATCTGGGAAGACCCAGTCCACCAAGGGTGGCATCATTCCCTAGGCAGGGGTTCCTAAACTGTGTAATCATAGAGACATGGAGCTGAACACAGTAGGCAAGCGAGTGAGTATATACACACTCGTTTCTTATCTTCTACTCTTGGATGTCACGTAACTAGCTGCCTCCAGTTCCTGCCTTGACTTCCTCGTAATGATGGACTATAGCCTGGAATTGTAAACCACGTAAATCCTTTCCCTCCTAAGTTGCTTGTTGACAGGGTGTTTTATCAAAGCAACAGAAATGAAACTATAACACTGGGCGAACCATCACCATCAGACCAGCATTCACTTTGAGACACACCGGTGATACGGAAAGAAGAACAAAAGCAATTTTGCTAAAACTAGAATATCTGGAACTCATTATTTTGGGCTCAAGATAGAAACTTGAGGATGCTGTCTTAGGGCTTCTATTGCTTTGAAGAGACACCATGACCATGGCAACTCATAAAGGAAAACATTTAATTGGGGAAGGCTTACAGTTTCAGAGGTTTAGTTCATTATCGTCATGGCAGGACATGGTGGTATACAGGTAGATATGGTGCTGGAGAAGGAGCCGAGAGTTCTACATATTGATCTTGCATACAACAGGAAGTAAACTGTTGTTTATGTACTGGGCATAGCTTGAGCATAGGAAATCTCAAAACTCACCCCCACACTGGCATACTTCTTCCAACAAGACCATACTACTCTTTGCTCTTTGGGGGCCCACTACCCAGCTCCTAAATAAGATTTCTTCTTTCTTTTAAATATCTGGCCTTATATTGGCTTATTTCTAGCCAGTTTTTCTTACATTATTCTGTCTACCTTTTGCCTCTGGGATTTTACCTTTCACTATTTCTTTGTATCTTTTCTTTCCTACTTATTCTATGTCTGGCTGTGTGGCTGTGTGGCTGAATGGCTGTGTGGCTGCATGTCTGCATGGCTGCGTAGCTGCATGGCTCTGTGGCTGCATGGCTGCGTGGCTCTGTGGCTGCATGGCTGTGTGGCTGTGTGGCTGCATGGCTGCGTGGCTGTGTGGCTGGTCCCTGACATCTTCCTCTCCTCCTTTTCTTACTCCTTGATCTTCTCTTCCCTGATTTCTCCTCTTTTTTGTTCTTTCTGCCTTCCAACCCCAGCTATCCTTTCTTTTGCCTAGCTATTGGCTATTCAGCTCCTTATTAGACCAATTAGGTGTTTGAGACAGACACAGTAGCACAGCTTCATAGAGATAAGCAAATACAACCTAAAAGAATGCAATACATCTTTGTATCATTAAATAAATATTCCATAGCATAAACAAATGTATCACATCTTTAATATTCTACAACACCCTGTAGCCTTGAGAAACTCAGGTTTTAGGGGGAACAGTAAATGTGATTGGGTCACTCTGGCCCAGACTCTTGCCCCCCTCAGCATTACACATGAGCTTCCTCTGCCCCAGAATCTTCTTCCATCATGTGTCAAGGAACCAAGACCTGAAAGACATGCAGTAAAAAGCCCGAGGGGAGGCCTGTGGTTTTGTCAGTGATATCAGGTAACGTTAAATGCAGAGATGGAACAGATTTACAAAAAAAAAATTTGAAAAAAGGAAATAAACACTATGGGCTCTGCATGATAATTGGGAAAGAGCAAAGCAAAGTTGTTGGGTAGAATAAAGTGTGTGTCTGTGTGTGTGTGTGTGCGCACGCGCGCACATGCACGTGTGTGCATATACATGGATTTGGTGAGAATTGAGAGGGGGTATGTATAAATGTACCAGAAAAATCCATATTTTCCTAATAGCTATAAAATAAGGACTGTTTCATATCTTTCCTATCTGACCTGTCTGGGACATCTATGGGGCTGGTAATCTAATTTCCATGCTTAGAGAGAACATAAATTCCACAGAAGCTTTTTATTTATATACTAATTCCCAGACACAGAAAAGGCTGTATTAATTTGATTCATGAGCACCTTTCAGTATCGGATCTTTCCAACATACAAACATGTGCGCATGTGCACCCCTCCCCCACACAAGCTCATCTCTTCATCTCTGTCTCTCCTTGATGATTTTTAGGATGTATAAGAAAGCAGTCCCTTCTTTGGGCCTTAGAATCCTATTTCCTTTTCTATTTCATATACTAATTTCAATTCTCCTATAATGAAAAGCCCTTATTCATTTCCTTATATGGAGATAAAATACCTGACAGCTGATATCTAAGGAGTAACATGCCTATTTATGGTGGTTTGGATGGCTAGCCCCTATCGAATTGGGCAACTGAATGCTTGGCTCCCAGTGGTAGCACTGTTTGGGGAGGCATAGGAAGTGTGGCCTTGTTGAAGGAAGTGTGTCAATGGAGGCAGCTCTAGAGACTAAAAGTATTGAGCCATTTCTACTTTGCTTTGTATTTGCAGTTTAAGATGTGAAATTTCAGATCCTGCTCCTGCCACCAAGTTTTTGCTCTGCCATTATGGACTCTAACCCTCTGGAACCATAAGCCAAAGCCCTTTCCCTTTGTCATGGTGTTTATCATTGTGATAGAAAGTACCTCATATGCTCTCCCTCCACTGGACTCCCATGATGTACCCCAGGCTCATTTTCTAAAGTCATCTGTTATTGGTCTCACTGAGTCCTGAAACCCCAAGTTTTCCTCTCCAAAGAAACACCATTGAAGAGAATCTGGACTCTGATGGTCCCACAAATAAAGGCAGGCTTTGGAGAGGGTAGAGACACAAAGCTAACTGGGGAAGTCAAATCCCAGTTACATTTTCCAGGCGAAGATTTTGGATTATCTGTTGAAGAGAAGATGGGATACTTAAAGGGGCTTTGGTGTAAGGAATCAATGAAGACATAATCCTTGAAGGGGTCAGCAGTGGTCAGGATGTTTTACTGGACAGCTCCTAGCTCAGATGCACTGAGCTTTTGCATGCATGACGGAAGTTGATTTCTCCGGTTTCCCACAGCCTTTTGGATTTCCTGAGTGAGTGCACCACCAATGTCAAGCGACAGAGACATTGCTTTCAACAAAGAGAAATCACCCCTCTAGGCAGTCCCCTTGGAATGTCTGCCAACATTGAGCAGCTCCATTGACTCCCACCCCTCTCCTCACCTCCCCAGGGCGCTTTTTGCTTCACCTTTTCCCCTCACCCCTTAGTTGAAGGATTTATCTGATGTAAGAGGAAAAAGAGCTACTAGAAAATCTCACAGTGTGTCTTCATCAGTGTCTGGGCAAGCAAAAAACAGTGAGCGCCCGAGTTGATGATGTGGAACACGGTGGGAGGGGGGAGAGGTGGGTACCGTTGTAGGAGAGGATGATGCTAAACCAACCACGTAATTTTCAAAGTGCCACCTCTCAAAATCAGCTCTGACCAAGAATATTTTAATGATGAAATGACCATCTTGGAGATTATTTTGCAAGTAATTGAGTAGAATTCCCTGGTGAATGATGTTTGGCATCCAGTTCTTGAAAAATGCTTCCTCCTTGTTGTTCCTAATGGACAGAAGCACAAACACTCTCTAATCACATGAAACACAACTCTCCTTCCCAGCCTGCAATTATGGCATGGCCCTGGAGAGAGGCTGGTTAAAGACTCCGTCAACTTGTCCATTAAAAGAGCTGGAGTTCGGTGGGGGTGGTCTGTGTTTGCTTTCTTTCATTTTTCTTTCTTTTCCCTGTAAGAGAATATAGATCACAGCCATTTCCAGTGAGGCTGAAATTTGGTCATGGATTGTCAGCGGGGGAGTGAAATTATTGCCAACCAACTTTTTAATACTTGAAGATGAAAGGAATGCTGCTTTGATATGGAGGGGAACCAAATTGTCCTCATAACACTGACTGCATTCAACGTGTGCTGGTCTGGAGTCTGGGTTCATGCTTACTGCCAAGTTGCTAGGAAGGACAGAGGGTACTTGGTATCAGGAAAATAGTGCTCTAGGTTTGTGCCTAACTGAGGAACTAATTTATTCACCCCCCTTTTCCTTCACTATGCTCCAGTTTCTTTCATTTGTTACCAGCATCCTCAGCATAAGTACCATGCCAGGTTTTCAGGCCAAATATCCCCCAATTTAAGAAAAAGAGTCAATCTATATGCCAAGGATTATTATTCAGAGCATTTCTCCGTCTGTCTTTTCTATTGGAATTGCTTCGGTTCCAGACTCAAAGGGAGCGTGTGATTTTAAGAAAAGAAAAGAAAAGGTGGTGGGGGGCAGAGGGTGTCACTGTGGTCACCCAGGCTTATGTGGAATCCAGTCATGGAGGTGAGGCTCCAGGGAGGGGAAGTAGGAGCAAGCACACTGTAAGAAGGTAAAACAGAGACAGTGTGCTCTCTGTTCTGTGGGACCTGAGTGGCTTCCTTTTTAAAATTTCTAGTTGCCCTTGTTTACTGAGTGATGTATGAAGCCCTGACTCTGGTGGGCATTCGGGGCCAACTAAGGTATGGCTTTGGCAAGTTTTTCACGCTGCTTCCCCTTGTGTGTGAACCCCTTAACTCTCTCGCTTGCTCCCTGGGCCAACTTTCCTTATCCATGCTTTACACATACTGCCTGCCTTGATGCTTTTTTCTTTTCCATAACCAATCGGGTTCTGTTAAATTTTAAATAGCCTTTATCACTAATCATCCCAGTATTTACCAAATACCACCCCTCTCGAGTATTCTTTCCTAATTCAATCAACTCTAACTCCTTCCTCTGAAAAACTGTATCACATTATCCTTCTTCCACTAACAGTTTGTATATTTGCATATTTTCCTTATAGCCTTCTAGGATTATGACCAACATTTGCATAATCAGAAATACTTAATTCCCAAGACTTTTTCAGCTATGTTAGTGTTGCAGGCCAATTCATTTTTGCTCATTCAGGGCGAGTTCTGATTTCCTTTCATTTTAAATGATATCTCCATTGAAATGGAGGAGTAATATAATCAAAGAGCCCCAAGAGAAAGGTAGAGTGTGTCCGTCTTTTCCCCCACTGTGTCAAAGTTTCTGGGATATACAGCTTCTAGAGAAGAAAGGTTTATTTTGGCTCATGGTTTCAGAAATTTCAATCTGTAGACTCGTGGCCTTCTCATTTGGGAGCTGCCTTTTGTGAGAGAGAATAGTTTAGCAGAGAAACCATGGGGGAGCCTGGGGAAGTAGAGCTGCTCACTCCACAGGGGCTGGGGGAGGGGGAAAGGAAGAGAGAGAGAAAAGAGAGGAGAGAGAGAGAGAGAGAGAGAGAGAGAGGAATTATTCGTTTACTCACCATCCAGTGGCTAAGAAAGAGAAAGAGAGGAGAGAGCAGAGCCAGGGTTCCTCCCACAAGGGCACATCTACAGTGACTTAACTCCTTCCCTCTAAATCTTTAGTCTCACCTCCTAATGATTCTGGCATCTTTTAATAGAATCACAGGCAGGTGACACATGGCCTTGCAGGGTCTTTTATCTGACCTGGAGCATTAGCTCCAATTGCCTCCTATTTGGGGTGGTTTCAGGGTCTACATATTTCTCAGCCAGAAAATATATCCCTCAACCTTTGCTGGCGGTTTGGAATTTCTTGGTCAAAAAAGCAGGTTCTTGGTTTCCCTGTGGGATTTGCAGCTCCTGTAAGAATACAACTGGAAGGGAGATGAGAAGTGATTTAAATTCATACTAGGCAGCAAATGGCCCATATAAATTATTTGTTAAGAACACATTGTAATGGAGACAGTGGCTCTGGGTGCTTCACAAACGAGAGTGAAACAGAGGTGTCTGAGAGAAAGCAGAGCTGAGAGTCACTAATACAAACTAGATTTCTCATCATTTAGCGTCTAAGTTAGTTTTTCAACAGATAGAATTTCAGATGATCCTGCCCATGTGTTAAGACTCTATAAGTCCTGAGTGACCAGATAGAGGTAGGCTGGATCTTACGGGAGTCTGTGGGCTGCTTGAGAGAAGGGACCTCTGATAACCCACATCCTGCTTCACTGATTTACTGGAAGAAGCAGTAAAGCCTCATTGTACAGCGGACTGACAGAAGCCTTCCCTCCCTACCCCTCACCAGGCTCTTAGGCACTTAGACGGCTCCACCGTTTCTCTGTCTTGGAGATAATGCTTCCTTCCTTCTGTCAAGTTCCCACTTGGATTCAATTTTAAATTGAACTCCCTCCCACTTTCTCTTATTCTAACCCAGAGGAGATGGTGAGCAGCTGGTCACCGTCTTCCTTATGATAACCCTTCATATGGTGCAATTTTATTTCCTTAAATTAATGACAGTGTGTTGGGTGCCTTCCACTGCAGACACATTTTAATAGATGTTTTTAACATACGGTAGGCTGACGGAGAGAAAACAATGCCTCTGTCATGTTTGGGCACATCCTATCTTTGAACATCATTAAATTTCAACAAAGCTAGTGGCTTCTGATTGGAGGTGGAGTTCATAGAGTTTTGCACATCACAGTTCCTCTGTGAGTAGCTGTCATGGTGTGGTTCAGCAGTGGCCGCCCTTGGGAGAAGTGTTGTGCATTGTTCAACTCTAAAGCCCATTTTGTCTGGGATCACTTATTCACTAACTTAATATTGCTGCTGTGATATAGGAACACTGCATGCAGTGAGTAAAGTCACGCCCAACGCACTGCCATTTGGATACCTGCTAGGAAATCTGTAGCCCTGTTGGGAAAGATGGCAGTATGTTCTGAAAAACAGATTTCTTAAAATCTTGGAATCTTACCTACTTCACCTTTTCAGAAGTGTCTGGATTTTTCCTATTTCTGCAACTGCCTCCTCACCATGGGCTTTCATTATGTTGCTTTTAGGAATTTGTGGGATATTTTTAAAACATGGGCTTCTCTGTGTGCAAAAGGTTTTTGCTTTAAATGTATTTTTCCCACACGTCTTGCCTTCTCTCATTTCTCTTGCTTGTCATTTTCATTTGTCCCTTAGTCTTCTACTTGTAGGAGACTATAGTCGGGTCATTTCCTGACTAATGTATGGGCTGCAAGCTTGAGTCTTAGTGCGCTCAGTAATTTATACTTTCATATAATTCCACACACTGGCTAAATCATTCTGCCAGAAGTTCTAGAAGCTGGGAACTCGAAGAGCCAGAGGCTGCATCTTATGTGTCTTTTTCCAGGACCACGACAAGGCAGAAGACATCACAAGACAAGGGGACACTTTGGACAGAGAGGAAGAAGATGACCGTTGTTTCTTATGCTCAGACAGCTCCAGAGACAGAGCTCTTGGTATTATTATTATTAATTATTTTAAGATGACAGTGCAGTGCCCTCCTAACCTAATTATTTCCTGAAAGTCCTACCTCTCAACTCTGTTACAAAGGCAGTTAAACGTAAAGGTATCTCTCTAGACAAACGTGCAATCTGTGCTCCATACTCTCGTGTTTGCTGTGCCAAGCCTGGCACTCTTGGTCGAGTTTCCAAATCTGAACCTTGGTTTCCCTGTGAGTGCAATGGAGCACTGGACAATTGACCTCTCAAGGTTCCTCACTGATCCAAGTTTCTGCGAAAGCCTCCCCATTGTCATGCCTGCTACTTCTTCATGGCCGGTCTGAAATGCTGTCTCTTTCTGATGCCTTTTCTGGTACACAGGTAATGAAGTCCTTCTCTTCTCTGATGGACATATCCCTTTTGTACATATTGATATCTTTTTTGAAAAAGATAACTTTGTTTATTTTTTAATTTAAATTTTTAGTTTTAGAGAATGTCATGCATGAGTACTGTATTTAAATTATTTTCATTTCCTCTCTCCTCCATCTTCTCCTGTATCCCCCATTTCCTCTCAAAATATCTACCTCTTCTTATTTACTATTGTTACGAACACACCCTCCTGAGTCAGTTTACTGTTGCTCATATGTATATGTGTGTAGGGCTGAAAAGTGGGATTGGATAACCTTTTAGGAGGCTCCTCCCTGATGAAGACTGATTTTCCCTCTCTCAGTACCCATAGTTTGCCTGTAGCCCTTTATCTAGGGGTGAGGTTTTCTGAGGTTTTCCTCCTCTACATTGGTAGATCACATGATGTTGCTACTGTGTAGATCTTGTTTGGATGACGTTTTTTTTTAAGGTTTCGTGGACGTAAATTCCTGTCATGTATAGAAGACATTAGCTCACAGCAGGACATCTTGGTCCTCTGGCACTTACAATCTTTCTAACCCTTCTTCCTAACTGCCCCCGGTGGTGACATTATGGGCCATAAAGGAAAACCTGCTAATGTCACTTCCCCAACCAGTCTCATTCCCAAATGCAGTCTAAATATTTATCCTTAGACTCACAGATAGACTCATCCATCATTAAAGAAACTTCTTTGTGTAGCAGAGAGAGATACAACAGATATCCACAATTGGTCAAAATGCAAAGAACAACAGATCATGAGGTACGCACACTTAATAGACACATACACAAAACAACCTACATACCCAGGGATCAGGGGACATTGCATGTCCTCTGTCATTTTCTGCTAATTTCACTTTGTGTCTTGTTTTCAGGGGAAAACTTACATCGTATGCATTGTGTTCTATGCCTCTGTTCCTCCTACCGGGGCCTCTGCTCTACTCAAGGCTGATGTTCAAGGTGTGATATGGTGCTCAACCCATGGGTAGGTAGTGTGGGCTTTTTCTGTATCCAGCAACAAAACGAAGGCTGTTATGGGGCTGGAACTCAGCGGTTTGGACCACAGCCAGAGGTTAAGCTCAGGGCTGAGGGAGAAAATGAATCTGTGCCCTTCCAGGAAGGATCCCATCTGTACTGGCACGCAGCCTGGCATACAAGATGTGCATCATCAATGCTGGCTGAAGAATCAAGAACACCCAAGCTGCGTGGCTCTTCCATTTGTAATTCATTTGCCAGTTCTAGATGCTTTCCAGTTCTTCTCACACCTTTGATCCCAAACACTAACCTGGAACAAACGACACTTCCATACTTTATCGCCATTTTATATATTTCGAGGTTGCATATTTCATAAACGTGATCAGTGGACTGCTTAACAACCACATGTTGAATACCGAAGGGACCAACAGATGCTGTCTGTGAGGGAAGGGACCATGTGTAGTAGAAAGAAGGCAGACAAACAAGCTGTCAAAACAACAGTGCTACCATGTGGCATCATATGTTACACTTGTCCACTCATGCTCTAGAAAGGCATGGTCTGGGAGGGTGAAGGACAGAGTTCAGTGACAGCCATGGTAGGTGAGATAAAGGGTGAGAAAGAGCAAGGCAAGGGCTCAGGAATCTTCAACTCCAAGCCCAATGCTATTTCTTTTGTGGAGAATTCTCAAACTCAAAACCATATTAAATATGTAATTCAAAGTCACACTTTGGTCTTCAAAAGGCAGTGGGGCCTACTCTGTGATCTGGGGAGAGGCCAGTGCTGTGGACTGGAATGATCAGCATACAGGTAGCTTCTTAATGTAAAATTCATGACAAGCTGTGGAGACAGGAAGGTCCCTCTGCAGCTACACTGTCTTTGTAACTCCCGCTCCTGTAGCCAGGCTTCTCTATTAGCCCAGACAGCCCTAGGAGCCTCTGGTTTGAGAGA
>LOEQ01001492.1:205117-229419 GCA_001685075.1 Bramus lutescens | reverse complement strand
TGGTGTGTTTCTGTTGGCTGGGTCTGGGCTGTCACAGTCTGGGCTGGAGAGACAAAGGGATGAATGGTCCAGGGTGTACAAAGGTGGGAAAAGGGGGGCGGGTAGAGGAGGGGCTGGTGGCAGGGTGACTGACTGATTGCTTTGTACTGTGGCAGGAGGCTTTCAACAACAGGCACGGGAAGGTGTTGCTTAAGTGCTTTTCGTCATCTTCACCTCTCTATCAGTCCCATCAGCTGTTTCCATCAGCTCATTGCTAGTCGGGGGCCATGGTGTCACAGGCTCATTCTTGTTTGCAGCTATCTCTCTCTGCCTTCATATCAGGCCAGGCCCAATTCCTCTAAACCCCTTTGCTCTGGCTGTTGAGACCCAACCTGTTCCTACATTTGATGGATCCATCTGTTTGGAGCTTGCCTGTGCAGCCTCTGTCCAATTGTGCTTCCCCAGCTACAGTGAGAGCCAGACCCTGCAGTTGCTGCCCTGCATGCATAGTTCTGTGTCTGTTTGTATCTATGACTTTGAATCTCTTCCTATCCTAGGACTGGCTACACCTCCGTCGGCTTAGGTTCCTCTGTTGCCTGGGTCTCATAAAGACCGAGGAAGTGATCTTTCTCTAGTATCCTAAAATCGTGAGATTTTCTTCTGCATATATGCTGATCATGGAGAACTTACTCTCATCATGCTGAAACTGACCACGAAAGAATGATGACGCATGCCAGGCAGTAGTCTGGTACCATTTGGCGCCTTCTAATGTGCCGAAGATACTCATCTCCAATTCACACACAAAAATCTAAGCATAGGGAGGTTAAGGAACTGAACTCAGATCATGTGAATATGACCTCACATTGTCCTCAGAGGTGTAATTTAAGATTGCCTGTGTGGCTAACTGATTTAGTCCTTAATCAGTACTGTGAAAGAGTGATACAAAGATTGGATTTTGGAATGCAACAAGCAAAATTCTTGCTTTATACACTTAATAAATTTTAGTTTGTAAATTCCGTTGGCTTTCAGCCTTTTGTCTGTACCATTTAGATTGATATCTCCCTTATTCCTGTTGTGGATGAAGTGAGGTAATGCATAAAAGTGCCTAGTGCAAAGTCTTTAAAATAAAGGGTAGCGTCTTGTAGATTCACCTGCCTTTAAGGATCACAACTGGGAAAAACTACTGGGCTTGCAGGGGTGACCGTCTGTGGCTTACACTGTTCATGTTTCTTTACTTTTGTATTTGTGATCAATAAATAAGAAAGAAAAAGATGAGTGTCATCACAATAACAAATCTCAAATGTTATGAGATTGCAACAGCAAAAGCTTATCTCCTGCCTTGTGCTGTGTCTTGGGCTGTTATACAGGATGCCTCATGCTGGGAAGTAAGCAACAAAGCAACACACATTTATTTCCTACAGCTTGGGAGACTGGGAAGCCTAATTCTGAGGTTCTAATAGGTTTGGTGTTGGGTGAGGGCCTACTTCCCGGTTCATGGAGGACATCTTTGTGCTCATGCATAGAAGAAGAGGCACGTCAGATATCTGGGGGTCCTTTTTGAAAGGGAATTAATCTCACTCATGAAAGCCTAATCTTCATGACANCACCTCAGGGTTAGGATTTCAACACGTGAACTTCAGCGGAACACATTGTGGTCACTATATGGCATGTCCACTTCTCAAGTTGGTTGGGTCTCTAATTTGCAGGAGAAAGGTGTGTCACTGGCTAGGACCCATGAGGCAAAAGTGACAGGAAGACATGGTGGAGCACACATAGACACCTCTTATTTCTATCCATACATCATTTGCCAAAACCAGGTGCATGGTCCAGATTTTTGTTTTGTTTTGTTTTTTAAATTGAGATCTCACTCTTAGTTTAGGCTGACTTTGAACTTGCTATGTAGCACAGTCTGGCTTCAAACTCTAGATCTACCAGTCACTGCCTCACACAACGTTCAGATTATAAGCATTCACCATCACCCCAGGCTACGTGGTTGCTCCCAAGCTTAACATTTGCTGGTCTAGGAGCCTCTCAAATGGAGGGAGCTGGAATCAGAATAAACAATGAGTAAGACAATCTACCCTAATTTTAAATGGAGCCAGGTTAATTTTGGTGATTACTAACTGATAATGGTCTCATCTTATGTGCTCCTCAGATTTTCTGTAAATGTTTAGGTTTATCAGTTTTGATGAACCGATCTATTAACTAAAATAAGATAAAAAAAACACCACTTAGGTACAGTGGAAAAAATTTTGCTACTAAAATTTCTGTAGGAAAAAATAATGGTATTTCATATCTAAAAATCTCTAGGACCAAGCCTTTTATTCCCCATTAGAATAATTGCTTTTGTAATGCTGTTCTTGATAATGTGATATTTCTTAGGAACGCATAGTTTTATAGTAGAAAAGAGTGCTTTTTCACTTCTTATTTTTCAGAAATAAAATTCGGAATAGCTTAGGGTTGTTCCATGGATCAGAAAGAGAATCTGGGGAGGCTTCAAAAGCCCATTTCTACAAATTCCATAGTATCTATCCACACATGGCTTTGCCTGCATCTCTCCTGAACCATTTATCACAATTCTGCTGTGTTTTACTTATTTACTTACGTACTCGTTTATTTATTTGCATTCCCGAGGATTGACACAAGGCCTGGTGCACGCCAGGCATGCACTCTACCCCTGAGCTGCACCTCGGCTTGATTTGTTTATTTATTTGTTACAGTCAGCTGCCTACATTGTCAGTTCCTGCAGGGCAACAACTTTTTCTTATCTTTGACTTTCTTCTGCTCTCTGGTTCTGCTGGAAATAAACATCTCTGAATTGGGTAAAAGCAAGAATTAACATTAACACAACATAAAATAGGCTATTTTCCTCCACTCCTTGGATTAAAAAAAAAAACTGTCTGATTTTCCTTTCCTCTATGGAAAAAAAAGTAGGGGTTTGCTAACCATTCCTAAGGGTTATACCTTTAATTGGCCTTAATTTGCTCCTTTTGAGTACGGTGCTGACTCTGCAGGTTGCATGCTGATGCTTTTGCTCTTCCAGGGTGCAGGCCACAGTTAGAAGTGAAGATAGTATCTGTGTTTTCCATGGTTGGTGTGAGCAGGGAGGAAAGTGAGAATGGGAGGGGCGAATAGAAATTGTACACAAAGGAGAAAGAGGGAATTGTGTGTATACCTTAAAGACTCAAAAAGAAAAGAAAAGAAAAAAGAAAAGAATTTTAAATCTTAATAGAACTTGTAATATTAAACTGAGGGGAAATCTTGCTTTCTCTGATTTTCTGGCTGAGTGTTTGAAACAGCAGAGCAGAACCCAGTTTTAACGGGAGATTCTCCATTCAGATCTTGTTAAATACGGGAGCAGGAGACAAAGACAAGGGGAGAGCCCTAAAAATGGCTTTGCTGCTTGCTGACCTGTGGGTGCTATATTGGAATGGGAAGCATTCTCTATCCCTGGGGACTGAGAGTTTGTTGTAGCTTTTAGTCTGTATATTTAACAAAGGAATGTTTAGAATTCAGCACAGAATTTTAAGGATGGCTGCCGGTGCTTCACCTGGAAGCTCCCTGGCCTTCCTCCTTGTCTGTCTGCACACTCAAGGATTAGAGATCCTATACTTACATCCAGGTGGCCATGCCCTATTCACTTCATTCGCCTCTCCTTTCATCAGCCCAGACCATATTTTTTACTAATCACAAGACACATCCTCCTTTGAGCTTTCTGGTTTCTGGACGAGATGAAATAAATGCACATAATATAAATTGTTTTGGCAGCAGGAGGTAGGAGGAAGATGGGAGAGGGACACAGAATGGGACCTGGATCTTCTATCTCCCAGTCATAGACTGTTTTGTTCTTCTACAAAGCCTTCAGCATTCATTGTATCATGATGTATGGGAGCAAGATTTTTGCTCTATGATCCATGAACTTGAATTCAAGCCTGGCTTTTGTATTTAGTTCTTTTAACTTGTGTATTAAATGTTTTGAGAGACTCTGACCCTAGGGTGACACAGAGATTAAAAAGCCATTGTATCCTTCCTGACCTTTGAGAGACTCAACATTTAGTGGGGAAATACGTAAAGCGTGTGATAAAGACACGGTAGGATAATGTGCCTAAAATGTTTTGAATTTTAGGTATCATCTAGGAAATATGAGTGAGCACTAATTTTCTTTCCTAATACTGCTTTCAATATTTTTCTATTTTATTATTTATTTTGTTTTTGCATTCAATAACAATGATTTTATTAATTTTTTGAGAATGGCATACAATGTAGTTTGATGATATCTGTTGTCTTCTCCCAACTCCTCCTAGGTTCCTCACCCACTTAGACTGACATACTCCCCTCCCTCCTTCCTCCCTCCCTCCCTTCCTCCCTCCCTTCCTCCCTTCCTTCCTCCCTTCCTTCCTCCCTCCCTCCTTCCCTTCCTCCCTCCCTTCCTCCTTCCCTTCCCCTCTCCCTCTTGGGCATGGGGCCTACCCTGGAGTGTGGTTGATATATCAGGTGTCACACCATTATTTTTATAAACTTTATTATAAAAACGTTTAAATAAATAAAGAAAACCAAACTTTTCCCTCTCCCAGTAACAATCAGATGTCAATAGTTCCTCAGCTAAGGGAGGGATTTCATGCCAGCTCCCCTCTTTCATGCTGGGATTTTTTTTTTCTAGTTTGAGCTTGTACAGGTCTTGGGCATGCTGGTATAATCCCTGTGAGTTCATAATGCATCTTTCCTGTTATTTTAGAAAACACTGTTTCCTTTAAATCATCTACTACCTCTGGCTCTTACAATCTCCTCCTGTCTTCCACATAGACTCCTGACTCCTGAGGTTAGGAGTGTGACACAGACATCCCGTTTAAGGTTGAACACTCCCAAGTTTTTCATTCTGTATACCACCATTGACCAGTTGTTTTTCTGATGTGGGTTTAGCAATGCACTTGCTGTCAATATTAGTATTTAATATTAATTAAATTAAGATATGTGTGGCTTGTGTGTTGTCAGAAGAGGAGTGACGGGGGATGAATCTTGGCTAGAGTGTAGCAAATTAAGTGATGGGAAGTAACGTAGGGTCTCAGATATCAGTTGATGAATCTTGATTACATTCCCTTTGTTACAGGGACAAACAGCATTTCATATACTTCAGATTTTCATTTTCAGAAGCTGACTCACCTGTCAGTGCATGACTGATAGCACCCTTGACCTCAAAACTGTCATATCTAATGAATGTGTAGCCCATGACCTGCTCCTGAAGTCAGAATGTTGTGTGCTCCTCATTGGTAAGGACCCCCTTTCACAATACTATCGTAAATGTATCATATAACATATCTCATGACCTGAGGGGCTTTGCCTATACTCCACACCTCTTTCTCTCTCCTTAGGACAGCTTATTCTTCTTGTGATTTTCTTTCTGTTTTCAAGACTTCTTATGGTCCAAACTCAAAATACTTCACCTTTGAGAGGCTTTTAGCATTCTAAAAAAGTTTTCTTTTGCTTATCAGTAATTTACAATAAATTTAGTGACTTAAATAGACCATTATATTATGTCTAAGCCTTGAAAGGTAGGGAATCAGAAGTCTTTGCATAGTTTATGTGTGTCTTTGGTTCAGGATCTTTTGAAGCAGGGGCATGGTGGGGTCTGCTTGTGTTCCTTTCTGTACAAGAGCAGGGGCATGGTGAGATCTTGCCGTTTCCCCGTCTCTACTCAGGGTCCTCAGGTGCATGAATCTGTCAGTATGTTCTAGTTCTTGGTAGCTGCGAGATGGAGGCTTTTGCTTTCTTACAGATTAACAGTCTGGAGCCCTCCCCCTCTAGGAGCAGTTGCCACATGGTCCCCTGTGCAGCCGAGGAGGAGAATATACATGGGAGCTTACAATCTGTTTCTTCTCTTTCTGATTTATAAGGCCCTGTGGGAAAAGAACTCATCAGTTGAGGTCAAGTCCACCCACTCTTAAGGAGAAGGCACACACACAAAAGGGACTGTCTAAAAATTCTGATAGTACAACCTTCTTGAAATTCCTAAAGTACCTGTGTGGTCTGTTATCAGCTACTCCACGAAAGCACTTAATCATGCACTGCCTATTAGACTTGAGTGGCTGCAGACTCATTCTTTACCTACTGGAGCTGGAAGATATAATCTTTTCTGTCCTGTTCCTCTCTTTTCTTCTTCTCTCCTCTTCTCATTCTTCTCTCCACTTCTTCATGCCATTTATACCTCCACCCCACTCCCACCCCGCACTCTCACGCAGTGCTGGGTAGACTGGGAACTTCAAGATAATCACTGGTTCACCTTTGGTCTCACACTGAACTTTTTTGTGCATATGTTCTTTATTGCCATGCTAATAATACTCAGAGCAATGACCTTGCTGTGGAGGAATGTTCCAGGCCTTAGGGAAACCCGCTGGAATTCTGTGCCACATGATATCTCTGTGAGCTCCAGTCAATGTACTCCTGTAGATTACAGATACTAAATTTTGGAGCCTCAAGGTAACTGGAGAAATAGCTTTATTTCTGAACAAGGATAACTTCTCTGCATGAATTTTGTGTGTGTGTGTGTGTGTGTGTGTGTGTGTGTGTAGGAATCACTTTCAGTTAATGTTGAGCAGAAGCTTAACTAAGCTTAAGTTTGCTCCAGTAAGTAATCCACCTTTGAATTTCATTTCTGTTTTTTTTTCTTTCAGAGGCCTGATTTAAAAAGTAGACAAC
Organism: Bramus lutescens; assembly: GCA_001685075.1. Classification (NCBI taxonomy): domain Eukaryota; kingdom Metazoa; phylum Chordata; class Mammalia; order Rodentia; family Cricetidae; genus Bramus; species Bramus lutescens. The sequence goes on along the minus strand of LOEQ01001492.1, from coordinate 222,747 downwards.
TTGCTAAGCTTCAAATCAACCCCCATACATTTTGTCTCTTGGGAGTAACCTTCCAAAGAAGGTGTAGTTTGTTTGCAAAACAAATGAATAGTGAATTCTGTTTGAGGCAAACCATGTCTACACAGGTGATAGGGCTTGACAGAGTCCAGGAGAAGATGAGGTGTTGAATCCCATTCTCTCCAGCACACAAAACCCAGAGCTACTTCTCCTGAACTTAACTGCTGTTGCACAGCAAAGTCACTGAGTGTCTTTTGATGTTGAGAGTCCAGTCCTTGTTTATTTTTTCTCATTTTATGTTATGGCAGATTGTTAAGACAAGTCCATGAAATGTATAGGTGCATGGCCTTGTCCCAGCCAGGTTCAAATACAAGCCACCCACATTGTATATATAGATTAATGTTTAAAGGTAGAGTCTGTCTGTGTATATCCAGGGAAGTTAGATGCACTGTGGATAAAGAAAATGTATACAATGGGCTACATTTAATGTATACACAGAGAAATACACACTCTGCATAGTTGCTCCTTGGAGGAACTGGGCTGAGTGTCAGAGAATGAAAGATCATGACCTTTTAGAGCCTCATTACCAAGCTATTCTGAGTGGAGGAAAATATTTGGTGAATAGAAATCTATCAGCAAATCCTCCTAAACTTAACAGTCTTATTATCTCCACTGAGTTGCTTATAAGAATCTAGAAAATCTAGGACAGATTGTGACCCATTTGGGCTGGTCATTGTAGGAATGATCACAGTGCAGAGGACCAGATGAAATTCCAGCTGGGTATGGGGCTGCATACATATGTGCACATGGGTCTGCGCGTGCACACACACACACACACACACACATACACACAGAGGGATCATACATATATGAGCTTGCACATACATGTACAGTCTTGCACAAACATGTACATGGCTTGGATACATATGTATAAGAGCTTGCATGTATAAATATGTTCTTACACACAAGACTTGCACACATATAGCCTTGCAGATATACACAAGGCTTACATATGCAAATATACACAAGACTTCACACATGTGACAGAGCTTACATACATAGATTTGAGCATGTATTCAGGCTTGCAAGCACACTCAAAGGGGCTTTCAAACATATGTATAATAAGGCTTACACATGCACACAAACTTGCATTAGATGCACATGGTTTGCATGCATAACTTCTACACACAGATTTATGGACTTGTATTTGCACACATAGGCTCGCATATATTTGTATGGACTTATGTTTGCCCACAGGCTCGTGCACACATTCACAAAGTTTTCATGCACGTTGATTTGCACATGCATATTCATATAAGTTTTCACATACATGCAGCAGACTCGTAAGCGTAGACTCTGGAACAGTCAAATGCATACACTTGCACATACACACAGGCTTGCATAGGCACATAGGTTTGAGCAGGTTCTCAGACACACATAGAATCATGGGGCTTACACAGATGCAGACCTTCACTTGCGCTTATACTTGCGTTCTGGCTTGCGCATATCGAATAACACGGTAATGGTCTGACCCACTGTAGAGGGAGGAGGGGGAACCATCACTCTCTTCTGCTGTAGATTTGTTAGAATTCATAGTAAATCAGATCTGAAAGCAGTTCCAGAGATTGTCTTACCAAATCTCTCATTTTGCAAATGAGAAAACAACTGAGACTCAGATAAGCTAAGAATAGTTTGTCCGAGGTCAAACCATCAGGTGGGAGCTAAGAATGGCCTGGGGCTCAGCTCTCTCGTTCCTATTTTATTCTAATATTCTTCCATGATCACACACATGGAAAAGAACTTCAAACTCCATTCTCACATAGATTGTAGAACACTCCGTACGTGTTTATTGAGTGGCTATGGGAAGTGGGGCTATGTGCTCTACGTGTTGGAAGCAACTAAAAAGCTAACCAACAAAAGATTTCTCTTGCTGCATGTAGAGAAGCAACTTCCACCATCTCTCTGAAGTTTCTTCTACTCGTTGGGACGGCCAGAAATGCTGACACATTGCTCCATCATTTAGTTTCGGACATAGGCATCTATCAGAATAAAGTTATCTTCAGAAGAGGTGGTAACTGCCTCCTAATCATTTTTCTCTCAGGATAAATGCTTTCCCCACAACCCTTTCTGTTGTAGGAAGAGGCATCATGGAATGCCAACAAGCCTGGAGAGAGGAAAGGCATCCAAAGTAGGTTGTTGGGGTTGAAAAACAAATTTCACTGAATCAAAGAGGCTTTCAGCTTTTTAGCTTAGAGGTAAATGCTGAATCTTGGGTGTGCGAGAATAAGGAGAAAAATGAGTGTCTGAAGCTGGTTGCAACAATGACCACAATTATCTACCCCTTGAGTCTAGGCAGGTTGTGAGTTGCTGTGGCCAGTAGAGTATGCTGTAAGTAATGCTTTGGTTTTGAGCTTAAGCCTAGAAAGATCCTGTATTGCTCCTCCTCTCTTCCACAGATGTCCCTGTGACTGCTGCCAGGTGAGCAAACCCTGGTAGTCAGGTGGATGGCGACAGACTATGTGGAATACAGCTGGCTCATTAGCCAATAGTTCTGAGAGCATTAGGTGCATTTGGCTGCTCTGTTGTGTCCTGTCAAAACTAATGCTGAAGTCTTTACTCACGAAGCCTCAGAATGCCACTGTAATTAAGAGCAATGTCTTTAAAAAGGTAGGTAAGACAGAGGGAAAGGTAACACATACCTTCCAAGGAGAGAAACCTTAGACAAAATAAGCTTTGCTTCTGACTTACAGAATGTGATTTATAGAAAATGAAATTTCTTTGCTAAAGTTACTCCAAATGTGCATGTTGTATGATCCCAGCTACTTAGCAGTAAGTCAGACATCCACATCTAAGCTGTGCCAAGGTCAGCCAAGTCCACTGCTGAGATGAGCAGAACCAACCGATAGATAGCATCCCAAGCTTCCAATCCATAGCACAGTAATATTGGAAAATGATCTTTCTTTTAATTCTCTAAGTTTTGGTGGTAACTTTTCATGTAGTAATGGATACTGGGTACAAAGGTGAAGAATCTATAGATATTCTGTTGAAAATGTGTAAGTACTGACCCAACCTCAGAACGCCTGTCACTTCTCACTATCCTGTGTGTGGCTGAGGGCATGGATGGATGCTTATGGGAGCAGAACATGCTGACTTGAGTTAGCCCCATGGTCTTCTCTTCCAAGTTCCAACACCGCCTGCAGTTCTTCTGTCTCCCACCCTCTCTCAGTTTTGTACTCAGTTCTCCACTGGGACTAGACAACATATTTGAGTTGCTAGAGTAACCATCTAATGCCAGGCTATTAGCCCTGAATTCAATGAGAAGATTGGGCCAACAAGTTGGGACAGAAAAGCGAGGTTATTATGTAGTACTAAACACTTCTAGATTGGGTTTGTACAACTAGGGATTCATGCGTCTTGAGTGAAGGTCCCAAAATCACCTCCTTATGTGAACAACTGGCTAACAATACACAATTCTGAGACTGATGTCACATTCATTAAATTCATATAACTTTAAACAGCTCAGTATTATAAACTAGCTAATTAATGTATGTCAACTGTATTGCAATTTTTTCTAACACTATTTAGAGGCTCAGATCCATTTCTTCACCTATGTTTATTTAGTGCTACCAAGTGCTAGGCACTAATTCAGGCTCTAGTAATGCAGCCAAATGGTCGATGCTCTAATGGACAGAGTATAATCTGCAGGGAAGGTGTCAGAAGGTCCCATATCTGAGTTGGTCTGTCTAGCCACCTATTTTCATATATTAGTATTTTTGTTTTTTAAATAGTGTTGGGGATTGAACTGAAGGTCATGTACATGTTAGACAAGTGCTCTGCCCCCGAGCTTCATCGTCCATCCTCCATCCTTGTCCATCAACCGTTATCAGCTGTGGTGCACATCCTTGTCTATCCATCTTTATCCATCAACTGTTGTCAACCGTGGCGCAGAGACAGCACCGTGAGGTTGTGCCTTCAACATTGTAGCCATAATCAGATCAGGTTTTATTCTATTTTATTCAGAAGTTGGACTTCTAAGTAAAGTTTGGTTTTAAGGGAAGGTTACTTATGTAGTTAAAAACATTTGAGAACCCCTCTACATATTCATCTGTCCTAGGGAATTCTATGCTTTTCCTCATGCAAATAATTTTACAAGTTGATTTGAGTTTTACTTTAAATTGACAATGCTATAAAATATATAGAATATAAAAATAATAAATTAAAAATACAATTAACTTCTCTTTAAATGGAATATGCTGAGTACACAGTATATTGACCATGATACATTTTTTTTTTTTAGTGGTTTTGATATCCAACTTCTCAGAAGCACAGAGCACCCAGTGTGGGACTTCCTTAGACATTTACAGCTGTCTTTGGGGTTTCTTTTGACTTTTGAAACCACTTACATTTCAGTTCCCTAACCTGTGTTTGTTCTTTTTCCCACAGCTTTTTACTGAAAATATCCACTTTTTCTCTTTCATTGTCTGTCAGAATAATGCCTGTTCCTCATAAAGTGTCCGTTGACTGCCTCTTCCCTTGAAGATGACAGATAGCCCCCAATTTTGTATCTCAGAGCTCATTTTCTCTGGGGAAATAGATACCTTGGCTTCTTATATCAGTTCACTTTCCTGCTGAACTCATACCTAATGACTTTGGTAACTGAGCTACTACTGTCTCAAATAAGTTGTCTAGTCTGGGTAGAGAAGCTCTTTATGGTAGCCCAGAGGGGCCAAGGGGAAGGCATTATCAGCACGAGAAACCTCATTCCCATGTTTCTGTCAGTGCTCCTGCTTCTGCGTTCCTCAGCTGTTGCCCAGTATTATCTGTCTGCCAGTTATCCTGCTTAGACCCTTGGGTGCCCATCATCTATTTCTGCTCCTTCATAAACGACTGCCAGGCATTTTCAAGAGCTGCTGATTATTACATTGTATAAATTATAATTTTTAATACCCTGTCTTAGAACCTGTGGTATGATTTGGATTTGAAATGTATCTCAGAGGCATGTATTTTTGAAGTCTGGTACTGCTATTTTGGAAAGGGCTACAGACTTTGGAAAGTGGGTGTACCTGGACGAATTAGATTACTACGGTTCTGTCTTGAATATCGTATCTAGTCTATGTTCCCTTTGCCTTCTGTTTCCTGTCTAGCATGAGGTGAGGAAACTTCATACTCCTTGGCCCTGTCACTGTGTTCTGCCCCAAAACACAAGGCTAGGCAACATGGACTGAACCCTCTGAAACCTGTTCTAGAAGAATCTTTCCCTGTAAGTTGTTAGTCTAGGAATTTTTTTTATAGCAACCAGAAAATAGCTAAGGAAACTTGGTTTTCTGCAGATTTGTTTTTAAAGTGTTTCCCTAAAGCAGGGCTTTGCTTCTACTCATTACATATTAGGAGCCCTTCACAGCTTCCAGAGGCCAAAAGAATGAATTCCAAACCTCAGAATCTATCACCCTCTTTCTCTGGCTCCAACCTGCCTTTCTACCTTCTTCTCTGTTTCCCAATTGCTTAGATTCCGCACCCCTCTACAGGTACAATTTTAGGTGCTTTTCTGAGGGGAAAACTGAGTATGCAATATTATTTGCCTATAAGCCCCAAACACAGAGAGAATTCACACTGCATTTATTTTTCCAAGAGCTTGTTTGTATCCAACAGAACTTTACTAGCCACTCCCAGGTTCACATTTTGTCACTGAGGATAGTCAGAGCAGATGCTCAAGACAAGGACCTGGGGTCAGGAACTGGAGTAGAAGCCATGGGGGAACAATGTTTACTAGCTTGCTCCCTTGGCTTACTCTTCCACCTTGCTTATGCAATCTAGAACCACCTGCCTAAGGCGGCACCCATGGGTTAGGCCCTCCATGGCCGAGGTCCCTCCTCATCAATTATTAATCAAGAAAATGTTCCAAAGATTTGCCCTCAGGCCAGTCTGATGGAGGCAATTCTGCATTTGCGAGTCACTCATCCCAGGTAACGGCATGTTGTGTCCAGTTGACAGAAACTAACCAGTATAGAGTCCATTGATATGAAATTCTAGAATGGCCAGAATTAATGTCTTTTTGGAGCAAAGAAAACGGTGTTTACCTGATTCTGAGGGAAGCAGGAATTTTATCTTTCAAAAGAACGTGAGGATTTGAGGCTGATGAAATTATCCTCTATCTTTTCTTTCTTCTTTTTTTTTATTTTTGGATTGTAGTTAGCCAAGGATAATATGATTTCTCAAAGCTCACTAAGGTATGTAGCTAAAATGGCTGTATTTTGCTATGTACAAATTATATTGCAGGAAAACTGATTGCTAAGTAAAAACGTCTCTCTGCCTGTGATCTCTGCATTGACTCACCCAGCACTTCCCCTACCGTCGTTCAGAAACATGGCTTATTTCTTTATCTTCAATAAGTTAAAACTCTATCTTCTGCAGTGTTTGCTAGCTGAGATGAGATAAACATCTCACAGCCCGAACTCTTCAGTCAGGCTGAGTAGACGGAGGGTGCTGCTTACTCTTGGGAATCATTTACTCTCCATGCTTCTGTCTTCTGAACTGTTAGATGTAAGAATGAACAGCAGATTAGGGTCAGTGTGTTGTCAGGGAGACAGATATGGTTTAAATGTAAAATGCTGACTTCAGTGTTTAGGATTCTAAAAGTATTATGTACACTGTGTACACATGAACGTGTGTGCCCTGGAATTGTACCCAGGACCTCTTCATGCTAAACATATGCTCTACCACTGCTCTACTCCAAGTCTCACTGTGTCCTACAGACTACCATTTTCAAAATGTTCAACAGTCTGACTTGAATTGGAGATGCTTATCTTTATTTTTGAAATAAAAAAAGTTTTTAACATAGATTTAAGTAACACTATAGAGAGAGGCTTGAAAAGATGGTATATATACTCAAAGGATGCATAGACTTCTTCAGAGAGCCACTGAGCCCTGGACTGTGAGTCCCCAGGAAACCAAGACATGTTCTGTTCTTGTTGTCTCCCAAGGGCTCTACCATAGTATTTTAGGTAGTTCATCAAGCTTTTATTCACCATTAGAATGTGTTTAAATGTTGACTTAATTCTAGAAATTTCTCAAATGTGAGTGCTGTTCCACAGGAAAATTTAGTATTTCATCCTCAAAACAATATGGCAAAAGAAGCATTATATATATATGCATGTATGTATGTATGTATGTATGTATGCATGCATGCATGTATGTATGTATATATGTATTTGAGTCTCATCATGTAACTCTGGCTGACCTGGAGCTCACACCAGGCTGGCCTCAAACTCACAAAGATCCACTTGCCTCTGCCTCCTGAATGCTGAGATTAAAGATGTGCCCCACCACGTCAGGCTTATTAATTCCATTTTGAATGTGAATATTAGAGATAGGAGAGGCCATGTAGCCAGATTTTCATGTTCTCAGAGTTTAAGAAGATTGCCTGCTCTTGCTAGTGAGCCCACAGTGGCTCCATTCTGTGTCATCATAGGTCTGATCTTTATGTTGGGGTTTTCCTTTTTACTTCCTCAACTGCCTCTGCTACGCCAGACTTTTCATGTAATCCACTCTCGTTACTAATGGACTATCCTACTATCCCTCTCTATAACTAAGGACATCATTTGATGGTAAATGATGATGATAGAGAGGTTGTCTTTGTTCTTCAGTTTATTGATCCTCTGGAAAGATACCTAAGAATCAACTTAGATGATAGAAAACCTTGCCATGGCTGGCTCATGGTTTCAGATATTTCACATGGTCATGTTCCTCTTAGGGCTGCAGTGAGGGGGAAGATCATGGGGAACGTGTAGCGGGAACAAAGCTATTGTCCTGATGGCTATGAAGTAGTGTAAAAGGGGGAGGTGGAGGGCCCCAGTGTCTTCTTCATGTGCACGCTTCCAATGACCTAATTTCTTCCCCATCTTGTCAATGTTCAACACTCTGAATAGAGCCACAGACTGGCAACCCAGCCCTTGGGGACTTTCTGTGTAGCTCAAACTGATAGCACTGTTTCAACCTCTAGAATACACAGGTTCTGCTTGCAGGCTTTGCCCCTCCCAGATATGACTGGAGGCTGTACTTTCCCCAAACCACAGCACATCTCAGGGTCAGCTTGTCTTTCTGAGTGTCACCTCGCTTGCTTTTGCACTGTTACAGCCTTTCATTCTCACCTAATTCTTTTGGTCTGCTGAAAATGTCCTTCTCCATACTTCTAATTAAAATGAAATTAAACCTGGGGAGTAGGCAGGGGTAGCTGGGATATATTGCCTAGGCTCTGGCTGTGTAATCTTCCAGGAACTGAGATAGCCCTGGTCCGTGGGCCACTGCAGAGGTAGCCCCTTGGAAGGACTGGATAATGTGTGCTGAAAGGAGCCCAGGTTGGTGTTTCAGAAGATGCAGTTGCATTTAAAGGATTGATAATGCTAATGAAAGAGAGAGGAGAGAGGAGAGAGAGAGAGAGACTCTCTCTCTCTCTCTCTCTGCGCAACTCCTGCCTTCTATAGACACGGGTTGGACTCCTCTTTCTCTTCTGTTTATTCTCCCAGTGATGAGGGATGAAACAAGGAAACTTCAGCAGATTTGAGTCTCTTTCTTTCATGAACCATGTCTCTAAAGTATGCTTTCATAAGGGAGCTGGAAAGGTGCAGAGAGTCCTGCCAAGTAAGTTTAAAACTAACCCTGACATAAGCCCTGGTGGAATCCCACATGAGAGAACTTCAGATCAAGTGCTCCCCCATCCTTGACAACTCTTGCTTTGAGGTGTTCAAGGACACAGGCCCACACAGGGAGCTCACTCTGTGTTCCTTCTTTGGCTCAAAATAGACCCAGTTCCTTCCTTGGGGTTCCTACCGTCACTGAGGTAAAATGGATCTTTGGGAATATTTCCTTAAATGTTAACAGGGAAGAGGAGTGCAGGAAGCCTAGAGAATTAAAATATCTGAAATATTCTGGATCACTTCCTGTGTGGGTTCCTGATGCTCACATTCTTTTCTACTCTGAAGACCAAGGTATGCTGTTTATTACCAAAGTTCTTGCAAATTCCAATGCCCCCTTGCCTGGATTCTTAACTCTTACGCCTCAGTCCTCATCAGCATGAGAGGTTTGCAAATGGATTAAAATGACATGCCTGACCTCTATTAACCTCCATTGCACACCAGACACTCAACACGGTGGGATGCATACATTATTTCATTTCCTCTTTCCAATAATCTTGTGTGGTGGGTATTAACCCCATTCTACAGATAAAGAAACTAAAGCTCAACTAAATTAACTAGGTCAAGGTCACACAAACTGGTAAGTAGTGGAATCAGTTTTTTTTTTAATTGTATCTCCCAATAGTAGCATTTATCACTATCAGAATCAAATAAATAATCACGTAATTAATTCTTTAACTCTTGATATCTTCAACTGAATACAATAGTCTGAGCATGTGGGACTCTGTCTCTTTTTCTTTGTGCATTGTGTTCTGAGGGCACTGTAGAAACTAAGTCATTAAAGAATATTTGTGGAGAAAATTGAATTTATTTGACCAAGAGTACTGAGGGGTCTGGAAAGACAGTGATGGATACAATGCCCCAAAGGGGCCAGGTTTTATAATGCGCCAGTGATGGCACCATCTTGGACAACTTGAGATGTTCACATTCTGTAGTCTTTCAGGGTCCTCCTCCCTATTATTTTCTCTAGAATGACTGATAGGACTTTTCTCCTGGTAGCAGTCCCAGAAGTCATCTGCAACCTTGAAATCAGGGTACAGTTTTGCCCCTGGTTCCAGCTGTATAGCAACATTAGTGTGAGTTACCAAAGCTGACATAGTAAAGGAATCGTGCAGTTAGCAGGTGTGTGTGTGTGTGTGTGTGTGTGTGTGTGTGTGTGCATGTGCAGGGGTCACTGTGTCTTTTGTGTTATGAAGCTTCAGCATAAGATCCTTTCAGAGAGAAGACACAGCAGTAGGTCTCAGCAATTGGCTGGTTTGTGCATAATCACATTGAAATGCATCTACTCTGCATGAATAATCACCACTGCAGGAAGGGTAGGTACCATTTACTGAATGCTTACTGTGTACCTCAAACTTTATATGAGCATTTTAATTTAACCATCAAACCTTGGCAAGGAAGTCTCATCCTCACTTTAGAACTGAAGAAACAAGGCACTTTCTTTGTCTTCCAAGATGGGTACATGTGAGGAAGGTATAATTCTACTATATATTACTATTGAAAAAATGTGTTTCTTTCTTATTTTGAATAAAATCTCTGACAAATTCTTAAAGTATTTGAACTTTTTGCTTTTTGTGCTACATTGCTCTTCAAAGTTATCAAGAATCCTTCCAACTTCACTTCTTCCTTAGTCTGGTCTCTTTGGAGTACCATCATTGTTTTTCTAGACTCCTTGGCATTCCTGTTCAAATAAACTCATTTTCTCCACAATATTCCAGATGTCTCAGTTCCTATTACACCCTTAGAACACAGAAAGAGACAGACTACCCCACATGTTCACATTGTTGTATTCAGATGGAAGTATCAGAAGTTAAAAAATTAATTATGCAGTTATTTATTCAATAAAATAGAGATAAACAATGCAACAGGAAAGAATAATTTATTTTTTAAATTCAACTTTCTACTTGTAGAACACTTAGTATGGTTACAGTGCTTCTGGCTGCTTTAATTATTTAATTTCTATAATGAGCCTTTGAGGAGTACCCTACTGCCATGCAATAGAACAGTAAGTCGAAATACAGAGAAGTAAAATAATTGGTTCAGACTCCCCAGTCTTCCCATGAATGTTGGAACTGAAACCATTAAACAAAGAGCTATAAGAAATAAATGTGGAGAGCAGCATCCTAAGGAAGCAATGCTTCCAGCTGCTGGAGTGGATGACTGACAGAACGGTAGGGGAATTAAAGAGGGTGTGAGGAGCTCAGTTCATACAGAGACTCTGTGTGTGTGTGTTTGTGTATGTTTGTGTGTGCGCGTGTGCATGTGTGTGCATGTGCGTGCACACATGTGTGTATGTGTTTGCGTGTGTGGATGTGCGCGTGCACGTGTATGTGTGCGTGCACGTGTGCATGTGCATGTGTGCGTGCATGTGTGTGCGTGTGTGCATTCGTGTGTGCATGTGTGCACACGTGCATGTGTTTTCACATGTGTGCATGTGTGTGTGTGTGCGTGCGTGTTTGTGATAAATGGCTTTGTACTTGTTGGGATTGGCTTTTTTTTCTGACTGAAATTACAGAGTCAGGAAGCTATTTCATTAGAGCATTGATAAAATATATGGAATGAGGCAATGGTGCTAATAATTCCTACCAGATAGACTCAGCACTGCAATTCTATCGGAGATTGGCCACCCCAGCCTCTCTTGTACCAGCCCGCAAAGATTTCATGAAATGCTGGCTGTGAGGCTCATAATGTACATGTCTGCTCCATGGAAAATTCTTTTCCATAGAACAGTAGGTACTGTGGGGGGGTGGGGGATCTGCATCTTCTGTAGCTTGGCCTCAGTCATGTATGTGAACCGAGAGAGTAGGGGAAGGGTCCTGAGATCTTGGAATGTCTGATCTTCAATTTAAAACAATGAGCTCATTTAATTAATCTAAAATAATGAATTTATTTGATATCTAACCTCTGTTAGCACATCTGGAAAATCATAGATTGAAGGCTCTGTAAATGAAATTGCAATTCACATAGAGAAAGGCACTCCAGTGTTTATGTGATGAACTGTGATGTGGAAGTGTAAGCCAAATAAATCCTTTCCTCCACAACTTACTTTTGGTCATGGTGGTTCATCATAGCAATGCTAACCTTAACTAAGTTAAGGTATTAATAAGTTGTAGGGTATTGCTGTGACATACCTGACCATATTCTTGGGAGGACTGTGGAAGTACTTTGAAAATCTGTGCAAGAAAAGCCAGTGTTCTGATGCATGATTAATAAATCTCAGATATTTTAGGTGTTGAATTTTGTCAAATGCTTTTTCCGCATCTAATGAAATGATCATATCTTTTTTTCTTTCAGTTTATTTATGTGATGGATTACATTGATAGATTTTCATATGTTTAACCAGCCCTGCATCTCTGGGATATTAAACTTTAATCTAGGGATGGTGGCCCAGATGTGGAACCCCAGCCTTAGGAAGCAAAGACAGAAGACTTCTGTTAACTAGGTCAATTAAAAAAATAAATTTCAGAGAGAGAAATTGGGGCTCGACTTAAAGACCTGAAAAGTAAAGCAATGAGCCTCTGTCTCTTACCTCAACCTCAGTCTGAAAATGGCAACCCTGCCTCCAGGAATCTCTGAATGAAACTGTGTCTGAGAGCTGTTTCCTCCCATTTTATAATCCTCTCTAGGGCTGGGATTAAAGGCGTGCACCACTGGAATTAAGGACATGCACTGCCTGGTTTCTATGGCAAACTAGCAAGGCTACTGGGATTAAAGGTGTGTGTCATAGCTGTCTGGTCTGTAAGGCTAGCCGGTGTGGCTGTTTTACTTACCCATCCCCAGGCAAGCTTTATTTATTAAAATACAATTGAAATGCCACCACAGGGTTCTGTGTTGGGTGAACTGTTCCAAAGGAGCTGGGAAAGTAAGAATGTTGAAGACAATGCAGAAGATAGAGGCCTGTTGTGATGTTTCTAAGGGAAGCTCAAAGACTCTGTCAGGGCCATTGAGTATTTTAAATTACGATTCTGTGGTTCCGGTTAAATAGGGCTGAAGAATCAGCTATAATTTCTAAGATACAGGAACTACTAAAGCGAAACCTTTGCTTTGCTGATATACTCGATGCCAGTCACCTGGAGCTGAGAAGTTAGTGGTGATTAAGGAGAGACCAACATTATACTGTGAAGACTTGTGGGAAGTGTTTCCTGAGAGTCAGCACACAGAAACTGTGTTCCAGAGCTAGACAAGGTTGTACTCACACTGGCAGCAGAAGTTGGTTGTGTCAGGAGTCACCCAGGTGATGCTGGTTTTGAAGGCTTGAAGGAGTCATGGAAAGCAGCTGAGGCTTGGCACTAAGAGGTGGATGGTGAATCTACAGCCTCAGTAGCGGCTGAAGGCCCAGGATTGAAGGAGTCATGCAAAGAAGTTGAGGCTTGGCACCATGAGGAGAGCCTATGACAGGCTATTGGCAAAAGTGCAGCTCAGTTGCAGCAGAAGACCCCAGCATTTTGGGGACACCAGTACCATGGCAGACCACCAAAAACAGCAGCAATGGAGTGGAGGCAGCTGGAGTCTAGAAGACAAGCTGTGTGTGCCGCAGAGCATGGAACCAGAGAAGTGACCCAAGCCCTTTGGAGGAGTCCAGAAGCTCAGTATATGAATCCCAGACATTGGACTTTGAGTTATTTACACTGTCGGAGCCTGATTTTGCTTTGTTCAGACTTTCAAAGTAAGAAAGTAAGTACTTAATTTATTTTTGATTTTGTAGGAACCCACAGTTGAGAGACTTTAAACTTTTCAAAAAAGAGATTTGTAAGTTTATAGAGAATTTGGAATTTATTTATTTATTTGTTTATATTTACAATCCTGGCAGCAGTTTTCCTTCTTTCCTCTCCTCCCAGCCTCTCTCCTCCACCACCCCTCCATTTCCACCCCTCCAATCTGATACTCCTCTTTTTCTGTTCATGAAAGGGCCGGTCTCCCATAGATATCAACAAAACATGACATATCAAGTTGCAGTAAGATTAAGTAACTCCCCATGTACTAGGGCCGGGCAAGGTGACCCAATATGAAGAGCAGAGTCCCAAAAGCCAGCAAAATAGTGAGAAATAGCCCTGCTCCCTCTATTAGGAGTCCCACATAAGATCCAAGCTACACAACTTTAACGTCTATGCAGAATGCTTAGGTGGTAACTCACTTATTGTTGGTTCAGTCTCTGTGAGCCCCTATGAGCCCAATTTAGTTGATTCTGTGGGTTTTCTTGGGTCCTTGACTCCTCTGGGCCCCACAACCCTTTATCCCCCATCTTCTGTAAGATTCCCTGAGCGCCACCTAATGTTTGGCAGTGGCTCTGCATCTGTTCCCATCAGTTGCTGGATGAAGCCTCCCTTAGGACAAATGGGCTAAGCACAAACCTATGCATGTAGCAGAACATCGTTAGGCATCCTTATACTGATATTTCCCCCTCCCGGTGTGTTTGGTTCTATCCTAGGTCTCTGGGTCATCCAGCCTGTGGATGGGGTGGGCTTACTCTCCTGGCATGGGTTTTAGACTAGACCAGTCATTGGCTGGCCACTCCCTCAATGTCTAGGCCACCCTTACCCAGGCACATCTCATAGTCAGGGCAGATTGTGTAGGTATAAGGTTATGTGGTTGGATTAGTTTCCCACTCTCCCCACTTAAAGCTTGCCTGGTCACAGGTGATGGCCAGTTCAGGATACAGACCCACTATTGCTAGGAGTCTTTCTGCCAAAAACTGAAGTGGACCAATTTTCTTTCCCTGCTGTGATAGATTGCAATCTTCTGCAACATGAGCCAAAATAAATCCTTCTTCCTTATGTGATTTCTTCTAGATACTGTGGTCATAAGGATGCAAAAGCCACTAATGCAAGACCCCTTAACTGCAAATTGCTTGGTGAAGACACTCCTGTCATAGAACACAATGCTACCTTGGAGCAGACATTAACTTGGTCTTGTAGCCATGGCTACTAATAATCAGAACAATACAGTGATTGCCAGGTCTGTGATGATGATGGAGTAGCAGAGAGAGGAGGGAAGGTCAAAAGATCTTCTCTTGGAATTTCAGCTATTCCTCTTTTCTACCCACCGACCTAGCTGCGTGTGATCTTGGGATATACTGAGGTATACAGCAAGTAAAAATTCAGGTAGAAGTGGGACCTCATGTTATATCATGAGGTGGGTCTTTACAGCAAAGCCACTGTTTAGAGAGCACTGGTAATACCTGTAAGTAACCCGCATAAAGTCATTGTTCTGCCAAGCTGGACTTTGGTGAAATCATACTTTGGTCTGTCACTGGTGCCTTATCTGGGAAAAAAACATTTGCTGTGTTTCCCCAGGAAAAGTTAACAGAGCAATGCACAGTGCTTTACACTCTCCCCAATGTCAAACCATAGCCTCAGTTTCAGCTGTTCTGTTTTAAACAGTTGGGGAAACTCTGTGGTTGCCATGGGAGAGCCAGAGCTTTCTGAGCCTGTCCACTCTCTAGAGACAGTTCTGGAGCTGCCCAGCCACCTGCAGTAGTTTGGTCGCTGGTAGGAAATACGCATTTCCTTGGTCCTGTACTGTGTCATTTAAGCAGCCTTGAGACTGAGCTGCTGCCCCGGAGGCTCGTTCCCCTGTGGTTTCCCTGCTCCTTATCTCTGTGTGTCATGTTTTCTACCAGCGCATCTAATGGGAGGTCATGGTTCTGTAGCTCTGCAGTTTCCTCTGAGTGTTTTACCGCAGTTGAGGCCAGCCCTCTGGGAAGTGGGAAGCACAGGCTGCCTCCTCAGACTCTTGCCCAATGGAGCATGCATTCAAAATAAAATTTATTCCCCCTTCAAAAGTGTGACCTTTGCAATGCTCTGCTTAATCCACAGATAGTACCAAGGCCAGCAGAAATAAGCTATGGGTGAAGGGTCTGCAGTGGGCACCTGTGGTTTGTACTGGTTATGCCTGGCATGTGAAGTAGAGGAATAAGCTGAGCTGGCATTTCTGAATCTGGCATTTTAATCCTCACGTGTTTGCTCATGACTGCTGAACTGAGTTCAGTAGTGTTGCCTAAATATTCATGTGACCTGATTTGAAAATAGGGTCTTTGCATGTGTATTAATTATAAATCTGAAAATGAAATCATATTAAATTTTGGAGTCTCCAACTCCAGTGACTTGTACCCTTATGAGGAGAAAGGAATACATGTTGAGATAGAAGAAAACTATAGGAAACTAGAAACCAGATATGAGTGATGCCTTTATAAGCCAAGAGATACTCAGAGGCCCAGAAAGCAAGGGAGTCATAGTGACATTTAGGAAGATCTTGACCCTGGAGACACCTTTACCTCATATTTTAGCCTTCAGAGCTGTACAAGAATGCATTTCCATTGTTTCATAGTATTAGTTAGTAGTGCTTGGTAATACAGCATCCCTAAGGAGCTAAAGAGGCTCCTTTAGTTTCTATAAATGGTAGCTGGTTAACTCCTACATGGATGAAGATCCAGCTCCTCTGTATCTTGGAAGCATTCAGGGAGAAATTAGTGAGGTTCGGTAGCTACTAATTTTAGGGATTTTCAGATTCAGAAGAGCTAATTTATCGAAAGTCCGCAAGTCACTTACCTTTGCTGTGAACTGGGGTCTGGGACTCAGCATGGAGAAAAGTCTTCTGTTTTCCTTTCTTCCTAAGTTCCCGCCAGAATTTTAGAAATTTCAGTGGGAAAGCTTGTGAGGAAAACCATTTACCACCCTCTACACTTCTTCCGTAACTTAGCTCAGAATCCAGCTGGGATATACCTTCCATACTCAGCCACCAGGTCCACCGTGACTTGGATGCCAGGCTTCACTCTCGTCTAGCTCATTCATGCTCAGCCACAGCTGACTCAGAGTAGGATTTTTTGTAATGTTCTCATTTGTAATTCATTCCACACATTATCCATTCTGAGAGAATAGTTCAAGTCCAATGTACATGCTTAGGCAATGTACTCATTTTGGTATTTTTAAATGCCAAAGATCAATGTTTTTCCCATGAGGTTTTTCTCTTCAGTCTCTCTACAAATGTCACTGCATTTTGGTTAAAATTATAGAAAATCGTTGCCATTGTGAGTCCAAATCGGGCTTTAGAATTCTATCAACTATTTTTTCATCCTTACTGTACCACATAGTTATCATACAGCCATGAATACAATCAATAGTGAATACCATTAAAGCTTGGCATGCCACACACACTCCATCAGCGGGAGCAGTGAGTTATAGATGGGAGAAAACAGACAGATGGTCCAATGAGACCTGCCAGATATTGTAAGTACTGTAAATTTATGTTTGCTGTCCTTACTCCCTAGGGATTTTTATTTTGTTTTATTTTGTTTTGTTTAAAGGTGGAAGATGGGAATATATGCAATGCAAAGTGCAGTTTTATATCATCCATCCATCATCCATCCATCCATCCATCATCCATCCATCGGTCCATCCATCCACCATCCATCCATCCATCCATCCATTCATCCATCATCCATCCATCCATCCATCATCCATCCATCCATCCATCCATCTATCCCCCATCCATCCATCATCCATCCATCATTCATCCATCCATCATCCACCCATCATCCATCCATCGGTCCATCCATCCATTATCCATCCATCATCCATCCATCGGTCCATCCATCCATCCATCATCTATCCATCTGTCATCCATCTGTCATCCATCCATACGTCATCCGTCCATCCATCATCCATCTATCCATCCATCATCCATCATTCATCCATCCATCCACCATCCATTCATCATCCATCCATCATCCATCCATCCATCCTCCATCATCCATCCATCCATCCATCCATCCTCCATCATCCATCTATACATCCATCCATCGGTCCATCCATCGGTCCATCCATCGGTCCGTCCATCCATCCATCCATCCATCCATCCACCCATCATCCATCCATCGGTCCATCCATCCATCATCCATCCATCAATCCATCCATCCATCCATCCATCCATCCATCCATCCATCCA
>LOEQ01001492.1:171492-183679 GCA_001685075.1 Bramus lutescens | reverse complement strand
GGAGGACCTTGGACTTCCCACAGGGCAAGGAATCCTGACTGCTCTTTGGACTGGGGAGGGGAAGGGAAATGGGAGGAGGGGAGGAGGTGGAAATTTTTAATAAAAAAATAAAGGCTACTTGAAGTGAGTGAAGAACATTATTAAATCATTGGGAGAAAACTTCTAGAATCAGAAGATAACGTGTTGACGAAGGATACTGGTTCATTCCCAACTGCCCAGAACCAAAATAATCACAAAGAAAATATATTATTTGCAATATTCTTTGTTCAATAGCTTAAGTGTACTTCTAGCTAGCTCTTACATCTTAAATTAACCCATTTCTATTATTTTATATTTTACCATGAGGCTTGTGGCCTACTGGCAAGGTTTCAACTGTTGGCTCACGTCTCTGCATCTTTCTCCTATGGTGGATCCATGGCTTCTCCCTGACTCCGTCTACTCTCTCTATATATCTTTTCAAACCTGGTTATATTCTGTTAAACCATTGGCTGAAAGCAGCTATTTTATTCATTGTCCAATAAAAGCAACACATACAGAAGGACATTCCACACTAATATCAGATCAAACAATACATACATTTATCCATTTATCCCCCATCCATCATCTACCTGCTTTATCCATCATCCATGTACCTATCCATTCATCCATCTATCCATCCATTTACCATAAACAGTTTGTAGAAACTGAGTACTTATTATATATGGGTACCAGACTTGGAACAAAGAAGACATAGATAAAATAAGCAAGATATATAATGTGGATTGTTAAATCCAGTAGAAGCAGTTGAAGAAATTACTCAGTAATATTACATTGTTGAAGTGGAAAGGGATAATATGCTCAGAGGAGTTAGGGAAGTGAGTGTTTGAATTTGATATGTACATAAGGTAGAGAAACAATTCCTAAGAGATAAATGAGATTACATCAAAGGTCTGGGCAGCTTAGGAAAAGAACAAACAACAAGGTGGAAAGGACCCAATGTAGAGAAGGAAGGAGTGGCAGAAAGTTCATCCTGGCTTCTTGCAATGGCCAGTTATCTAAGTGATCATCAAAATAGGATGGACCTTAGGAACCCCCAAAAGCGAAAAGTAGAATCTACGGAACTAACAACCTAGTAAGAAAATAGCCACATGCTGAGGCAGTACAGAGACATATACTCCAATAAGTGTATGGTTTTTCTTCTTTAACTTGTTCTGTCGTTAGAATTAGATGAGGCTTCTGGGGCCAACAGGATTCAGCACAGATGCTTGCATGAAACACCGCAAAGCCTGCATGAAGGAACTGGCCTGGGGCATAGATGACCTCCAGGAAGATTCTAGTATATGGAGAGAATGGCTTTCTGTACTTTAACCTCCAGTCCTAAAACCCAGGAAAGTACTCTTGACTCTCCCCTCAGTCCTTGACCTTAGAGGACTGTTCAGTGCTGTGATGAAGGCCTGCCTGGAACACAATTCTTGGAAGTCCTATGGCAGGACTTGAAGTAGTAAAGTAGTAAAGGAAATCACTTTATTAACACACAAGAGACTGAAATGATGTGTGTGTGCACGCGCATTCGTATACAACCATGTACTGAGACCAGAAGAAAACCTCATTTGCTTTTAGAGACAAGGTCTCTCATTGGGACCCAAGTCTCATAAATTAGGCCAGGCTAATTGGCCCACAAATGACCTACTTATCTATCCCCTCAATGTAGGGACTAACTACATTGCATACCACCACATCACGTTTTTACATGGGTCCTAGAAATTGAACTCAGGTCCTTAAGATTGCATGGAAAATAGTGACTGAACTCTCTCCTCAAGACCCTGCAACAAGATCATTTTTAAGTTAGAAAAAGAAGCCCCTGGATACTGAGCCACGTTTTGACAAGAAGCCCTCCTGCTTTGGATGAGTTTCATCAGACTGGTTCCCAGACTAACCCCATAGAGAGGAATGTGGCTCCAAAGCCCAGTGCAGGCCTATCATTATAGAATGAAAAACAAATCTCCATCATCAAACAAACATAGACGTAAGGGCGTATTTATTTGTTCATTTTTCAATCCCACTTCCTTTGGAAAAGTAGAGATTGTTGTATTTTGTTTGGTTGCCCACGACTGTGCTAAAGGTCAGAGGCAACACTCTAATCTGCTCTTTTCAAGACCTCTCTAGACCGAAGAAGGCTGTGGAAAAGAGAAAAAAAAAGTTGCGAAGGTTTAATTCAGAACCAGAAGACCCATTTTCCCTTACTCCCCATCAAAACACATTGCTGGAGAATGAGGCCGCTGCCAGGCAAAGGGTGTAAGATTGTGGTGCTGGTCCTTCATTGCGTTGAGTCATTTTCATTTCCAAAGGAATATCAGTAGTTCTAAGGAGTGACAGACCAAATGGCCTGCCTGTGTAGGGTGTGACATTCTAACAAGGACATAGACAATAAATGTATCAGCTAGCAGAACAATTACACTGTTACCTCTTATACCTTCTTTTGAGGTAGTACATATATTTCAGGTTGAGCCTTAAGAAACTGTTGGAGATTGACCACACATGACTGTAAAAGACAATTCTACATCAGCTGGTTAATCTAGCAACCTTAGAGAAAGCTATCATTCTAGCCCTGTAATTGGCAGGGAGTGCAAACAAACAAAAACATTGCCTGAATTCACAGAGCAAGCTTGGGAGCTAATAAATTTCAATTAGTCAATGGTCTTTACCATCAGATCAGACATACGGGATAAGGGGGGTAGTCTTTTAGAATGTGTGTTGTGGAAAGGGCTCTCAAAGAAAGACATTTGAGCTAAGACCTCAAGGATGATAGTGACCTAGCTTTGAAATGACTCTGAGAAGTGCAGCTAGTCTCAGTCAATCACTCTCAAGCCTATGAGGACATCCAGGACTCTCATTCTTGGGGTACAGAACACATATCCAATGGGTTGCAATTCCTGATTATCCCTAGGGATAGCCTCTTGTTCATAACTCCTGCAAGAAGCTCCAGATCCTGGGAACTGACCTGTTAGTCCATTATTATATCTGTGAATGAAGTTGGTATCAGATTCTGCCTCCACAGACACCTTCATGCTTAATAGCCATGCAATGGTAATGACTTTGGCTTCTCAGCTACCCCAGCTCCAAGGATTCACCTAATTTTGACAGAAAGAGAGGACCCACATATACAAAAAAGCTGGGGTAAAGGGCCCTGGTCTGTTGAATGGAGAAGCCGTAAAAGCTTACAGTTTTGTGAGCAGTTCAATGGGTGGGTGTAAACTCATCACATCTTCATGGACTAAATTTTATTTTACGCCTGGATTGTGTGCTTGTCCATTACTGACTCTCTTTTCCCCAAGCTCTTTAAGTAAAATGACTTTGTCCACCAATGGCTGTAATGTAAGCAAGGCAGGTTGTCCAGGGCAAGGAGATTCTTAAAACTTGTTAGTTCTGTACATCCGTTCAGGTCTATCCATCCTTACTAGCCTGAATCTTCCAAGGTTCCCAGCATACTGTAAGCACAGTGATGGACCATTCTTCCTCTGACTTTTGCCTAAGGATTTGGCCCCTGATTCTCCTTTTTGACTTTTCTGTCTCTTCTAACTGTCATCCCTTTATTAATGGCACACATGTTTTTTGAGAATAGAGTCTTGCCTCTATCTTGGGTTCAAATTACGGCTCTATGAATTATGTTAGAAAATAATAATGTCTTGATTTTAAAACCATTTAAAGAATATCTGATACGGAGAAGTGGATGGATTAAAAGGTGAGTAGACTCGGCACAAGGAAAGATGGGGAATTGAAACTCACTAAAGGTTTTAGGTCATACCCAGAAGGAACACTTGGGAAATGCTTTCACAGTTGGAGATCCTGAAGAAAAGATAGAAGGGAGTCGTAAACAAAATGTTTGGAGGCATTTAGTTAATTTGTTTTCTTAGTATGATGACAATTAGGGAACCGTAGATTGATTCTAAGCAGAATACCCTCAAGTATCTAGTAGGCTTGAACAGTGATATTGACCACCTTAGCTTGAAAACATGGAACAATTCCACCCAAGAGCAGCAAGATATAAACTCTTCCCTGTTGTCCACAGGATATCTCTAGGTTTCTCTCTGAGATTAAAGACAGACCTCAAACAGAAGCCTTATGGGTGGGTAGTGTACTACTGAGGATCGCTGAGAGAGCCATGTTCTCGGTCACAGAACAAGGGTCAGCTACTTTAAAAGGACTTGTGATCTAGAAAACACTTCTTTGATCACAATGGATTGAACCTGAAATCAATAATATAAACATATCCGGAAAATTACCAAACCTTTACAAATAAAGAACTCTACTTCTAAATAGTGCATTGGGTCCAGTCATATGCCAAAAATATTTTTAATAGAATAAAAATAGACACATTAGAATTTATAGGATGCTGCCTATAGTAGTATGGGGGATATTATAGCTAAACTCTTTAATTAAGAATCTTTTTATTTTAAACCCCTTTTATTAAACCTAGATTCCTTTCTCATACAACATAATATGAATATAGTTTCTCCTTCCTGTACTTCTCCCAGTTCCTCCTCCTCTCCTATTCCATCTAGACCTGCTCACTTTCTGGCTCTCATTAGAAAAGAACAGGCTTCTGGGAGATACTAAGACAGAACAAAATAAAATAAAACAAGTCAAACCATAACCGTCATATTGAAGTTGAAGAGGTCAAGCCAACAGAAACATAAGAGTCTCAAGAGAAGGCACAAGAATCAACCCACTCATTCACACACCCAGGAGTCTCATCAAAGCACTAAATTGAAAGCTATAGTATATATGCAGAGGACCTGGTGCAGACCTGTGTGGGCCCTGTGATTGCTGCTGCAATCTCTGTGAGTTCATATGAGCTTTGCTCAGTTGTTTTAGAGGGCCTTGTTCTCCTGGTATCCTCTGTTTGCTCTTTCAACCAAAATCCTCTGTCAATCAATAATCTTATTCTCTTGTTAAGAGAATAGAGCTGGGTGTGGTGGTGCCTTCTTCCCAGCACTCGAGATGCTGGGACAGGGAACTTGGGAGTTTAAGGCACATCCTGGTCTGCATATTGAAAGGCCACCATGTCAAATCAAAGAGCAACTAGAGACAATAAAAGGCAGGATGAAGTAGAAAGCATAAAAATAAGGCAAGTAAGCCAAAAACAAAAAGAAAGGAAACAAATAAGTTTCAAAGCAAATGCCAGCATAGTGAGAACAGTGTAAGAGAACCCTTACCTCAGATATGTAGTCACAGAGAGAAGAGCAAGAGAATGCAGCAAACAACTCCATGAGTTTATTCTCAAATGATAACAGCGAATTCCTTAAAAGGTGCTCACACAAAAATATCTAAATAACCTCAGAGTAGGCACAGCTCAGCAGCAGGGCACTTGAATAGTCCAGTCCTCAGTGCCACAAACAGAACAAAACAAATTGAGATAAATGAGCCTTGTAGTCCCATACCCAGAAAACTGTTTATTCTTTACCTTGTCACTAGTTTCTGTGCTTTTGACACAGAGAGACTCACTACTGACTCAAATACCGAAGAATGGACACCAGTTCCACATAAACTGTCCCAACGGAGGAGGGGCTAATTCCAGCTCACTTTCTGAGGACAGAGTTTATAATGGTATCAATATTAGACAGAAATAAAAGAAGTAAAGGAAACAATAGATTAATATCGAATACGAGTATACTTGTAAAATTAACAGACTTTTTGTTAAGTGCAATTGGACAATATGTTAAGACATACCTTGAACAAGAGGAATTTATGAGGCAAAAAGTTTTAATATTTGGCGTCAATCAATGGGTTACCAAGGTTCAGAAGAAAAAGTGCATAATCCTGCAGAAAAGGATAGAAAAAGCATGAGACAAAGCTCCCATCCATTCCTGAGAAAAGTCGACAAGCTGGAGGTGCAGGAGTGACTTCAGCCTGATGAAAGAGCCTCTGTCAAAGCACTGACACCATGCTACTTAGCAGTGAGGACTGAGTGCTCCCCCATCAGAATCTAACAGAAATGCCCATTCTTGCCTCTTTTGTTCAACATCACAGATTCTGACTACACAGGGGGAAAAAAAGGCGGAAGCTGAATTGAACCAAACCAAAGCAGCTTGAGCAGGGTGAAACTGTTTCTCCCAGCTGTGATGATCTGGGTAAAACAACTTTCCCGCCTCTTCCACACACTCCACTCTGCAAACACGGACTCGTTGACTTGGTGGTTGCTCTGTATGTGACAGGAGTTCACCAACACCCGTGGACCTTTGTCCACTGGCTAAACGTATTACCACCTCTCCAAGAGGTGACAGCAAGAAATGTCACCACACAATACTACTTGTCTGCCCATGAGGGTAAAATCTTCTCCTGGTTGAGAACTACTGATAACAGAGATTTGGATGAAACCTACAAAAATAAAATAAAGTAAAATAAAAAATAAACCCATAGACTGATAAGTTAGTATATATAGCAAGATTATGTGATAGAAGATCAATATAGAAAATTACTGTATTTGATATGCTAGCAATGACTTAAGGAAAATTAAAATTAAGAAACTGTGATTTTTAAAAGTATGAAACATGAACAAATTTGACAAAATAGTCTAAAATATATATGTTGAAAACCAAACGTATTGTTGAGAAACATTAGAGAAGATTTAAATACACAGAAACACATTTTATCATGGATTAGAAGACTCATATCGGTAACATTGTCAAATATTTCTAAAGTGCAAGCTGAAAATGTCAAAGATCTAAAACAGCCCAAGCAGATTTTATAATGAAGTCAGGGCAGACACCACCTGGTTTTAAGAAAAAGTGGTTATTCAATGAAGAAAGAGGAAAAAAAAACACCTTTAGTTCAGTAAATTGTGTTTAGCAAAAGAAGCAAGATTCAACCTCAGCTCTGAACAATTCTGAAAACTGAACTCAAATTAATCATAGGCCAAAATGTACTAAATTCATGACGAAACCGTAGAATAAAATGATCTCAGGCAGAACGTACTGAGGCTGGAGAGATGGTGCCACAGTTAAAAGTGGGTGCTGTTCTTACAGAGGACCCAAGTTTGATTGCCAGCACACTGAGAGATGCACACCAATGCCTGTAACTCTAGAGGACCTGATGCCTTGCTTTGGACTTTGTAGGTACCCGCCCTCATGTGCACATACCTATACATGTATACACGTACACATAATTAAAAATAAAAACTTTTTTAAATTGTAGAGATAAAATGCTGAAAGTATAATCTTTATATAATAGTTAAGTTGTTCTTCATGAAAATTAAAATCTTTTCCTTCAAAAGATATTGTTAAGAGAATAAAAAACCACAAATTCAGAGAAAATATTTGTGAAGCTTATATTTATATTTGAGAAAGGAGTTTCATCTGGGATATGCATAGAGCCTTAAATCTTGGTAAGGCCTCAATATCTTGGAAACATTTGTGCTTCAAAGAAAGCTAAAAGATGACTCTTGAAATAGCATGAAATTTTCACAAATCATATGTTTGATGAAGGATTTGTATTTAATATAAAGGACATGTACATTTCCATAATGAAAGTCAAACACCCCAATTTAACAATGGACAAAGGGCTCTTCTCTAAGACTTTATTAAAATGACCAGTAAGCATAAGAAATAAAGATGTTCCACACCATTGGCCATCAGGAAAATGCAAATCAAAACTTCAGAGAAGCTCTCTTGAGAATTCCACTTGGGTAGATGTGTGCTGTCATTTGCAAATACTTACTGTACAGCCTTTATGCCTCTCCCTCTCCCATCCCTTCCTCTCTCCCTTTCTCTTCATGCTTGAATCTGTTTAAAAACCCTTTGTCTCTGCTTCAAAACAAAACAGCATTGCAAGGAGTTCTTAGACCATGTCACTGCTGTGCCTGCAGTGAGAAAGGAAACACAGGAGGCAAACAGAACCAGGCAATTCAGAAGGAGTCCTTTCCAGAGTGTGAATTACGAAATGATTCAAGTCTTTAGAAAACGGCCAATCAACGTCACAAAATTTTACTCTTTGGTCTACACCTAAGTGAAATGAAAGAATATATTTGCACAGAAACTTCTAAATAAATATTCACAATATGTTTCTCTAAAATCCTAAAGTAGGAACTATACAACTGTTCATTAAATCATCCACGAGCAGGTAATGAAGCTTTTGCTCTCCGGCAATACTGTGGAATATAATTTGGTACTGAAGAATGAAGTACCACCAATCATTATAATACAAATGATCATTGAAAACTCTGGCTACAGGAAAGAAGCCATTTTCAAAATGTCGGTTATTTTGACTGCACTTACGTGAAATGTCTAGAATAAGTAAACCCCTAGGGGCAGAAAGTATATTAGTGATTGTCCAGTGCTTGGTAGGTCAAGAATGGTAAGTTGTAATGCATGAGGTGGTAAGTACAGACTAACATGTGAAGTCATCATATTTCCTAAACTTAGTTGTGATGGGTACGAGATTGGTGAATATATTAGACATCACTCATAGATTCCAAAGGAGGGCATTGTGTTATATGTGAATGTATACAAATAAAGCTATCATTGGATATGCACACAATCAAAAATGCACACACACAATCATCACACATATGCACACATGTGCACTCTCACACACATACACACTCAATATATACACTCATACAAGCAAATTCACATGTGAATGCACATATAGAAACAGAAGGATCAGCTGTCAAAAGGAGGAAGGAAGGTGGTGAGATTGAAATCCATGTGTCAATTGTGCTGGTATTTATTAAGGTGAGCAAATTTGCTAAAACTCATTGAAATGTATGTAAATTAGTTCACTATAAAGTTTATTTTTTTTAAAAAAATCTCAGAATGAAAGAAAAATAGCCCAGTTAAACATGGGCAAAAGATTTGGAGTGACATCAGAGAAGATACACAGATGGCAACAAACTCATGGAAAGGCCTCGATTAGTGAATGAATAAATCTACATAACAGAGTCAGGAAGCCTCACCAGAGGGAATTCTTCTGAACTGCTCTGCAAAGCTGAGAACTTGGTCACACCATACAGAGACAAAGTAGTCAAATCTAACTGAGAATAATAATAATAATAATAACCTGAGTAAAAAATGATCTTTGTGTTTTAGGAAAGAATGGAATGAAACTAGATAGGCGTACCACTCCCCTTGGGAATGACTGAGACTGAGGTGATCAGCTATCTGATGGACATGGTGGGGTTGTAAGGGCTAAGCTTCCCAGAGCTGCTGGAGACTACAAGGATACTAAGTGCTCCTAATCTGATGAAGGGCAGCTAGTGCTAGGCTCCCAGTCACTTTATTGGAGTTTCTTGAGTATACCTCCACCACTTGACCCAGCTATCCCATTTGACAGAAATGAAAACATGCCCACAGGAAGAATGGAATGAAGACACTCGGCAGTTTTATTTGTGACTGTGCAAAACTGGCAAGAATCCAGATGTCCATCAATGAGTAGACAGGTAAACATGGCTGATATTTGATGCTTGATTATATGGTGATATGAGGGCCATATGGCCAGAGTCCATGTCTCTGAAAAATTTTAGGAAATGCAAACTAACCCGGAGCAACAGAAAACAGACATTGGTGGCCTAGGGAGCAGGGATGGCGAGTATGTGGTGGGTGCAAGGAAAATTTTGGGGGAAATAGATATGTTTGTTATCTTGATTGTGGTGATAATTTTATGGATGTATACATATGTCATGCCTTATCAGATTGCATACTTTAAGTATGTATGGTTTATTGTATGTCAATTACACCTCAATAAAACTGTTAAGACAAAGATAATTCATTTAAAGTTCCTGTCTTGCGGTAACAGCTAGTTTTCTCTAATTACTCCTGGCTCCAGACAATGAAATCATAGACAGAAGAATCCCACCTGGCTGGAGAGGCCTCTGAGACGCTGTGCTGAATGGTTTTTGGGTGTCGCTTTTTCCCCAGAATAATTTGCTAGGGAAAGGGGGTCGGCAGTGACCCCCCGTGTCTGCAAGCATGGCTATTTCCAAGCCAGTTGTCTGTCCTCTTTTCCTTTATTCCTTTTCTCTCCTTGTTTCCATTCTTTTCTTTTGCAGTGCTAGGAATTGCCCTCAGGGCTCAGTGCATGCCAGGCGAGTTTTCTAGCACCCATGCTCCTGTTTTCAGAATGTTTCTTTCCTCACACGAGACCCTCTTGGGGCCTTGACTTGCAGGATTATTTCTCCACTATTGATTTTGTTGTGAATTTCCTTATGACTACCACCAGAGGCAAAAGTATGCATGGAACTCAAAACAACTCTAACAATATTTTTTATATGGTTGTGTATTAAGGCACAACATACATTAAGTCTGCAAAGAGAAAAAGAAGGCAAGAGGCATGGGAAAGAGCCTGAGCCTATAAGGACCTCCTAATACTTAAGATGTCAATGGCTACATCCAGTGGTGGAATGGGGTTCAGATGATGGTCTTTCAGAGACTCACATGGGGATTTACAGAGACAAGTGAGTCCTGATTCCTCACTTCAGAGTTTTTGTGGGTCCATCCTGATACTCCAGGCTTTCCCTTTGCTGTCCCCAGATCCATCTAGTGGCAGAAGCCAAAGTGTCTCATTGCTTGATGGATGTTTGTTGTGGGGACCAGAAGGATTCCAGGCATCCAACAGAGATGGCATTGTCTGCTAGCCTGAGCTGCTGCTCTTCCCCAAGATCTACATCTGAGTTTGCAGTTACAGTTTACTTCTGTGTGACACAAAACAGTCTCTCATAGCTACAAATACCCAAATGGTATATGGAGGAAGGAGAGCAAAAACAGATACAAAGTCTCCTGTCATGAGGTTTTGTGTTATTGCTATGCCCTTCCTGAAGTAGTACTTGGGTGGCTTTTGTGTCCTAAGAAGCTATATCAGAAGCCAGGGCACCTCTTTGGTAGGATGCTGTGTGAATGCAAAAGGAACCCCCTGATAAAGCACTTGACTGTGGTTCTACAGATGCCTTACAGTCCAAGTGCTGCTACTAGGGATGCCCTTCAGTACCAGGCCCTACAGAATAGGCCTGCAAAGTTCCCAAACCTGCATCAAGAAGGAAATGCACTACAGATAGCTGTGGGAGTCTGAGGACTACAGCTTTGTGGAGGCCCCGACAATATTTGCTGCTTCAGGTTGTGAAAACAGTTGCTTACTCAAAGCCTCATTTAAAAAGAGGAGCCCCATCCAGGGCAAGGTAACTTTCCAGACGGATGTAAATACGGGAAGCCGTTGGATGGTCATTGCTTTAATCCCAGCACTTGCGAGGCAGGCGAATCTCTGAGTTTGAGGTCAATCTGGTTTACAGAGCAAGTTCCAGGACAGCCAGAGCAACACAGAGAAATCCTGTCTTGGAAAACCAAGCAAACAAACACAGGAGGCAAAAAATTGGTCAAGGAAAAGAATCTTTAGCACCAAAGGTGTTTCATTGGACATACAAACCAAATGCAAATCAGGTAGTGGTAAAAGGTTAAGGACCACCCCTTAGTGACCAGAGAGTTTCTTTCAGATTTGAACCATAGAGAACCAACAGGGTTCCCACAGGCTGCAGCCAGGACCCAGTTAAGGCTACCTTGCTCTCCTGTGTCACCTCAGTAGAAATGAAACATGTGCTGGCTTGAAAAAGAGGGCTTGGCCTCAAAGTAAATAAAAATCTGCTATTTCTAGGTATCAGAATTACTTGCATTGGCCATTTTTTTTTAAATGAAAGTGAAGCTCTCTAGACATTGGGATTTTTTAGTCATAACTAGGGGAACATAGTCACTGGGATACTATAATGCTCTTGTTGGGATGTTTTCTTATTTGTCAAAGAAAATGTCTCTTTATAGCACCCGATACATGAATCATTCATGTTCCCTTTAATGAGAGCATAGGACAGTTGTGCAAACATTTCCTTCCTACTCTAAAAATCTAGAGTCACAACCTGAATGGAAAAGGGGAAACCCCTGGGTGTCTTGTAAACTGGCATCTTCTTCAACCTCCTCCACAGCTTTTTATTCCACATTTGCCTGTTTGCCTCTCCTCATGGTTATTTATAGCCTAGCTAATAATCCTAAAATAATATTTCCGATAATATTCCGCAGAGATGGAAAGATGGCGCGGGACACGAACGAACCCACYTGTATAAGTTTATTAGAGGGTGTGCAGCACGGGCCCGCGAGGAAAGGTGAACAGGGTGCGGAGAGAGAGAGAGAGAGAGCTGGGAATGGCGCCTTTAGCTTTTAAAGGTTTCCCAGCA
>LOEQ01001492.1:132409-154889 GCA_001685075.1 Bramus lutescens | reverse complement strand
TACAGAAGCTTCTCAGTTTCAGGAGGTCCCATTTATTTATTGTTGCTCTCAGTGTCTATGCTGTTGGTGTTATATTTAGGAAGTAGTCTCCTGTGCATATACATTGAAGGCTACTTCCCACTTTTTCTTCTATGAGTTTCAGTATTGTCAGCTTTATATTGAGGTCTTTAATCTATTTGGACTTGAGTTTTGTGCATAGGGACAGATATGGATCTATTTTCATTCTTCTACATGTTGACATCCAGTTATGCCAGCACCATTTGTTGAAGATGCTTTTTTTTCTTCATTGTATAATTTTAGCTTCTTTGTCAAGAGGAGTGGGTGCTGGAACTGGCCTTGCCTTGTAGTTAGATTGATGAATATCTTAAATGTTACCAAAGAACCTTCATCCAGCATCTGATGGAAATAGGAAGAGACCCACAGTAGAGCACTGGGCTGAGCTCCCAAAGTCCAGCTGAAGAGTGGGAGGAATGAGAATATGAGCAAAGGGGTCAAGTCCATGATGGGGACACCCACTGAAACATCTGACCTGAGTTAATGAGAGTTCACTAACTCCACCAAAAAGGAAGGAACCAGCATAGGTCCAAACTTGTCCCCTCTGAATGTGAGTGACAGTTGTATGGCTGGGGCAGACTGTGGGGCCACTGGCAGTGACACCAGGATTTATCCCTACTGCTTGTACTGGCTTTTGGGAACCTATTCTTTTTGGATGGATACATTGCTCGGCCTAGATACAGTAAGGAGGGCATTGGACATTCCCCAAAGCAATATGCCTTTCCCTCTCTGAGAAATAGATGGGGGTGGGGTGGGAGAATAGGGGAAGGGAATGGGAGGAAAGGAGGGAGAGGAAACTGGGATTGGTATGTAAAATGAAAAAAATATAGTTTGTTTTCTTTTTAAAAAAATAAAATGAATTTAAAAAAGAAAAAGAAAATCATTTTTCATATCTAACTCATTCTTGTTCAATTAAAGAATTCCAACATTCCTATGTTTCTTTTGGCCCAGTGATGTAGCCAGTGATAAGTCAGATTTTGACTTAACCTTCCCTGTTTTAAGCATTATTCTGACAGCTACCAGTCACTGGGTATACCTTCTGTATATTGAGAAACATATGTAGGACTTTTCACAGATAAACATATTTAGCACTTACAAAACTCCAATGAGGTCACTGTATATTAATTCCTTTTCATAGACAAGAGACTGAAGCAAGAAGAAATTGAGTAAATTATTCTAGATCACACTTCCATGTCACCAAAGACCCAGGAGGAAAAATACTTCAATGGGAAGAGCTTCTGGTTGAGAGTTCAACTAATCAAGATCTGAACAGGGAAAGAACTTCTCTATATTGCAGGTAAGAGGCTCTGTATGCTGGAAATGACGCAATCTCCACTGAGAGGACTTACTAGCTATGCAGTCTAGGGGAAATGCAATCTTAAAACTTCTATTGGCACATCTGTGGAATATATACAGCCATAATGATGATGACCATGGGGCTGGCATAAATTATATACAGATAGTATTTCTTCCAAATATCCTGTTAATAACATTTCCCCTCCTTGTGATTGGTCGGGGGACACATTACCTACTGATGAAATGAAGAAAGGAATCATGCAGACATGGTGACAGCATTAAGCTACTATTGACCCTCTTTATCCATCCCCAAGGAGCCATTCTAAGAAATATGATCCTGCTCTCTTCACCCAAGTCAGGAATGTACCCTTTGTCCAGAGTATTCATACTGTGTACAATGTCCACCCTTAGCCACATAGTTGGTATCTAGGTTATTGGTCAGCAGACACTGCATCTCTGTGCTTCTGTTTGCTTGACCCTAACAACAGTGTACAGCTTAAAACTTTATTGTTTATTTCTGGGGTTTTCTGTTTAAGATACTTGAGCTGCAGCTGACTGTTAGTAATTGAAAGTATGCAAAGTAATATTGTAGGTGATATATAAATAAGTGATAATCTTTGCTAGGAGGCCATCTTTCTTCTTGACTCTTGCTTCTGGGTGGATGAATTTCCATTGATGAAGTCATTCTTCTCTACTCACTCAGTGACTGAGGCATCATACATACACACACACACACACCACACACACACACACACACACATCCAGATGTAGGCAGATGATATACAGAGATAGAAAGATGAACAAATATAGACATACAGACAGATATACACAGAAATAGACACAGAGAGGTTGACAGAGGTTTCTGTCCTGCCTAGTTCTGCAGCCATCCAGTCCCAAAGAAACACACAGATGTTTACATTAATTCTAAACTGGTTGGCCTGTTAACTCAGGCTTCTTATTAACTAACTCTTGCATCTTAAATTAACCCATAATTCTTGTCTATGTTAGCCATGTTGCTTGGTACCTTTCATCAGCGAGGCATTCTCATCTTGCTTCCTCTGCATCTGGGTGACGACTGCAGGGTGAGCCTTTTCTCTTCCCAGAATTCTCCTATTCTGGTTTCCCCACCTATACTTCTTGCCTGGCTACTAGCCAATCAGTGTATTGTTAAACCAATACAAGTGACAAATCTTTATAGGGTACAAGACAATTGTCCCACAGTGCAGAGAGATACTATACACAGATAGCTACACAGAGAAACACAGACAGATGCACAGAGACACACAGACACACACAAAGACACAGACACATACGTACAGACTGGCAGAGAGTCAAAATCAGCTAGAATGTTGGTCTCGCAGATGGTAAGTAGGGAGTGAAGCTTTAACCCAGGCAGTCTGGCTTTGGAGCCCACACACTTTGATGCCTTGCCATACCAACTGCTTGGAGGATAAAATACACATGATATCAAATATCCCCTCTCTGTGTGCAGTCAGAAGGTTCTAACTGCTGGCTGTTAGGAAGTAGCACTGTGGAGATGTTTCCTTAGAGTAAGGACTTAACCCATGCTTTGAAATTAGTTTATATCTTTGTCTCTTTCTACTCTGGAAAGGGGAGACTCATGACCCAGGGTGTCTTCACCCCTGATATGCCCAGGAGGGTTTCTGTTTGCACCTTCTTTTCTCCTTCAATGTCAGAACAATGTGGTTTGGAGATAAATTATATGGTTGCTCCCCACAGATGCTGGGAATTGTTTAGACAAGAGAGGAGTGAAAGTCATGGGCAAGGTTATTATTGGCCTACTCTCTAAGGCAGACGAAAAAAATCTGGTAACATTATTTTATTGAGGGTTGTGCTAGTTGGCGCCACCAGAAAATAAGGCCACATGACTTGTGGGAATCTAGGCTTCTTGCTCTGGACTGTGCTATCTTTGTTCTTGCTCATGAATGAACCCTGATAATGTAGTCTGAGGTCTTTCAGAGCCCTAAGTGACAGCTTAGCAGCAGACAGCCACTCCAGGCTTCTGTTGACATGGTCAGGAGCAACTCACGGTTAACTTGTTGCCAGTGACGGGGACACAAAACCTGAAGTGCAGAGTGACCTACATAGGCTCGGTTCTTGGAGGTAAATTTACTGGCCTAATTGCCATATGTAATTTCTTTGCACCTCTCCCTTCTAAGTGCTGTTTAAGAGCAAAGCCCTTAGTAAATTATAAGGAGGTACCAATGCAAAAGTGCTTACAAATAAGAATTACAGACAATCAGAAGCCAAATGCTCACAACAGCAGTTTTTTTTTCTTTAATCAGAAACAGAGTCAGGCCATTCCAGAGAGGTGAAGTTTCCTAGGCAAGCGATAATATAATCTGTCCCTATATTTTAAGATCTAATCTCTCATTTAAAATATTACTTTATTATAAGCCATTTTTATATTCTCTTAAAAAAGAAGTCTGTGTTTCAATATTCTGTTGGGTGCCCCAAGGGTAATCCTAGAATGAATGGAAATTAACTTTATAGCCTTCATCCACCAGGGTTTGAGAGCAGAAAGCACAAATTGGTGAACAGGGGATCCAACTGCCAAGGAGCCTAACCAGATATGTCTGGTAGCTGCTTTTGTGGTGTTCATGTCAGGAAAGGGAGTTAGTCACCCAGCCACAAATGATGGAGAAAGAAACAAAACTCAAGCATTTTGAAACTGTGGGTGATCCCAAAGGAAGACACGGACTCTTAGAAACAGTCCTGAGGAGCCAGTCATGTCTCAAGTGCTCATATTTTTGCTAGTTCTATACTGGTTGTTTTCCATGGGGCCAAAAATGAGTTCCAGTGGACATAGGTTCTTTTCATGTCTCACCACTGCAGGTGGACCTTGTAGAGTTGGGCTCTTTAAGAGACACATCTACAAAATATGCCTGCATATTGAACAGAATATGATGTCCCAACGAAATCTGGCCTCTTCCTTTCTCACCGTACCTCCAAGGAGAAGACTTACAGAGAATGCTGCTATGGTAGGGGTCTAAGAGCACAGTGAAGCCATGTGTATTAAAAGTTTGGTCTGGAGCCTGCCACTATAGGAGAGAAAATGATCTTTAAGAGGTGGAGCTAGAAGCAGATTTTACATCAGTTCTCAAAGAGCATTGTAGAATTCTGGTATTCTTCTCTCATCTTTGGTTCTTTTACACTAAGGTAGGTGGGAACCAGTTTTGTCCCGCCACATGATTCCGTCATAGGCATGTCACCACCCCCCCTTGAGACCTGAGAACCATGGGTTCCTGGTCATGGGATGGACCTGAAGGATTATGGACACAGAGACATTTCCTCCTTATAAGTTGATTATCTTTTGTATTTGTTAAAGTAGCAGTAATCTGTACAGGCCTGGAGACAAGACCTTGTTGTACTCTGGCTTTAGCCCATCTTGACTCCAAAGAGATTTATCATTAACTCACAAGGCTTAGCAAAACTGCTTCCTGTGATGAAATATTTGCAACCCAGCAGTTTGCACAAGAGTCTCTGAAGACTTCTACTAAGATATGACTACCAACTTGCTGGCTGACTCCACGTGAAATGGACTTAAAAGACACAGGATTTCTTTCTGCCTTGGATAAAGTATGGCTAATAAATACAACAGGCCATCCTAAGAAAGGGATGAGTGACAGGGAATGAAACACTGTCACACCTACCAGGGTTCCCTTATTAGTCCTGGAAGATTCCTGGATGTAGACTTTTAACTCAGGAAATCTCCATTTCATGAAGATTCTTTCCCACATGCATTCCCTTCCAGAGGACCAGGAAGCTATTGCTAGAACAGGACTTGCTATTTGCCTCACCTCTGTACCTCCCACCTTACCCTACTCCTCCGAGAGATCCATTAGCAAAGGCCCAAGCAGGCAGGGTCCACATGCAGAGTGCCTTCTGTCTGCTCCTTCCTTGCTCCACATCATCAGAGTGTTTGATGACGATGCACTACTCCCGCTATACACTGTCAGATAGGATGCTCTGCTAAGCCATTGGCCTGACAGATAAATGGCAAATAAGCATTTTTTCTGTCCTTTTCATCTATAAAATACTTTACAGAGAGTTGGAGGAGGAAAGAGAGCCTATTTGTAAAAATGATGGATACATTATCAAACTCCATAGCTTAAGCATTCAACTTGCTGAGTTTTAAATGGGTTGTCACCACTGGACTGTTAGCTAAAGTATGAAAATCAAGAAAATGCCTTTTTGTTGCTCCATAAATTCTGATGAACAATAGTCAGACAGCAGAAAACAAACTCTGATTTTGGAGCGATCACTCTCCGTGTACCTCCAGTAATGAAGAATGAAGGAAACCGAAGACTTATCGTTTACAGATATTAGCACAGACCCAATGGCTAAAATTTATTCTTTTATTCTTTTTTTAGCCACAATAGATAATTCTTGAATTATGTACCTAACAAAGACAAATTCTCAAACTAACGGAAGGCGTTTATTGTATTAACAAGTGTGTTTTCGATTCTTTCAAAACAATGTAATTTAATCTTGGCTTCAGAGACAGATTGGAAATGTTAAATGTTTGCTTTTCAGCAATGATTTCTGGAGGGAAGACGCATTCCCCATCAGTTTCTGTGTGTAACCGACGAAAAGGATGTTTGTCTTAATGACACGGGAAGGGAGAGGTTGTGGGATTTTTTTTTCATTTTTTAAATTATGGAGCAGGCTGTATACATTCTATCCCTTTCCCAGGGCAACTTATGCCTTGCCAAATGTAACATACACCCCTGTGATGAAGAATAATTATCTGACGGTGAGGGACACCCTGCCTGTTGTTGGATGCATGTATATAAAAACCTGCCCACTGTCTCCACTATCTTGTTACCAAGGGAGTTCAGTGGCGGTGATGAATTCAGGACTGGGGGCTGGTGATTTGTAGAGCAGGGTTCTGATGATCTCGGTCTGCATCCTACAAAGAAGCTGGGCTGGAATTGACTGCACTGGCCCCAGGAAGAGCAAAGGAAGAACCTAAAAACTTGAGGCCACCTAACACAGAAAGGGGCGGTTTGGGGCATGAAAGGAGAGAGGAATGGTCAGAGGGGGAGAGGCTTCAGAAGACTGGCTGAACCCATGTCTGCATCATAGAAGCCAAATACTTATGTAAGCAATATCCTGCTTTACCAGACAGAGAAGAGGAAATAATGCTGCATTCCACAGGCAGTTCAGGACCTAGACCTGGTGTAGACCACGGAGGACCAAGTCAGAGATGTGGAAGTCGGGGATGAATCTGGATGTGAAGTACCCTGGCCCTATTGAAGTCTACCAATACGTACTAGGTAGAAGGGAGGAATGAGATACCAGGTAGAGGGAAGTAGGAACGCGGGACTCAGCAAACGACTCCAGAAGTATTCAGAGATGCCCATCAGGAAGGTTCTTGCTGCTGTTGCTCATGCTGCAAGCTTGCTGCTGCACATCATCTGAGTCAGAAGGAGGCAGCTGGGATGTTATGCTAGTTTGAATGATATCAGGCTAATAGCAAGAACCGTCGAAAGACAAAAGGAAAGAAGGAATGTCTTGTATTCATTCCTGATTATGAGGAAGCCACTAACTCCAGGGATCTGTGTAGGGGATGCCAGGTTTGTGCAGCAACATGCCTATGTGACCCTTGAGGATCTTCTAGTTTCTAAGTTGTTACAAAAATGTATTTCTTTTTATCATGATTTATCAGCATTTTTGTAGTAAGCTCCTACTATAGGCCGGGCAATAGGGGCAGTGTCAACACAAACACCTCCCTCTCTCAAGCATTTATTACTTTCTTGGGAGGATAGAGAATATATATGAGTGATGGGTGTGCTGGCAGATTTAAAGACATGCCATTGACGCAAAAAGAGTACATACATGTATACATGTACATACAAATATATCGACACAATACCTGTATACACAATGCATACATATACACACATAAGTATGCACTAATACACAAACACACATACACATACATGTAAACAGATAAATGTAGAGTATGTACTGATACTGCCATTCTTATTCAGAGTGTGCACATCAGAGGGTCCCTTGTCCTAGGTAGGTGACAAATCCTCAAAGGGACCCACAAAGGTCCTCTCATGGGCTCCTTAACTTTTATCTTATTTTAAGAGACTGTAGTTCATGTAAGCTTATTAGATGAAGTACATAGGTGACTTAGTTTTCTGCTTGAGTATAGACAGACTTCCTAGAGAGAATTTCAAGTAGACCTATGATGTGCCTAGGAGAGAGAGAAGATGAAGTGTTGGAAAAGAAGGAAAATGTCCCTATGCAGAAGAATAGTACGAATGGAAACACTGAGGGAAGTAATTGTGAGTCCCACATGGGAATTGGTTTGTAGCTTTGCTGTCTGGACGAAACAAATGCTGAGTCTTAGGAAGGACCTTACATGCACTCACTCACACAGCTTAATTAACTTTATTTAATTAAAAGTCCAGGTAGGGAAAGCAGAACAGAAATATATACATCTTGATGTGGCTTATTATAGTGGGGGTTATTTCTTACAAGCAGAATTTTGTTAATAAAAGCCTGGAGGTTTGAGGGCAGGTGAGAGGAGAATTTAATGAGCTTTTGGGGGCAACACAGGAAGTTTTCAGAACCATCAGGGCACAGAGGCACAAACAATGAGCTTTTCTCAGCTGTCAAAATGTTGCTAAGGCAAGCCTTCTTCCTAGAATTGCCATACAGTAGAACTCTCTCCTACGAATCCTTCATTCATGAAAGTTATTAGCTTGGGGCCAACAAGACAGCTTAACAGGAAAAGGTGCTTGCTGTCAGACCTAAGATCCTGAGTTCAATCCCTAGGATACACCTGGTAAAAAGAGAGACTGACTACCCTGCAAATTGTCCTCTGATGTCTGCAGGTACTCTTGGGCATGTGTGGACTCCCACACCCCAGAATAAATAAATAAAATGTGCTAAGGTTGGCCAGCCTGTCCAAGGGCTCTTCTTTCCTACTGGTCAAGTAATTACTGCTGTGCAGCTTGTAAAATG
Source organism: Bramus lutescens (assembly GCA_001685075.1). Classification (NCBI taxonomy): domain Eukaryota; kingdom Metazoa; phylum Chordata; class Mammalia; order Rodentia; family Cricetidae; genus Bramus; species Bramus lutescens. Next base: position 146,537 of record LOEQ01001492.1, on the reverse strand, counting down.
TTCAAACCTATGTTCAAAGGGTTTGGTTACCTTTGTTCTTGACTAGAGGAGCTGAGATTCAGAGATAGGAACTGGCTTGCCCAAGCCTGTGGCTACATTTTTGAGCTAGCATTGGCCTATTACTGGTGGGTTGGTTCTGTGTGTGGTTGTCAGTGCTAGGAACACCGGGCTCTTTCCAAGAAAGTCCCCTGTACACCAATGGAAAATAGGTAGCACAGATAACAGGCAAACTCAGCAGGCTGCTCTCCAGCATACAGCTGTGTGTCCTTGGAACAGATGACAAGGACTTTCCTGAAAAGGCCCACCTGTAACAATACCTCCAAACAGTGGGTGAGTGTTCACTTTTCTATTCTGGTTATTTTTCCTTATTTTTTTTCTGTTGCTTTGCTCTGGAGTTGAAACTGGCTGAATCAGCACAGAATCGTTTAGAGGAAATGATGAACACTGTCATTTTCCCCTGTCTGTACAGTAACACAAGGCAGAGAGCTCTGCAGATGACAGCAGACCTCCTGACAACACCTCAGGCCTCAGATTGGATTGTGGGTGGGAAGAGATGCATTTAATCAGCAGTCACTCCCTAGAGGGTTGGAGGGGTGGGAGTGTGAAAGTGAGGTTGTCCCTGCAGCAAGGACACCCACACCACATACCTGCAGAGGCAGTTCTGGTGAAGTGAGGAGCCAGGACAGAAGGCAAGCCGTAGACCTGGAAATGCAGCTGTGGAAAGTGGGCATGCCAAGGGGTGAAGGATGGAGCAACTCAGAACCCTCTGGTATTTAGATCAGCCAGAATGCTTTCTTGACAAGGAGAGAGAGCTCCTCTGGGCTTCTCATCCTAACAGGATCCCATTCAGAGAGATATGGCATGATGTCACTGCCTGCTCATGTTAAAACACATTCTGGATTTGTCAGAAAACAACAAGCCCCTGAAATAGTTGTTGTGGTACATTTCCTGTTGAGCCTCAGTTTCTTCCTCTGAAAAGCACAGCCCTTAATACCTAAAGTGCTGGCATTATGAGCTGAGTAACAGGATAATGGATGTGATGGTACAGCCAAGAGCACACCATTACATTATTCAGAATCTGGAGTCCTAAGGGGCACTTCAGAACCCGACACTAGCACTCATCCCAAGCCAGCAAACAGGCTCCTCATCTACCCATCCTGTCCCCACTTAATGGCTTTAATGCAGCTTTGAATATGACCCCTGATCCTCACGCTCTAGTTGGGAGATGGTAGTAATGACTCCCAAGTCTAGAGCTTCCTCTGCTTTCTGTTCAACTGCGAGTCAGCTAAGCCTCCAGTTATAACTGGGTTGTATTTCTTATCCAACAGTTAATGTGCAGCATGGTCAGACATCCACATTTCCCAAGGTTCAGGTTTCTAATATCATTTGCATGATGATTCAAAAATAATCTTATGTGAGTAAGGACAGAGAGGTGAAGAGGACATGGAAAAATGTTCTTTGTGTGTGCACAGTCATGCATATGTGTAGGGATCAGAGATCAATGCTGAGGATGGAGAATGAGCATTTTATTTAGTCACTCTCTACCTCCTTATGCTCCCACTGAGTTTGGAGCTTGTTGATTCAGCTAGATTCAGTCCCCAGTGTTCTTCCTACTTCCACCTCCCAGCATTGGGATTACAAAGTCCTACTCACTTGTAAGGTCCAAGTGCCAATGCCAGGAACTGAAGAACTGGAGAAGTAATAGGTAAGATATACTTCATTCACCAGCACACAGGTTGTTAAGTAGGCAGCCTCTAGCAGGTACATGCCAGCCCACATGGGCTGTACACAGGTGTAGACTAGAACACAGCTTTCACAGAGAATATGCACACAAGTCTATAGATAGACACACACATGCATGCTGGTGAAGGCAGAGGATAAAGGTGCTTGCTTTGACTCAGAACCATATTTATGCAGACTCATATGAAATTGGAATTTTTCCAGAAATAGTTATGTAACAGATTATGTTACTGTTTATTTTGGATTTCTTCAACATCTGGTGTCAGCCCTTTTGGGCTGCCCTATCACCTCCTGGATGTTCAGCTATAGCCATCTTGGTCAATGCCAAAGATCCACATCAGTGTTATATTATTCAAACATAAACTGATCAATACAACACTCTGTTCCCTTTACCACTGCACCAAGGTTTGTCACAAGGGTGCAGGGAATTAAATTTGGGTTCTCATAGAGGGTGGTTCTGAGGACTATGGGAAGTCTAATGGACATACAGGGTATATACAAGGCAAAAATTACACCCAGGAATTATTCTGTGGAATGATACTGGGTTCACTCACAACAATCACACTAGGAAAGTTCTGCCTGCCTACTTTTTCTCTCATATATTAAGAAATGTTTTCTAAGCTTCTACTATTGAAGACCATTTAAAAGGTTTATACTGACAGCAATGTAGGGAGTGAATTTTGGGAGCAAGAATAGAAGGAATAGTTAGAGATTTAGTCAGGTGAACCCCAATAATGGCAGAAGTTAAGACAGTGGTTATGAAGATGGAAATGAGACATATCTTTGTCTCTGAGAAATAAATGTCATGGCTTGTCAATAGGTGAGATACGGCTTACAAAAGAGAAAGAGCCGGGAGAGAGGGATGGGTGAGAAAGGAGAAAGGGAAGATGTTGCCGACATACATTTGACTTAAAAATGGGTAGATAAGGTGTTTTTCTCAGATAAATTCAGGAAATGTTTTGACGGGTCAATAATAGCAAAGAGCTCCAGTCTTGACAGGTTATATCTTTAACTCCTGTAAGCCATTCAAGAGGAGATAAGAAGGGCACACGTGGGTGAGCGTATTGAGAGGTCAGGTGGCAGAGAGAGAAGCCTAGCGAATACAAATGTGGATGTCCTCATGTTCTGTGGTTCCCTGATGTCTAAATCCAGCCAACTTGATGGGGTCTCTCAGGGAAGATGTGTTCCTGGAGAAGAGGGCCCAAGGATGCTACCCTAGCATAGAGAATGAGAAGTCAAAAGAGTAACAGGTGAGTTGAGTCATAGAAGGGAGATGTTCTAGGTAACTGTGATGGTTCCTAGACTCAGTCCTCTGTGGTTCTTCATGTTCCTACATGTTGTCTTTACCATGAATGCACAAGATGGTAAGTTCAGGAGGTTGGACTTCTGCTTGCCTCTGGAAAGAAGTCCCATGTTTTCTAGGCAGCAACTAACTTGTCCACTTGTTACAGTCCCCACACACTGCCTTGTTCTACTTTATTATTTCTCAGTGTTGCGTCCTCTAACTTCTGGGAAGCTGCCCACATACTTCTGTCTAGATGATTCACTGATTCCCTTGCCTGTTTCAGACCTATCTCCTGCCTGTACTGTTCTGTGTTCTCCATACATTGAGTCTTTATCCACATCACCTGACTTATCTGCTGGGCTTTTCCAGCTTCTGTCCAGTTGTCTTTTCATGATTATATGAAATGCATCTGATTCTAAATCTGAAACTGTATATCCCTGTGGTATAGTTGTCTGGCTATTGTTTATCCAGTGCCAATATATAATTCCCCTTAACTTGCTCCTACTTCCAAGTTGAGGACCACACGTCTTATAACAGAATCCAATGATGGCAGGTCATTCCCATAACTGCAGAGATATGATGAAATTCATCACCACTCCTGTTACATTCACTGGGAGAAGATTCTGGTCAAATTTATGATCCTCTGAGCAGTACTTTGATTTTAATCTCCCTCCCGCCTTTCTGCCCGCCCTCTTTCCTTCCCTCTCTCCCTCTCTCCTTCCTTCTCTCCTCTTTCCTTTACCTCCCTCTCTCAAGTCTTCTCCTCACCAGATTTGGTTCCACATATTTTATTCATACCCCATTGCCTGCTCTTCTGATTGGAAGGCCATCTCTAGTGAGGTTGGGTGGAGGGTAAATATTTTATTTTTGAGATTTGTTCCGCAATGTCTGTTCATACAGAAGATGAAACACCAGCTAAAGTCCTTGCATGTAAAGAACACCGTGTTCAGCCTTTTACTCCCAAGGCAAATTATTTGCTTAAGTAAGGGTTTCTTCCTTGATTACAGCTTTTATTATTGAGATCTTATCTGAATTTCCCAGGTGTGTTCTGAATCCTACAGCTTCTTTCTGCACCACAGAGCAAGTCTTGGAAAATGTATTTTTCTGTCTTCCAAGCTTAGAGAGAGACAAAACCCTTACCTAGACAAATAGCCCTGTGAACAAAGGGCCACCCTGTTACCCAGCATCTGGGCATACTAGTCACTTTTTCTGACTGAGTGCCTTAGCTGACTCATCGTGCACACATAAGTGTCACAGTTTTAGAACATGAGTTCTCTCAGTTTGCAAAATTCTAAAGCAGATTGAAGAGAATGAGTTAAAATAGAATATTCGATTCATTGATTCACTCATTCAGGAAGCATACTCTGGGTGTCTGTGGTGTAGGATGTGCCCATCGGTGTGCCTGGCATGGGGATACAGAGATTGTCCTCCTCCCAGGGAGACATGTGAACAAGCAATTAAAACACACTGGTCTGTTCTCTGACAGAAGTCGCTATAAAATGACATGGCAGGCCAGGCAATGGAACTACAAATTCCCAGGCAGTATGGGAACAGCACTGCAAAGGCTGATCCTTGTGGGCATCTGGTCATATATGTGTTGGGTACAGCCAGCAAACCCTCACCCAGATGCTTGTGGCCCTCAAGCATGAGGAATGACAAGGGTGGAGTGTGACAGAAAAGTCATGAAGCAAGCCAAGAATGGAAAATAAAAACAGTGTTAGGACTCTTCCCAATGAAGACCAAAACTGGGCTCAAGATGCCCTCTTCCTGGTAGGCAGAGGGAGATCATAGACCTTCAGAAGGGACCTTCTGAAGATAAAGCCCCAAGTAAACCTGACTGGCCTTGTGCAGGCTTCCAATCTCTCTCTCTCTCTCTCTCTCTCTCTCTCTCTCTCTCTCTCTCTCTCTGATAACATGTTGCAGCTCAAGTTTCTGTATCAGGACTGCTGATCTACTTTGCTGCCACAGTTGTGGGACCTTCCAAGGAGCTTAACTTAGTACTTTGTTCTAGTATTCCTGTTTCTGTTTAGATGACCTGTCTTCTTTATTGTTTTATTTGTGTGTGTGTTTGTGTATACATGTGTATGTGCCTGTGTACATGTGTGCGTGCATGTGAGAGCCCAAAGCTGATGCCAGGAGTCTTCCTTGACCACTTTCAAGCTTATTCATTGAGGCAGGAGTTCGCTGTTGAACCAGAACTGGTTGATAAAGCTAGCCAAGCTAAAAAGGTTGCTCTGGAGAATCTCTTCTCTGCCTTTCAAGCACTGGGATTGCAGGTGGGCTGCCACGCCCACCCAGAATTTTGCATGGGGTGTAAGGATCAGAACTCCAGTCCTTATGCTTGCTGCTTGCATGGTTGGTACTTTTGACATCTGAGCTCCTTCATGACCTCAGACTTGTCTTCTTTTATTCATTTGCTTTTAAGATGTGATGATTTAATTATATCCCATGTTGGATCCTGTTTCAATCAAGAGTCTGCTTTTGAGAGCAATAACCAGGTGTTATGATACTGGTTTATGTACACGAAGCAGATACTAGAGAGGACCAACTAAGGCTTGTTGTCATAGGGACAATTGATATGGGATCCAGAGGGTGAAATGTGGTTGATGATACCTCATACAGGGCCATGCAGGCCAGGATAGGGAGGGAAGTGAACAGCAACTTCATCTGAAAATAGGCACATGGGACACTGTTAAATAGGTAAGGAGAGGTACAGTTCTGGGAACTTCTGCAAATTATTGGATATGTATGTTATTGGCAGATGAACTGGAATCATTGTGAGTAGCGTGAAAATGAAGTGTAAAGCAGGAAAATAGTAGGCTTGGTAATTGTAACTCCGGATTTTTCTTCAGACGGTGCCTCTTATATTAGTTACTTTTCTTTTTGCTATGACAAATTTCCCAGAGAACTCTTAAGGAAGGAAGGGCTTATTCTGGGTGTCAGTTGTAGGGTCCAGTTCATCATGGTAGGGAAGGCATGGCAGCAGGAGCACCAGACAGCTGGTCACAGTGCATCCACAGTGAGGGACCAGAGAGAAAGAATGAATGCTGGTATTCAATGTGCTGTCTTCTTTCTATTCAGTCTGGGACCCCCATCCATCCCATAAAATGGTGCTCCCGACAGCTCCAATGGATTTGTTTATCTCAGATAACCTAATCTAGATGTTCCCTCACAGGTTTGTTTCATTGGTGACTCTTGATCTTGTTAAGGTGACAGTCATTACTAGCCATTTTCAGCTCCCTTGACCAAATCAAAAGGATTACAAGCAGGTATGCAGGATGTGGGAAAGCAGAGAGATGATTTCACACTTGGTCTCAGGATTCCAAAGCATACAATATGTTCTACCGGCAGCCCTCTTCCTTGGAAAAACAGGAGCCATCTGTGGTCTGGAATTGCCCCTGTAAGAATGGGGAGGGGCCTTAAGAAGAGTGGCCTTGTGGGAACAGGGGTGGCTGGAGGTGGGTATTGAGGAGAGTGGTGTGGAGGGATCAAAGGAACGTTGGATTTCCATGAAAACCTGTTGGAAGAGAAGAGAAAACCATCTGCTTGGTACTGTGTAAATATCATCAGGTTTTTGCCGAGGGAATGAACTTGTTTTTCATTTTAAACAACTTTAACTAGAAGTTTTATGTGAGACCACTGTTGAAACCGATTTTCTCAGAGTTGCAATTAGAAGGCCATTTGTATTTCTTGAGATAGTTATCTTTTTATTTTTACTTAACATTGTAGTTCTAGTGTTTCCTACATTTTTTTTGCCTTGGCCTTGCAGTTATTTAAATGATGGCATAATAACACAATATACTGTTGAATTGTTGATTTAGTAATATATCTGGGATTGGCTCTGTATATCCTTTTCTGAACCAATATTTTTGTATTTTATGGTCACTTTAATCCTTCTATTCTGCACAAATTAGTCAGTTTTTCTTTCCCAAATGTTCTGATGCTTCCCTTTGCAACCATCTGTACAAGCTGAAGAAGTCCAGTTTAGCCCCCTGTCCTGGTTTGCAGGGAGGGGTAGGGTGTGGAGTTGTGGCCTTGATGTCTAGTGCAATTGTATTTCCAGTTTGTCATTATTAGCTTGATGATCTTTTGACTTTTGTTAAGTGATTTAATCATGTGAGCTTCAGTTGGGAAATAATCACAGTGATTAATGCCCTGAAGGGCTGTGTAAGGATTAAAGACACTATCTGTAAAGGGTTTGTGGTTACTGAGTAGATGTTCCCTGGGTGGTCACTCCAGCTCCAACCCTATGTGTTGTTGAAATTATACCACAGTGGAAGCTGTTTTGTACATCCTGAAGCTCCTACTGTTTGGGGAAGGCTGTGAATCCTTCTTGTTAGCTGACTGTAGATCATTGCTGAACATCTGATTTCATGGATCATTTCTTCTTGTTCGATGGTGAGTATGGGGTGTTTGATATTGAGATGGACAGAACAGAGGAGATGGGGCTGTTGGATACTCCGTTTTTGCAGTACTCCTTACCTTTGAGCAGGTTCCAAAATGGTGGCAGCTAGTAGTCCCAGATTCACCTGCAGGGGAGAAGCCACCACCAGCTCCAGGAAACGACTACCTGTTACCAGGCAGGGACCCTGCATGAATATTCAATGTGTGCTTTTACACCATGACAATTTTAGAGACCAGGTGCACCTACACACAGGCAGATGAGAACGGGAGAGGAGAGGGGAGGAGGGAACCCATCCACAAACAAACCTGATTTCTCAGCTCCTCACAAAACACTTGCCTTTTCCGAGCACACGGATAAATCCCAGCAGAGCAGGGAGTGTCTGCCGAGAGGGAAGCTGGCATTTGAAGGGCTTGCAGTATCAGCTAATTGGTCTCAAACCTAAATCATAAAAAGACCTGTAATTATGCTGCTTAGAACTAACAGGGAAGGCTGTTGGGTGTGCGGTGTTGGGAGGAGGGTGCCAATGGGAGAAGACTCCGTTTTTTAAGTGAATTTATACTATTATAAGGCCTGTCGAGGGTGAGTAATAAAAATGGCGATGCGGCATTCAGCCTTGTGTTATCCTGTTTGCTCAGATGCTGTTTACGCCAGCTGTAGCCAGCAGAAAGCACTTTTCAATTTATTTTTATGACTCTTCTCTAAAAGCATTCCATTAAAGGAATATTACCCTCTATGAAGTTTGGAGGCTCCAATGCAGTTTATTCGCTGGTGCTGGGGAAAGAATAAACAGTTATCTGTGGTACCCATTATTTCGGTTTTGTCTTTCTCTTCTCCAATTAAGGGTCAGATGTGGGTTCTGCTGGCTCCTCCTTGGAGTGCCCCTTCCTAATGATAGAGGGTTCAATCTGGGACACATTTTAATATAATGTTCAGAACTGCTAATTTTCGAGTTTGGAACTTGCTGAGTTCATTTCCCCAAACCCACTGGTGAGAAGACGTGTCTATAGTCAAGCTTTTTACATAGATAGGAGGGATCTTAGCCAGGCAGGGAGAGGCCTCCACAGCTGGCATCTATATGATCTCTTGTGATTTTCCAAAATCTGTAATGTGGTTATTTTGGCAAAGTATTCTGTACAACCCTTAGGTAAGATGAAAGAAGACTACAACAATCCAACTGTTGATGGTGTGATCTTTGGACTCCTTGCACCAAGGAATGGAATTCAGTTTTAACACCTGTATCTGTAATCTTTGGCAAGCCACTTGTGACTGCAGCTTTGTAGTTTTCTAACCTAGTAAATGAACACATCATAGACACATCTCCTAGTGGTTTGTGAGGAGCAAATAAGAGGATGGATATCAAGCACTCAGCACAATGTTTGTTACGTAGTAAACAGTGTCTGTTTATTAGGGATTTTGTTCCAAACAGCACTGCTGAGATCTCAGCAGTCGTAAGAGGACACTGAGTGCTTCGCTTTGGATCTGGTTTCTACACTAGCTTGTCACCTCAACCTAAACTCATCGCTTCTTTAGGGTAATATGTCAAATTATACTTTTTATTCACTGAGGGAAAAGGAGGCCAGAAGAAAGTAAATATTCTTATTACAATGGTTTTATGATTATTCTTAGATCTTTCATAGACCATGTGAATACAGTGCAAACTAACTCAGTCTCAGCAAGGTCTTTGGTGTCTAACCATATTTTGAAGATCTATCTTGGGACATTGGGAAGTGATTTCCCCAAGGCTGTGGGTTATTATTTAAGTAATAGAAACACTGAATGAGAAGAGATCCCAGAATCCCACAGAATTTTCATTTCCATGCAAGAATTTCTAAATTGGTGATTAGTGTCAAGTTGTAGCCTATGTCATAACCTACTCTTATTGGTGGACTGTCTCACAGGTTCATCACACAAGCTCACCTCCCCTAGTTCTAAATTGCAGAATTCCTTCCTCTCAAGTCACACAGTCCCTTTTCCTATTTCTTTCACTAAATGCTTAGTCTTCATGTAGAAAGTTCAGTTCTTTTCAAATGACATCTGAAGACAGCAACTCTTAGTGTGCTTTCATGTGTGGCCAACTGGTGTGGGAGAATGGTCTGCAGTCTGTCAATTATATTTTAAATAAACACTGATTGGCCAGTAGCCAGGCAGGAAGTATAGGCAGGACAACCAGTCAGGAAACATAAGTGGGTCAATGAGAACAGGAGAATTCTTGGAAGAAGGAAGCCCATTCTTCAGGAGTCCTGGCCCAGCTACAAAATGTGATTTCCTTGCTGAAAAAGGTCATGTGGCTAACATATACTAGAATAATGGGCTAATATAAGTTATAAGAGTTAATAAGAAGCCTGAGCTACTGGGCCAGTCAGTTTATAACTAATGTAGACTTCTGTGTAATTTTTTGGGACTTAACGATTGTGGGAACCAAGCAGCTCAAGGACCAGGTGGAAAAGAAACCCGACAACAGCCAACTTTCCACAAATACTTCTTTTTACTTGAGCCAGAATAACCAATCATCACTTTGGCTGCTTCCATGGGTGGGTTGCAATCTTGTCAGCAACGTCCTTCAAAAAATATCCAACACCTGATGCTGAATACGGAATTCTATTTGTTGTTGGGCCACTTGATTCAGATGTTATTCTTCAGTGTGACTGAGAGTCTTATTTTGGGGACCACAAAACAAGCTGGATCAAGCCACTCATGCTTTGGGACAGTGTTCCTCTTCTCTTTAGAGGGAATGGTGACATTGGCCTGATACAACCTCACAGAATGTAAGTTCCAAGGGGTGACCTGCCCCCGAGGGGTTTGGAGTCATCGAGAAGGAAGAAGAAGGTGAATATTAGCCTCTGAATTTATGACTGCTGTATTTGTTGGGCCCATGCACACCCCTGTTTTTCTGAGTAAGCACTGCTGTTTTCCACTTTTCTAACTCGGTGGTTTGTGGTTGTTCACCTTTCCAACACTCCCATCTGTAGAGATAGTGCAAAATCTTGACATTGCAACCATGTTTTTACCCGCCATACCAAACTCTAGAAATATTCCAGGAACATAGAGTAAATAGTGAGGAGCAGAAAATTCTGAGAAATATAACTGAGAGGTTAGACAACAACTTTTGGGGCTAATGTAGGAGGAGGTTCCCATGTTCTGATCCAAATGGAAGCTTCAGAGTAGTCTTTGCCCAAACAAGGTTAGAAAATGATGGAATGACTTGTTCTTACTCTGATATTTCCATTTCTTTATTCTTTATGTCCTGGGGTGGAGAAGTGGAGGTGTTGGTGGTGGTAGTGATGGTGGTGGTGGTAGTGTGAGCATGTATGTGTGTGTGTGTGTGTGTGTGTGTGTGTGGCCTGTATGGAAGTCACTGCCTTTACTTCACTCCCTTCCTTGAGTCCTGGCTCTTCCTTTTATTAGCAACTTGAGAAACAAACCCATACAGCTGGGAGAGGAGGCTGGAGAGCCTTCTCTTCTGACTGTAAAGATGACAAATCTCTCTCAATGCTTTGGTTAGAAAATACAATTAAGTGGACTGGAGAGGGTTCTCTCTAAAGAATATTGGCCGGATTGAGATGTGAGTATCCTAGAAGCTGAACCAATAAAACCCATCCTTTCATCCCCTAGGAAAATGGTGCCGGGCAAGAGTTTGTGTTGATGCTCTGGGCTTTGGACACAATGTGTGCAATTCTTATCCAATCAACAGAAATATCTACGATGAAAGATTGAAGCTGCCAGGACTTGTAACCTCTCTATGATGAAGAACGTTTGTGAGACTTGTCTCCACGAAGTGCCACCTCCCTCCCTCCCTCAGTCCCACTGGAGTGTTTGCATAGCCCTGCTGCATGTTGTCCTTTGACTCAAACTGAGAAGGTTTGAAGAGTCTCCAAACTTCAAAAGCCTGCAGTATCTCGCAGAAAACAACCTGCCGATTGATTAAGGCTCACAAGGTACGGAGGAGGCTGTCGAGGACATTTTCCTTACGTTTCTTTTGCCCTAGGTCTGAGGTTATCCTTCACACGATACTTTTGGAAAACAAGCCTGCATACCTCCTGAGACACCTAGTGAAAGACTGGAGATCTTATTTATCATGCAACTCTGTTCTTATATTTAGTCTTATTTAGTTTCCTAATCTCAGTTATGTGATTTCTTCCTTTGTGCTGTCTTGTTAGAACCATAGCATACAGTGTGACATATTAAAGGTGATATCTCTCTATTTTTTGTTCTTGTTCCTTTGCTTGTTTTGAGACAGGATCTCACTCTGTAGCCAAGGCTGGCCTGGAATTCACTATGTAGCCCAACGCTGGCCTTGAGCTTCTGGCAATCCTGCCAGAACTTCTTGAATTCTGGGATGACAGGCATGAAGTTGAAGGTTGATGCTTCACGAAGGAATAAATTAGTGACTTTGCTACTAAATCTTAAAAGCCATCTTGTGGATCTCAGCCTCTTTTATAAAAGCTGGTTGTTAAAGTCTGGATAGAAAATATCTCTAAAAGATCATGTGTTCAAGGCTTGGTCTCCAGTTGGTGGCATTATAGTGACCAGATCATGAAGGTGCTAATATCAATGAATCTATTAACAAGTTGTTAGCGGAGTGGGCTAATAGCAGGGGCAGCTGGTGGTAGAAGATGATTCACAGGGTAAGGTCTATATTGAGTACATCTTGTCCCTGGCACCTTCCTCTCTGTCTCCTATATGCCATGAGGTGAGCCACTTTCTCCATTATACAACAAGATGTTCTGACTCAGAACACAGCTGCTTAGAAGCAATAAAGCTAAAAGACCATGGACCAAATAGATTCCCCTCCCTGAAGGAGTTTGCCTCAGGCATTTTGTTATAGCAGGAAAAGCCTGAATAGCATAGTGAAAAAATGTTAATAACCACAAACTTATAATATATCTTTGTTGAACTCTTTAAAATAAATAGTTTTGTCTGTTGCATAGAAATCAGTGGGTCTCTCCCATTTCCTAATAACCCCAAGGGGGAGATCTGAGTTAATGTTAAGCAAACTGCACTCTTATTTTAGTTGTGTTCAAATATACATAATGGTTTATCATTTAACAGTCTTTAAATGTACCTGATCAGACTAAGTATACTTGTTATGGTGTCGTGATCCTCCCTTTCTACTCTTATCCAGAACATTTTCATCATCTCAAACTGAAAATCTGCAGTCAATCAACAACTCTCCATAATTCCCACTATTCTGTTTTCTGTGCTTGAGAATGTCTGCTTCAGGTACCTCATGAGTCTGGATTCATAAAACCTTTGTCATTTTGTCTCTGCTTTATTTTATATGATGTCAAGGTTCTTCCAAAGTTGCAACAAATATTAGAATGCCATTGCTTTTTAAAGCCAAATAACATTCTACTATGTGTGAATCCAACATTTTGTTGAATTTTTCATCCTTTGGTGGATATTTGAGTTGTGTGGCAATGCTGAGAGACTATTGGTATACAAATATCTCTGTAATTCTTTTTGCTAAGAAGTGAGATTGGCAGATTATATGATAATCCTATGTTTAGTATTTTGAAAAGATACCCAACTGTTTCCACAGTGGATGCTCTATCTATATATACTCCAACCAGAAACACACACACATGGACCCACTATCTCCTTATCCTTGTCAATGTGTGTGTGTGTGTGTGTGTGTATGTGCATGTGCATGCATGTGTGTTTGTGTGCAGCAGTCAATATACTCTTTGATTGGTGGAAATTTGCAAAATCTTATTGCACATCCCTTTCTACTTTTTAAAACAAATGCTTCCTTTCTTGAAAAAGTAAATTTCTACTGTTTTAGGTCCATGTAAAAACATCCTAACTTACACCTCCAGTTTGGCACCCCCCACTGCAACCCTGGCTTTGTTGGAAGAAACTGAGTAACACAGGACTGGCCTTCAGGCTCAAGGTCTATGGAAATAATAGTTTTAGTTGGTTATACTATTATTTCTCAAATTATCCTTTTATTATTTTTTTAAATAATAAAACTAACATGTTATAGTAGTTGGACAAAATAAATAAACATAAGGAAAAGAGAAGCCCAGGAAAAAGCACAACAATCAGAGACCTGTAAGCACCATCACTTACTGAACTAGGGTCTTCTGATATGGTCATTGGGAATGAATGAATCAGGTATGTTGGGGGAGTCTTGGCAACACTGAGCCTGAGACAAGTTTATTTTAAGCAGTCAGACTTTTTATCAAAATAGAATACAGTGGCGGTTGCCAGGATAAAATGGTGGTCACAAGTTAGACAGGGTATACAAAACTGATGTCTAACAGTAATTGCTCGGTCAAGTTGTTATCCATGTTTTGCTGACTTCTGAGGAATATGAGATATATAAGTGGTCTGGTTGCTTCACTGCCTAACGAAGTGTAGTAAGAGGCCACTTGTTTGTTCCCGGCTGCCCAGACTACCAAAATAACCACTCAGAAACAGTATTAATTAAATCACTGCTTGGCCTACTAACTCCAGATTCTTATTGGCTAACTCTTACATCTTAATTTAGCTCATTTCTATTAATCTGTGTATTGTCACATGGCTGTGGCTTACTGGCAAGGTTACAGCTCATTTGTTCCTGGTGGAGGCTACATGGCCTCTCTTGATTTTGCCTTCTTCCTCCCAGCATTCAGTTTAGTTTTCCCAGACTACCTCTGTTCTGTCCTGCTATAGGTCCAAAGCAGTTTCTTTATTAATCAATGGTAATCACAGCATAC
>LOEQ01001492.1:113164-125183 GCA_001685075.1 Bramus lutescens | reverse complement strand
GTTAATTAGCATTTTAAAGTCTAGTTTCTTGAATTCTTTATATATTTTGGAGATAAGACCTTTATCTGATGTGGGGTTGGTGAAGATCTTCTCCCAATCAATAGGTTGCCCTTTTTAAAAAAAAATTAATTATTTATCAAGTCCTAACTGTAAAGCAAGAAAAACAATCCATTTGAGGGTGGATTGAGGCAGTCATCTGAGGTTAGAGGTGCTACTTGGTGAGAAAGTACTTCCTTAGCATGTGCCAAGGTCCTTGGTTTGGCACTTAGAACTGTAAAACACTATCATGCATGTATCTTGTGAGCAAAAATCATCTTTGGGTTCAGATGGCTATCGTGATAAGAACTATGGTAAGCAGCGTATTTTTCCAAAGCAGAAGTCAACAGGAAAGAACCAGTTAGGGATTGATGATCATTGCCACTCAGGCCATGAACTTGACCATTGAAACACCCAGCAGAGAAAGAGATCAGAGGCGCCTTACCCTGAAGCCAGCCAGAAAAGGGTTGTGGATGACAAATGGGAGCCGGTGTCTGCTGCCTCAGCCGATCCTGGAGCTTCCAGAGTAATAAATCCTGCGGGGTACACCAATACATTTCCAATAGCAGGGAGAAGTCACTCTCTAATGTGGGTCTGATAATGTCACTGAGCTCAGTCTTCTTAAATTTAAATGATTAGCAATGTCCAGGCTTGCTCCTGCTTGATGCATCACTTACTCTGGTAATCAGAAAATCTATTCCACTCGCCTACTTAGATTGATGATGTCACACTGCGGAACTGGCTTTCCCTCCCATAATGGAGGAAAGCCTGTTAAAAGCATTGGCCTTAAGCATTCTGGCCTCCACTTACTCCATGAATTTGATTAATATCATGGTCTCTGTGGGTATATCTCAGCTTTCCCACCTCTGGCATCTCCAGGAGGGCCATGTTTAGAGAGCATTGAGATGTTACTAATGGAGTCTGTGTTGGACAATTGTATTAATTCCTTACTTCTTGACTTGGAAAATCTTTTTTCAAGAAAGAAAAAAATATGAGTTTTGGTTGGGCTGTGTTTCATGAAGGGAAAACAGATTTACTGTATAGGCTGGCCACCTATGTATACCTGCTGTATTATGTGAGGGAAGCCTTAACTTGTGGGGTTCATGTCTTTAGGTGCTGAGTAGTGCCTAGTGATGAACAAGGCAACTGTTTATCATTTTACTGTCATAATTATTACTGCAGACAATTCCCACACCCTCTTTTCCTACACAGATGCCTATTCAATTGGAATCACTAATGGTAGGGTTCTGTTTTGTGCATTCTTCTACTCTGATGGGTTTACATTCTTTCATTACCTTTTTGCTCTCCTCTCTGATGCTCCAAGAAATGTCAAAGAATGGAAAAGCAGCCTTTCTTCAAGAAAATTCTCGAGGTGATTTTTCTGGGAAGTCTCAGTAGTTGCAATAAGAAATGATGGTCTTCAAGTTTTGGAAGATCTGGAGGTCCTGTTGAGGAAAAATGGTATCCAAGGTCAGCAAGTACTTCAACTTGGTGGGGCAGGCAGGAAGGTAGCTCCAGAATTCAAATTCTGAACAAGCAGAATTTGAAGTTGCTACTTCTTGCGTCCATGCTAGAGTTGGGTCCTGTGCCCTGATGTTCAGAAAACAGAGCCAAGAGCCCAATCACCTCACAAGAGAAACAGCTGTGACATAGTTATGGTGCTTTAATAAGCACAACCACACATGCGTGTTTGTGTTGTAAGGGAGAGGGCCGCTGGTTCGTCCTGGCGGCCTAGCTAGCTTAGTCCCGAAATAATCACACAGAAACTGTGTTCATTAAATCACTGCTTGACCTATTAGCTCTATTAGCTCTAACATCTTATTAAACCATTTCTATTCATCTGTATATCACCATGTGGCAATGGCTTACCGAGAAAGATTTGGCATGTCTGATTCTGGCGGCTCCATGGCAGCTCTCTCTCTCTGCCTCCTTCCTCCCAGCATTCTGTTTAATTTTCCCCACCTACCTAAGTTCTGCCCTATCAAGGGCCCAAAGCAGTTTATTTATTAACTAATGAAAGCAATACAAAGACAGAAGGACCTCCTACACCATGTTTGGGATTCAGAAAAGTCCTTCCAGAAGGTTCTGTATGTGGTGAATTATGGTGTATAATCAAGGAATGAAAAGCAGTGTGCTTTTACCTAAAGGAACTGTTCTTTAAACAAGTTACCAGAAGAACAAGGAAATGGCTGAATCTCTTAGTCAACCCTAGGCTTAGCTCCAGTATGGGTGGGATTGTTATAGTGTTCCCCTCCCTCCCTCCCTCCCCCAACAAACACTTTCAGAGGCCTATAAAAGTATCAATGCTGGGCTCCAGCAGAGGCTTCAACCATTGAAGTCTACCTCTTTCCAGGGACCATAACTCCAAATTTCTTGCATTTCTCTATCCCTAAACTTTTATGGGCTTGTGAGTAATAATTTTAAAACTTGCAGCAATTTAGAATCTTTCAGGAGCATGGATTAATATTTATGTTACTGTCTAGAAACAGGTCACTCTTCAGCCTCTTGCCCCACAAACCTGGCTTGCTGCAAGCTTTTAAAACATCCTTTGTTTACAAACTGTACATAGCCAGTTGCAAATGCCAGTACTCTGGCTGTACTGCTCCTGGCATCTTCCTGGGCTGGGGGAAGGCTTTGCTGGCAGAGAGCAACTGATCACCTCTTCAAGAGAGACAGAGCATCAATTCTGAGTTTGGGAACAAGAAAATGCTCTGAGTCGAGGCAACCCTACTGAGATTGCGCAGGGCAGATTGAGGTGAGCCATGTGTCATGCAATAATGGAAACCACTGAAAAATACATGTAGGAGAGAAACATATATTCCCAGGCTGGAAGAAGATTGAAGGGTTAGAACCCAGGAAAAATATCATTTTAGAGGGGAAGAGTTTCCTTGGCTCCATGAATAAATCATTGACCAGACAGCCCCCCTTTCTCTTTTATCCTTTAGTTTGAAGTTGGCAAATTGTCTCTGATTTGGAAGGAAGTTGGAAGCACCCTGGCAGGGCTGCCTGCCTGGCACTGCAGACAAATGAGGCGGCTGTGTTAACTTTTCATGAAGATGTTTATTAGGCTCGCACATGACTCCTCTTTAATGTTTTCCTGTGGCAGTTCATTTTTCCCCCAGGTAAAGACTGAACCAGTCAGATGTGGCCTTTCTTACTTAGAACACTCAATTTCTTTTTCCTTTTGGGAGGCGGGGAGGGAGGAGGGAGTCTGACCCAATCTTATCCAAGGAAATAAGTGTCTTCCAGATTCTATTTTTCTTGTGTTCTGGGAAAGCAGTGCAGAGGAGGTGCACTTTGGGACAGCACCTCTCTTCCCTAGCTATACCAGGGTCCACATCAGTATCTCAGCAATCAAACGGCTGCTGTCATTCTCCGCCATCTCTGTCAGGACTGGCCCAGAGGGTCAGCTGAGAAAGCCAGTCTTCTATTTCATTTCGCCTCAAAATGGCACAGTTTGTCCTCAGAAACAGAATTCTGTCTTTGGGAGATTTTATACCTTGAAATATCGTTTTAGTCAACAAATGTTTATGATACATTTTTAATATGGTGTTAAAAATATGTATCTCTCTTTGTCTTTGTAGTTCTGGCTTCTTATTAAATATTTATGGGAGTTACTGGCTGCATGTTTTCTGAGCTGCTGGAATACTGCACATCACATTCACTAACACATCCCCATATTTCTCTTCCTTGAGGGTCCTCACAGCAGCAAGCAGCACTTTTGAGTTTCCCAAGAAAATAATCACGTCTTGATGCAAGATGCAAAGACAACTTTTATTGCCCGTTTCTTGTGTCAGGCTCAGCACTGCCCCTGAAGCCCCTGGGTCGTTCACAGGCTTTATTCAGAGTCCTACAGTTAACCCCATTGGACAGTTTTTATGACCCTGTTGCTGTTGCTCGACTGTCAGATGTCTCCCACAGGCTCATGTGTTTGAACGCTTGACTTCACCAGCTGGTGGTGTTGTTTGGGGCTGTTGTAGAACTTTTAGGAAGTAGAGCCTTGCTAAAGGAACTGGGTCAGAGGGGGCGAGCCTTGACATTTTATAGGCAGGCCTGGTTTCCTGTCCCCTTTTTCCTTTGTGAAGCTGCAGTATGACCAGCAGCTTGTCGTTTCTGCAGACATGCCTCCTCTGACTCATGGCGGAGTATCCTCGCCACTGGGAGCCCATAGAAACCCTTTCTCCAGTAAGTTTTCCCTCCTCAGCTATTTTGTCATAGCAAAAAGAAAAGTAACTAGTCTACCTGCCCCCAAACAAATACAACTACTGTTTAAAGTTCAAATTCGTTTACTTAAGCATTCTTGGAACCACACCCACTAGGTCCTTGCTAATAAAACTTTGTGTTCAACTGTAGGCAGTATGATGCAAAAAAAAAAGTTTGAATATTTTCCAGGTATTAATTCCAATGTCACAGAGCAGCAGTTTGATGTGATGGAGGTCTACCCCAAAGCTATAAAGCTGTGTGCTTCTCTATGGATCAGCAAACTGGGAATAGGATGGGTTTGCTTTGTGCCTCTAGAGAGTTTGTCGAGATAAAGGCCCAGATGTATATTACACTCATGCTGTTAGGTGTGGTTGGACAGGTGCTCACTCTACAGCTTGAGAGGAGAGATTTAACAAGCCTTTGTTCTGAACAGTGCCCCTGAAGGTGTGTGATACTATACACAGCCATGGTAACTCCAGTCAGAGGAGGGCTTCTTCCAAGAATAAATGTCAGTGTAACCTACTCAGCCTTCTTCTGGAACTTTCCCTCTGACTTCCAGAATTAGCCCCTACAAACAACTGACAGGATGTGGTCATGCCTATCCTATACATGTTTTTCTTGAACACATACAGCTAGGCACAACAATAATAAATACTAATAAAATCCAGAAAACTCTATCCACCAATAAATGGAGGAGACCTCTGTGTGATGATTCCAGTTCTAGCTTTATTTGGTGGCAGCCCTGGTCACACATGGTCCTCAGAGTGAGGCAGCCAGGACCAGAGCCAAGGCTCTGATGCCCTAGTAACACTGTCCCTGATCTCACTGCTGCATGCCCACTTTTGCTTGTCTCTCTGTGACTCCTTTTTTTTTTAACCCCAACACTCTGGTCATTCTAGCTGGAGACAGTTTACTCTCAAGACTGGACAGCATTTAAGCCTTCTTTGAGCATTCGTCTCTATCTTCTGACTTTATGAAATATTTTGCCTTTATACAACCGTAAAAGCTCTGGCCTAGATCTGCCTCTACCTGCTAGACTCGAGTCCAGGTTAGCTGCTGCATCTCAGCAAGGGTGCTGGTTTGCTAACCTTCCCTCTAGCTCTCCTCTGACTCAAAGGTCTTTATTATACAGATTCTAATAATATGGGTAGGGAAATGTTTTAATCTCTACAATGAGAGTGAGACGGGAGCCCCCATACCAGGAGAGTGCTGCTCTGAGGATTAAATCAACAATGTAGTACCTTCTGCTTTAACAAGTTTATCTTTGTTTCCCCTCTTCAGAGAACGAGACATCCTTGCACCAGATCCCTTCCTGTGCTGGCTTTGCAGGGCTCCTCATTCCCTGTTCTGGGCTCATTAAATAAGTTTCTATTGATAACCTTTGGCCAGACCCATCTTCCAAAAGACTCTAATGCATGTTAATAAGCCAGACTTGAAAGGCACAGAGATCTCCAGGCCCATGGTCCCTTTCATGCCTCAGCAGCTTCCATGGCAAAAGGATGACATGACTTTTATCAGGGCTTTGGCTGAATTCATATCTCATGACATAGTTTTTTTTTTTTTTAAAAAAAGCACATTTTCAAAGAGTTCTCTTTATCACAATATCTTTAGTCTTCCTCCACCATTCATGCGGATATTTCTCAGAAGTAGTATAATCAAAGTCATAAAGTCATTTGTACATTTATATAATTTTTTTATCTTCAGGGGCTTAGAGTTAGGGGAATTGAGTCTTTAAAAGCAATTGCTGCTACAAAGCCCAGCTTTGAATCAACTCTGACCTTTAGTTTGAAGCTCCTCCTGTTCCAGGAGACATCACACAGCTGTTTAGATCACGGAGGGAAGCAAAGTCCAGTGATCTCTTAGTTCAGGGGTGGATTTTAGTAAAGAGGATCCAAGTGAGGAGGGGTGGCTCTGATGGAGGTGCTGGACTGGAGTTGTGGAATGACAGCCCTGGCACCAACAGGCTCTGTTGGCTGGGTAGCTTCAGCTCCAAGGGTGGCTGGAGCACAGGACCACATGTGTATGAATGTGCTCTGGAGTGCGAAGAGGACAATATTAAGATTCACTAGACATGTTGTTTGCTGGGAAATGGGGCAGAGCACCTCATGGGCTTGCTGTATAATCTTAAAGATCCTACTATAAGCACCCTATAGGACCGATCGCTTTCCTCAGCAAACTGTTTTACAAGTTCTTGTGGTCTACCCAATGCCAAGGTCTGCACTAGTACACACATCATCTCACACCATGCCTTATATCTGGTGAGGGAGCTTTACTCATGTTTGTATGTACTTTATTCAGCAGAAACTGAGATTCAGATGAACAGCTCAGAAATGTGCCTGTTCTGGGTCAGCTTGAAAATCAGACCTGAAGCTTGTATGTGCCTGTTCTGGGTCAGCTTGGAAATCAGACCTGAAACTTGTAAGCAAGTCTTTACTAGCCAGATTATCTTTTGTCAGATCGTGTGGACAACCTGGGAACTAGGTAGGTGCCATCTTAGCATAAGAAGCATATGTCATGTATTGGTGGAGTATTTCCATGAGCAGCTACTGCCAATGCAATGCTTTCTGAAGCATCCCTCTATATGTGGTATCTCTACTAGCCAGTAGCCTGGGACAAGCTTTCAAAGGGTATAGTGCAGCCTTACTGATAGCAGACACAAAGGAAAACAATGTGGTTACTAGCAAGCAGCCTGATGGTTTTATAGAAGGCATGCTACTATGGTTGTTAGGGTTGGAGCATGGTACAGGAGAATTATCTGTAGTCTGTCAATCATGTATTTTAATAAAACGCTGATTGGCCAGGCAGGAAGTATAGGTGGGTCAACCAGACAGGAAGTAGAGGAGGGGCAATGAGAACAGGAGAATGCTGGAAAGGAGGAAGCCCATTCCTGGCAGACCACTGAAGAGGCAACATGTGACCTTCCTGGCTGAAAAAGGTACTGAGCCATGTGGCTAATATAGATCAGAATAATGGGTTAATATAATCTACAAGAGCTAATAAGAAGACTGAGCTAATGGNTTGGCCAGGCAGGAAGTATAGGTGGGTCAACCAGACAGGAAGTAGAGGAGGGGCAATGAGAACAGGAGAATGCTGGAAAGGAGGAAGCCCATTCCTGGCAGACCACTGAAGAGGCAACATGTGACCTTCCTGGCTGAAAAAGGTACTGAGCCATGTGGCTAATATAGATCAGAATAATGGGTTAATATAATCTACAAGAGCTAATAAGAAGACTGAGCTAATGGGCCAATCAGTTTTATAACTTATAGAGATTCTCTGTGTGATTTTCTTTGGGACTTGCCAGCTGTGGGGTACCTGGTGGGACGGAAACCCCAACAAGCCGGCCCTCATGTTACAGGAGCATGCGTCACAGAGGCCTAATAAACCAGGCTTTGCCATTTGCCCCAGTGAACTAATTGAAAAGACAAAATAAAAATGAAAAACATAAACAGGAGATTTATTTAATGTGGCCATATCAGAAAGAGTTAAAAGAAAGTTCAATCAAATCTATCTTCACAGTCATGAGATGGGGTTTAAGATTAAATACAGGCCATAAATATCTATAACTACACTGTTTTGACCATGGTGTAGTCCTGGCTATCATTGACTAGCTTGAATATCATCTTTAAAGTTGTCTGATAAGTTGTCAGACCATACGAAATCTCATTCTGGGAGACAAGTTCCTGCTCTGGCTGGCACCAGGCTTCAGCTTTTCCTGCTCTCAACATAAATCTCCTGGAGGAAATTCTGATTTCTGGGGTCCATTGTGTACACAGTCAAAGGAAGAGGTACAGTCTTCTCTTTAGAATATTTTTATTCCATCCAGAATAGGATTAGCACTAGCACAAAATACAGTTCCTTTTGCTACTCCTGCTAAGTACTTCAGAGTGACAAAGTCATGATTCCCTCCCTCTGTGTGTCTGCCTCTTTATCTCTGTCTCCATCTCTGTCTCTCTTATTTGATTATTGCTAGATTGTTGCATAAGTCCTTCTACTTACTGCACTCCAGCTTTGTCTTCATCATTGTTCTATTTATGTGACGAAACACTATGACAAAAAACAAGCTGGGAAAGAAAGGGTTTATTTGGCTGACACTTCAACATCATAGTCCATTATAGAAGGCAGTCAGGACAGGAACTCAAACAGGGCAGGAACTTGGAGGTAAGATCTGATGCAGAAGCTACTAAGGGGTGCTGCTTATTGGCTTGTTCCACATGGTTTGCTCAACCCACTTTCTTATAGGACCCAGTACTACCAGCTCAAGGATGGCACCACCCAAAATGAGCTGGGTCCTCCACCATCAATTAAGAAAATGCCCTACAGCCTGATCTCATGGAGGCATTTTCTTAACTGAGGTTCCTTCTTTTCACATAACTATAACTTGTATTAAGTAGGCATTAAATTAGCCAGTACAAGGTCCAACTATTTACCCATTTTTTTTAATTTAATTTTCTTACAACTTTAGAGAAACTTTATTACCTATATTTTACATGGGAAGAAACAGTAATGGCCTAAAGTGGCAGTGGGATTCAAATTCATGACTGCCAGTGCCAAAGACCTTGCTTGGCCTACCCTGTCACTCAGTGACTGGAAGACCTGCTAGAAAAAGATCGTGCCCAGGTCCAACATTCAGGACTCACCACCTCTCATCCGTCCAAGACCAGAGACGTGGGTCAGAGATCAGTGACCCTCACACTTTGCTGCAGGTTACAATTACTCGGATGGAGGATGTTTTTCAAAGTCCCAGTGCTCAGATCTCAAGTCATACTGATTCAGTGTCTGGGAGTGAGAGAAATGAACACAGTTGTTAAAGACTCTGCTGATTTCAATGAGCACTGCTTTTGAGATCTATACCCCAAGCATCAATCAGCACGGAGCTCCATAGCACTGGGCACACATCTTTCAATAAGCCAGCTACCAATGGGGTAAAGGCTGGGCAGGGCCTGAGAGCCATCTGTCCACTAGAATGCAGAACTCAGAATTCTTCCTCAGTTTCCAAGAAGACTGCCAACTCTGCACACTCTGCTGGAGTGTGTCAGGCAGAGCCCAGAGGTGTATGCAACAGCTGTCTGCCAAACAGAACTCCCCAAGTTTGTATGGTAGAGCATGTTTATGGCCACAAGAGGCACATGTATGAGGGCACATGAGCCTACACACATTATTCATAGCCATCTGCCCTGCTCCCCTATGCCACACTAAGCCCCCCTTTCTTTCACTGGCTGTCACCATATGGCCCTCACTAATGATTTATACATCATACCCTTCATTAACTGATGGGAAAGATATGGCAGTAATTTTCTTCTATCAACCCATGGGTTCCCAAATAAGTTCATAAAGAGTGGTCTTTTGGTTAAGTTGTTAATGAAGTAACTCCAATTAACATTGGGGTGTCCTTCATATACACTCAGAGAGAATGGCGAGATTTTAAGAACTTTGACACCACTAAATTAGTGAATGATGATCACAACAACCTATGTGTGTTCTAACTTTTGATTTAAAAATTATCATAGTGGGTTGATATGTTGTGTTTATCCTCCACTAATTGAACACTACCTTGCATTTAATCACAGTAAATTGGCCTTCCTGCTAAATACATCTGAGGGTCTTTAGCACTTGTTAACTAGCAAGCAGCTCCCAGAGTGAAAGGTGGGAGGAGAGAAGGGCCTGAAGGGGAGTGGACTCCTATGCTCCATGTTCTGGGCTCAGGTCCCTGTCAATATGCAGGTATTTTCAGTTTTTCGATATAGTCAAATCATTGAGCTCTTGATTTCTCAACCCAACTCCGGACTGGGAATTGAGAAGCAGTTAGGGGTGTTCTCTCTGTGCCAGAAATGATGCTTTAAAAGTGAAGGTACAAAGAGACACCCTGGTTTAAGAGTTGTTGTCTGCAGCATCTTTTCAGGGAAGGCTAACTTGGAGGGTCTGCTGTTCGGAGGCAGTGATGGGAGCTGATAGACTACCTCTAGGCTGAATACTACACACTGTGGAAAAGGGAAAAATGATGATGGCCTCCTCAATGGAAACCAGGATAGAATGAAATTTTCTAGTGGGGGAGGGGTCTAAAAAGGTAATCCTAGTTGCTAGTGACAAAACAGGATTTGGATTTTTGTCTCTGATGCAATCCTTGGTTGTCTTGGTGACTTCCCCTTCTTCCCAGTGG
Source organism: Bramus lutescens (assembly GCA_001685075.1). Classification (NCBI taxonomy): domain Eukaryota; kingdom Metazoa; phylum Chordata; class Mammalia; order Rodentia; family Cricetidae; genus Bramus; species Bramus lutescens. The sequence goes on along the minus strand of LOEQ01001492.1, from coordinate 114,787 downwards.
CTCCCTGTCTTCCAGCTGCAGCCATGTCTCTAGGTTTCCCAGCTGTGCTTTCTGAAGGCCTCTTCTGTGCAATCTTGGCTCACATCAGCTCAGATCCTACATGACATATACTTCAAACATCTTGGAGAAACTGCCCCTTGGGCTCCAAACATCAGCTGATTGATGACAGTGATATTGGCAGCCCCGTTTATGCAGTGCATACATATGTCATGCTTGTATTGTCAGCCATGCCTCTTCTCAGCTGGTGCTTGCTACCGTTCTCTGGGTTTAAGAATCACCAGCGTTGCTGTCTGACAAATGTTGCCAGAGAGTAAGTGGGGCCACTAGGAACATTCTCTGTCTAATGAAAACTTGTTTGCAGTTCAAGACTCTTTTATAGTCCAATTGTCACTGAATGAGACTTTGTACCTGATAGTTCTTTATTGTTGTTTTCACAACCATGAAAGTTTTCCAAGAACTTTCTAAGTAAAGGGAACAGACTACATAGGAGGAACATGCAAGAAATGAAGAGCATACACATGCATCTGAAGGAAGTGTAAGGGGGAAGAGAAACATATTTTATTCTTTAAAACCCATAGAATTTTAATTAGTATCTATTAATTATTTGTATAAAGTGAGAAATTCCATTGTGACATTCCCTTACATGCACATAATGAACTCTGATAACATCCACCCTTCTCCTAACCTTTCTACCCCCATTTGTCGGCTCCCTTTCCATGTCCCCAGCAGTACCCTTTAAAAAGCCCTACTCTCTGACTCTATAACTTACTTCCTAGATTCTACCCTCAAGAAAAATGAGAACTGTGGCTTGAGTTTATGTATAAAGATCTTTATCAAAGTGTTATTTATAACAGTGAGAAGCTAGAAGGATTCTAAATGCCCTACACTGGGGAAGAGGTTAAACTACCATTTCCCAAACTTTTGTAGAAAATGAGTCCCTTGAGAAGCTCCTTTTACCAAAGAAAAACAAAACAAAAAAAATAGAATTAGTACAGTTGGAAACTACCACCTGCTGTGGCCCCATTTTTGAAGCTTAAAAATCCACATTAGAACTCTTAGGACTTACAAAATCCAGAAAGAAAATTAGTTTAATCTATTAACAGGCATTACTGATCTAAGTACAGGGTTAAGTGGAGATGGAATATTCACATGTTAGACCATTGTGTAGCCATCAACCCCACTCTCATGATGAAGATACGTCCTATTTTCAAAAGAGAAAATTTAGAAAAATTGTTTTGGTGGTGAGTACTGGATCTATGACGTTGTGTTTGCATGAAAAGAACTCTGTCACTGAGCTAAATTCACAACTCCTGCACCATCTGTAGACCACACAGGGCATATGGGTATTAGAAATATGCCATAGTAATGATCATGGTTTCAAGAAAGATCCAGCAGTATGGGTGGATATGCTCACCTCATTGCTAAGTAGAGAGGGAGATATAAAACCACTACAGTTTTGCTTTAGTGTTTGAGGGAAAATGTTCATACAGGTTTAGATTAGGATGGAAAGATTAGAGACAAACAGGTTATTTTCATGCAACAGATTTAGATGTAACATTTTTATTGATTTTTATTGAGCTCTACATTTTTCTCTGCTCCCCTCCCCCCTTCAACCCTCCCCCA
>LOEQ01001492.1:102321-112482 GCA_001685075.1 Bramus lutescens | reverse complement strand
AAGATCTTTTCCCATTCTGTAGGCTGTCATTTTGTCTTGTTGACTGTATCCTTTTCTTTACAGAAGCTTTTCTGTTTCAGGAGGTCCCATTTATTAATTGTTTCTCTCAGTGTCTGTGCTGCTGGGGTTATACTTAGGACGTGATCTCCTGTGCCAATGTGTTCAAGTGTACTTCTCACTTTAAATTCTATTTCTAATTCATATTGTACAAAATTTCTTCAATATAACAACATATTTATTACTGTTTTACAATTTCATACACAAATACTACATTTATATCATTACTACTCCATACTCTCTCCCTCCCTGTTTCTTCCCCTCCCATGTTCCCCTATTCCTTCTCAACTTCATGATTTCTTCTTTAACTACATATGTATGAATATATATGGTATGTATATAAAAATACAAATTGCTGAGTCCATTTAATGTTGCTGTTATCTATATGTATTTAGGGCTGCACTTACTGTTAGATAACCTATCTGGGAGGTCATCCCTACAGACGGCTTATTCCTCCTCTCTAAGCAGCCATTAATTGACTAAATCTCTTAATCTAGGGGTGGGCTCTTATGAGATTTAAGCCATCTGCATTAGCAAACTGTCATTGTGAAGTCTTGGTTAGTCAGTCACATTGGTGAGATTTCACAGATACAGCTCCCTGTGGTGGACAGAAGATACTACCTAGTGTCAGACACCCTGGTCCCCTGGCTCTTACAATCAAACTGTTTTATGAGAAAGGATTTAGGAACACATGAGGAATGGTCTGAAGAACAGGTTTGTGTCCTACATAGTTCATGGAGCGATAGGGTTGGGGATTTAACTGTCAGTGTACTTACCTCATAAGCACAATGCCCTGGGTTCAGTAGTCAGTACTAAAATCAAAACAAAACAAAAAAATAGCACCACCATGACCAGTAAACAATATATGGTTTTTAGGTTCTAATGAGAGTGGTGGAGAAAAGCCAAAAGGCATAGGAACCAACTGATAGCCATCAACCCAGTTGGTCACGTTTATGCAGGAATTCTGCCTTTCATCCCGACTACTTTATAGTGCAACTTCCTATTTTCTATGTGTTTTCACAGTCATCTGCTGTGCTCAGACTCTCCTTTGCCTGGCCTTCATTTCCCCACCTCCCTGTTCCTTTCTGCACCAAGGGCTCTGCAGAAATGCTGATCCCTTCAGGACCCTCTCTGACGGCCTCTCTCCTCTGACCCTTGATTAAGTTCAGTCTCTTACTATGGCCAGTGAGAATGATGGGCATTTTTCTATCTCATAGCTCTTTACTCAGTTGTGAAGCTCCCTGAGCTCAAGAAACACAGAGTGTTTGCTTGTTAGTAACCCGAGATCACCATTATTAAGTTAGAGGCATGAAGACCTTTGTAGAGGTTTCACAGGCAAGAAAGTTCTGATGTTTGATTTGACCATGGGCAGGACCTTGAAGGAGACAGTGTCTCAGGGAGAAAGGAGACCCTGGCCAGTGTCCTAAGGTAGGAACAGGTGAGTATGTGTTCTGGGAGAGTTAGAAGGGCTCATCATGGGGTAGAGGGAGATAAGAGAGTGGGCAGAATTTTCAAGAAGTTTCCGTGAACAGATCAGAGAGATTTCCCCTTAACCTATAATAAATGTTCTTATGTCTTACATTATGTATGGATCTCTTGTCCTAGTTTAACTTCTGCTGCTGAGGTAACGTATCCTGACTAAAGCAATTAAAAGAGAAGGTTTATTTTAACTCACAGTTCTGGGTTACAGTCCATCAGAGCAGGGAAGTCACATTGTATCCACAGTCAAGAGCAGAGATAAGGAACGCACGTGTGCTTACTGCTCAGATAACTTTATCTGCTCTGATACAGTCCAAGGTCCCAAACCAGGAGAATGGTGAAGCCCATTTTTAGCCTGAGTCTTCTCATATCAACTAATGAAAATTCCTTACAGGCATGCCAGCAGGCCAAACTGATCTAGATATTCTTTCAACGAGACGTTCTTTGCAGGTGAATCTAGACTGTGGTGGGCTGACAATCAAACTAATTGTACCCCTAGTGCTCACTAGGCTTGTAAAATCCCAGACCTCCTGTGGCAGACTGACCCTCCACATATACCAGAGATTTTCTGTGGATTTGCCCTTCTGGCTTGGGAGAGGGGAAGAAAGGGATGCCACAGAAAAGACACAGCCCTCACAGGATCAGAAGAGGGGATTTCCAGTGGGAAGGCTGGGGCAGCAGCACAGACCCACAGTATTGAGTAACAGTCAAAGCCTCCCTAGATTTCTGGAGTTTTTCATCTTCCTAATCCTTTCTGTGTTGGGACCCTATCTCTAATGTAGGAATTCGTAGATGAGGTGTGGAAAGGCTTCCCAGAAGTTCTGCCCCCTTCCTAACTAGGCCCAGCACTTCTCCCGTGGGAGAAGTTTAGCCTCTTTGAATCTGTTTTTCTCTTCCATCCTTACTTTGGGAGATTAGATTTCCTTGGAAATAGTTGGAAGATTTTGTCTCTTTCAGTTGAGAGAGACTGAGATGACCCCTTCAGGGAAGTTTCCTTATTGTGTCTGTTGCAGAATGCCCGCCAACTTTGTATGGGTCATGCACAGAAGGGACAGAGATCTGAAACTCCAGGCTTCATTGATACCTCTTCCAGGAAGTCCATATGAAAAGGAAAGGAGGCCCCCTGAAGAAAAAAATCCTGGAGCGGAACAATCAGCTGTAAAGGAAGTCCTGAGACAGCAACTAAAGAGAGAAACCATGCAGGAAAAGACACATTTCACTATCAGTTCATAGGAATTTGCAACACCCTTGCCCCTACTCAGAGTTGTGGGTGGCTATTGGTATTTGAATAGCTGCTTGTATTACACTCCAGACAATTCTCTGTGACTATTAATGTAACTTCCTGTTTCATAATGTTCTGACTGTGCAGACGAGGAAACTGAAGCTCTGAGTAGAACAACCTTCCCCAGTGCATGTTGCTAGGCTTCTCTAAGAGGCAAACTGGAATGAGACGCTGAGTAGAAAAAGGAGAGGTTAAGGAGTTCTTTAATTAAGTCTCAGTGGTCTGTAAAAGCGACAAGGAACTGTTAACATGGACTATCACCAGAAATGGTCATCTTCCTGAAGACTGGATGGGATGGACACACTAAAAAGGAATGGTAGCAAAGAACTGAAACTGGAGGAGACTCCAATGAACGAGCTTTGAGGCAGCATGCTTGACTCAGGAGAGTGACTGCATTTCTAACACAGTACAATGCCTGTGTCTTTATATCCTGCCTGGTAGGGTCTGGCTTACATTCATTTGTAGTCTAGGAGTGGAGAGGAGATCTCATAACTGCAAACGGTGTTCCTTTTGGTGGGAACAGTGCTTTCGAAGTGACAGTTATCGTCAGTGTGACACACACTTTGTTGCCCCCAGTGACCCAGGCCTTGTGTTCCCCACTTATACCTGTCCTGTCCACGGCGGATAAGGAGAAAAAGAAGACAGCCTTTTCTGGATAAACCTGAGCCCCTAGGAAAGCCCCTACATGCTCCTTGGGCCAGAGTGTCCAGATCCCATTCACTATAGAAAACCAGGTCCTCCTGAAGGTACTAGAGAAGTGGATGAAAAACTCTCCATGCATTTTAAAGAGCCCCAGTATAGCACTGAACATGCCATGCCTTAAAACATCTTGTGAGAACTGAGTGAGGAGGAGCCAGGTGTGCATAAGGGGGAATACCACGACAGAAGATAGGACTGCCCAGAAACAAGGGAGAAAAATTATGCGACAGAAATGGCAGTGACAGAAGCAATGGGCTTCGTGGGAGAGGAAAAGGAGAGTGACAAAACATTTTCTGCACCCAACTTTAAAAATACTTTGCACATGCAGGATGCCAGGTTTGTATATGGGAGGTACTTAATTAATTCTCAGTGGATGCTCTTACTGAAGTTGATGTGATGGGGCAAACACAGACTCAAGCTGCAAAAGGCCCTGAAGACCACTTGGATGGGGTGTGTGGGTACAGATGCGAATGCTTTTGCCTATTTGGATATTTGAGAAATACCACCTAGAATGGACTGTTAAAAGCCAGACTGACAGAGGAAGGAGGCCTTTGAGAAACTGTGTCAATCTTTCAGGAAGAGGTTACAAGGACTGGAAGATAGAGAGAGTGGAGAGAAGTGGACAGATTTGAGGAAATGATAGGACGTTGGTTTAACAGGATCTGTGGCTGATTGGATAGAGACTGAAGGAAAAATCAAGGGTAGCTGCCAGACCCTACAGAACTTTGGGGGCCTGTAAACGGAGTGCTAAGGAGCAAGCTGACCTGCTCATGAGAAAAGGCTTATTTTAGTGACAAAGCAAGGCAGAGAAACAAGCCTGGAACTCTACTCCTCTCTTCTTTGCATTACCTCTGCTGGTGGGAAGGCCCTGTTTAAGCTGAGGAGCTCTTTGACACTCCCCAAATCTTGGTTTAAGAAAGACCACCCACAGAATTCAGGTAAGGGAGGAGAAGGCTGCAGGCAACAGGGTGTTAGTGGTTGAACTTTGCCCTGGATATGATCTAAGACGCCCCCACATCTGACCTTAGTTCCCTCATCAATCTGAGGTCATCTCTAGCTAGTACCCACCTTTCCATGCATACCAGAAAAGGGGAGTGCAGGAATTAACCTGCAGGATACAACAGAAAGAGAAGCTGATTTGCAAGTCAAGAGACTGCTTGGTTAGAGTATTCCCAAGTGGAAGCTGAGAAAACCCCAACCTTGCATATTAATTGGCTGTGTTCCTTCGGGGAATATTGTATTCCCAGTGAGCAGGGTGGTTTGTGTGTCTCCTGAACTCTGAAGGGTGCTGGTGCAGGAGCCGAGGACTCATCTCCCATGAGGGAGCACACACAAGATCATGGACTCACACTCAACACGTAGGTGCCCACCTACAGAAGCCAGAAATGAGACAGGACATGAGGGTAATGATGCAGACAGCTTATTCTGGGGGTATGTTTTAGAAGAAAGCGGGGAGCTCTTGGAGGTATTGATGCCAGGGGGCTTAAACTTTGAAGAGAACTTGGAGAAACTATAATCTGATTCTTCACTTGTATAGTGGTTTATAAGTTATACATTGACTAAGAATCCAAAGCCAAGCATCCTGACTCTAGCACCCTTAGACTTTAAGTACTGTGCCTCCTGCCCAGACTCAGGAAGTGCAGAGTTGAGCAACAATCTGGTTGATTTCATCAAATTATTGCCCAGCCCAAAATAACAGCTTTCTAGACCTTCAAAGAGCATCATTCTCTAATCCCTGGCTCTTGCTTGTTTGTCTGCCCTCTGAACCTAGTTCCCCTGCTGGGAGCCCTTCAGAATAGATGCATTAAAGGACCAAGTAAAATTTGAAATGAAGTCTTCTCTCTTAGCTTTTCTGACTTACTTTCCTCCCCACCAAGTGGTATGGCCCTGCCAAATGTCAGTGTCTCAAGTAGGTCAGACACTCTCCACCTCTTTCCACCTCGCTGCCAGGCAACAGCCCCTATATGAGTTCTTTTTTTCTCTTACTGGTTCACACCCCAGTTTACCTGCTCAGATTTCTCTCTTCTGAGTGGCTGCTATAAAGAAGTAACTACTAATATCTATTAATATATTAATAATAGCTGATGATACCTGAAGAATTGTCATACATTTTAAACCTAGTTTTTATTTTAAAAATCAGTATGTGCTTATGGTTAAAAAAAAAAGCTAAAACACTACAAAAGAAGATACAATGCATCTTATAATATGCACCCCAATCTCCAAGCCTAAATTTCTCAGGCAAGATTTGTGGAACTTCCCTAATCTAGTTTGTGCATATAAAAGCACATATCTGTGCACTTAAAATACATTTAAAGCCAATCTATAGATAGTCTCTTTCTCTCTGACTTTTCTTTTAATGATGCATGTGAATAAGTTTGCCTATCAAAACATACAGATTTATCTCTCCTGCTTAGCACCTTTCTTGTTGTCCCTCTGTGCAGATGCTCTGTAACTGAAGAAGGCAGACATTTAGGTGATTTCTAGCTTTATCTGCACTGGAAAATGATTTCCTGCTTAGCACCTTTCTTGTTGTCCCTCTGTGCAGATGCTCTGTAATTGAAGAAGGTGGACATTTAGGTGATTTCTAGCTTTATCTGCACTGGAAAATGATTTTTGTAGCGTTCTGAGAGTAAAGCATATTTTCTGTAAGTGTTGTTTCATGGAGACCCCTTAACTAGGGGGAGGAAAGTTCTTACCATTAAAGCTCATGATTAGATTATGGTGTAGTTCAGTAGCAGGGGTTTTGACCTAACATGTACAAGGCTCTGGGGTTTAGCCCAACACTAGAAAGCAAAACAAAAATAAAAATCTTCCCTATACATAGTGATGACTGTGGGTTAGATGCATTGGCAAGCTTATCAATGTCTAGAGGGCTTTAAGAAAATGTTTGGAGAAGTCACTGCAAGTCTGGGGAACTTGTTACAAAATAATTGCTGTAATTATTTCCTTTGGCAATAGTATTTCCTTGTGTTTTAAATAAGGTTTACAAGGAGCAAACTGCTAAGGAAAAACTTGGAGAAACTGTATCAAGTCATTTGTAAAAATTATGTTTCAGTGATGAAACTGATTAATGTCATTGAGTAACACTGAGTGATGCCATTAAATGACATCATCTAATGATGCCATTGAATGATGTCAAGTGACGATGTTGGATGATTATTCTGTGTGTGTTCTTGCTTGGTGGTATCATTGAACCATTAAACAATGCCATTGAATGCTGATGTTGGGTGATGGTATGGTGTGGTCCTAAAGTGGTATCACTAGGTGAATTCATTGAATGATGGTTTTGAGTGGTCTCATACAGTGATGTTATTGCTCAAATAAGTTTAGTGATGATGATGGTTGACACTATGATGCTGGTGACAGTAACATTGATTACTGCCCCTGAGTCTTATCATTGAGTAATGATGTCAAGTGATGATGCTGGGTGATGCCATTATGCTGTCTTCTTGAGTTATATCATTGAGTGATACTGTTGAAGTCTGCATTGAGTGATGTCACTGAGTGATGACATTTAGGGAAGATGCTGTTGAATGACACTATTGAGTGACATCACTGAGGGATAATGTTGAGTGATGCTTTTGAGGGCTGCCATCAAATGTTCATATTTAGTAATGCCTTTGAGTGACAAAGTTGAGTGGCTCCACCGAGTGAGGATGTTGAGAGATGACTGGAAATGATGGTAATGAATGGCACCACTGAGTGACATGTTGTAGTGACGTCTCTCAGTGATGATGCGGAGTAACGTAATTAAATGATAGACTGAGTGATGATGTTGAATGATGATGCCATTCAGTGACTATGTTGAATGATTATTTTGAGTGAGGATATTCCTTAGGTTTCTTGGGTCAAATTACACATTAAATAGTTTGGGTCCTTATCTGTCAGTCTCTGTTTCCCATCTCCAAACCATATCAGGAAAACAGCTTCTGAAAAACTGAAAAAATCCTGAGCTGGTACAAGGAGGATTGAAGGGTTTATCTCTCTGTCTTCTGGTACTAACTGCATGTCATCTTAGAAGAATTAGAATCTAACCCTTGTTTCAAGATAAGTGAATGGTTAGAAAGCTCTTTTTGTCTCTCCCTTGGTTATTGCAGAAAAGAAAATGCTTTCCTATGTAAAATTCTCAGTTTTCTAGTCTGTGGCATGCACCTATAAGAGGTGATTTCATATTCTTTCTTGATCTTTGGAGATTATGAGTTTAGGAGTAAAAGTTAATTTGAAGATGGAAAGAAATATGGTAAGCCAGACTTTAAATGTATGTGTCGAGTTTTTAGAGGATATTTTTTAGGTGTGGTTATTAGTCTTGGGAGTGAGATCATAGGTGAAGCAACAGAAGAAGCAGTCATGATGTAATTGACGCATAAATGAGTGAAAGAATCCCTGCCTGAACGAGAGGATGAGAGCAAAAGACCAACAACATCTGACTTTTGGACAAACTAATCATTATTTTTCTAGAGTTTTTAAAAAAAATCATATAAATTTGGCTCATTTTAAAGCTATAATTACTACCCTGAAAGAGGGTGAAATCCTCTGATGGTCAAAGAATAAAGGGACTTTTGTCCTGTTTCCCAAGGCCTTATAAGAAGGCCTTATAACGAAATCCTTGGGCTTGGTTCTTCTCTGATTAGTTTCTGACTGGCACAACTTCTCCAGTCCTGTGTTCTCCCTTACTTTTATATGTCTCTACATTCAAGTTTTCCTAAGAGTGTCCATCAAGCCATCCATATCAGAATCACCTAAAGGACTTACTAAAAGTGCTCTGTCCCAGACTCAATGATAGTTGACTCAGTTATAGTTGACCACCAATGAGTATCAAAATGTTGAAGCCAACTCAGACGCAAGGCCCTATGACTGATCATCCCCTTTCTGGCTTGCTGTCAACCAACCTGCTTATTTGGCTCTCCATATACAATATGATGTTGATATATGTTGCCATGGTTTCCAGATGGCAATCTGTATACTTGGGTGTGCTGTTCATGGAAGACTTTAGTTGGATGTGTCCTTCCACTATGGGCTCTTTTCTCTCTAGTTAGTAGGTTCTCCAAGGCTCACACCCATTTCATTGGGCCATTTTTCATTGTATGGTTTCAGAGATTTATCTTTCTTCTTTCTGTACTTACTTCTCCCTTTCTTTCATTTACCATTTTTGTTTGTTTTGAGAGGGTTTTGCTATGTAGCCCAGACTAACCTACAACTTAAGACCCTCTCGCTTCAGTCTCCTGACAGCTGGAAATAAAGTATGTGTCACCTTATTCTGAAGATTAAGAATTCTAAGAAAGCCTGAAACTAGAGTTATATGTGATAAATGGCAGGTAAAACATTGTCTCATTTAATCACTGTAATTCTGGGTAGCTATTGCTATTTTGCTATATTTAGGCATAATTACAGAAGAGCTAAATAGGGCTTCTTTGTCACAAGTACATGACATAGAATCTCTCCTGGAGATATATCTTCCAGATAGTCACATCTGTGTCCTGTCAATTCAATCACATTAAAAAAATATTCATCTTGAAGTTGTTTTCTGGACAGGGTCCATGAAAAAAATATCCTTTGAAAAATTCTTCATAGATAGATACTAGAGCTGATTTGAGCAAGAGATTGGCGTCTGTGTAGTTGGAAATGGATTTTGTACTAAAGCGGAAGCCTGAAGTCAATGCGTCTAGAAAATTCAAGCATTAATATTTACAGGGAGATGGTTAGCACCAGAGAATTTTCTGGATTATAGAGCTCTGAACCTCACAAAAAATTCATGAAATTGGTCCCTGCGTTTGGGACCAGTCTAGAGTTCTAGAGCCAGTCAGTCATAGGTCAACTGGGCTAACCCAGGAATCTAGTTGCCTGAAGAGCAGTGGGAATGGGACATCAGAGGTCAGAACTCAGGGTCTAGGAGAGAGCATCAGGGGAATCTGAGGGGAAGCTGCTGCACTTGGTCTGGGCTCCTAATCTCTGTAAGGCCAGCATGTGGAGGGGCTGAGCAGTGTGGAGACAAAAGCCCCAAGCGTGTGGAGGATCACACAGATGCTGTGGAAATGAGGGCCCACCAGGCCCAGGTCATGTGCTTTTCAATAGCAGCAAAGCAATGTCCTTTGTTCTGGGGACAGGAGGGAGACACCCACAGCAGTTTCTTGACTTTCTTGGATTTAAAACCAAAATCAATTTGTATTAGATTACCTGTATGTCAGTGTGGGCCAGGCTTTCAGGCTCCACCAGTTTTAGGTAAATTGAATTGGCAATTCAGTATCCTTTTCAGGTCTGAGGGTCAGACAGCTGACTCCAGGAAAAACAAAACAAAACACAAATAAAAACACACAGACCAGACAAGCAGGAAATGAGGCAGAGGACCATGACTTCAGTGGGGCAGACAGACGGCTCCTTCAGATGGAGTCTCCCAGAGGTTGTCTAATCTGGCTATCAACTTCCCAAAAAGATAGATTCAAATGGGTCCATACTGCTGGGAAGCTAAATATGCTAGCTGTCCCTGATGCTCTTGCTAAGAATCCCCAAACACTTTCCTTCTAGGAAGCACCCGATTGGGTTCTGTGACCAGTGTTTGTAATTCCTTTAGCCACCCATAAGGCTGCACTTCTGGGCTCGGAGGCCAGCATACATCTCCCAGGTGCACGTGCATAAGTCGCTGGCTA
>LOEQ01001492.1:67927-87340 GCA_001685075.1 Bramus lutescens | reverse complement strand
CCTGACCTAATGGGCCAATCAGCTTTATAACTTTAGAGATCTCTGTGTGATTTTATTTGGGGCTTGCCAGCTGTGGGGAACTGGGTGGGACAAAAACCCCAACAAGCAGGCCCCGCTCCATGTTACATCACAGGGCACATTTTGACAGAAGAGTAGACATACTGGCATGTGAGTACTGTTCAGTGGTGAAAAGGAACAGATCAGTTATATGGGTAACAGAACTGATGAATTTCAAGTGTATTTTGCTAAGAGAAAGAATCCAATGTAAATACTTTCCAATTCTAATTATTAAAATATTAGTTTATATAGGATTTAGATAACAGTTTGCAAAACTGCAACAGATTTATAGGCCTAGATGAGGGTAGGAATTGACTACAAAGGAATATGCCAAGAATTTATATTTTAAGATTTCTGTGTCATCACTGTAGAAAAAGATGTATGTGACCCTAGGCCTCTAGGGAACTGTAGGTCAAAATAAAAATATTTCTTCATAAAAAAAAAACAAGGAACCCCTCTCCTTTTCACTGTCCTTGTGGAATGTACTTTTGATTGTATTTCTTCCATATTTTCTTATAGTGTTTTCAGCATTAGTGATTCTTAGTCATGGCCCTGATTACCAGAGGAGTTATGTGAGGGCACAGGATAAAGTCTGATCCAAGAGGCGACATCAGAGAAGGACCTAGGTGGATCCATGAAGGGTTGTACCTAAGAGGGCACAGCCAAGGTCACTACCCTCTGCAAACTGGATGTGTTCTCTGGGAAAACAACTTTCCCTTGATCTCCAGGCTTTGCGTTCCATCTCTTTGGTTCAGTAATAAACATGTATTGAAAAGAATAATCTCAGTATCACACAAAGGCATAAACAAACTAAATGAAAGTATCAGGAATTTCTTTTTGCAAAATTGATGCCCTACAACCCAAGTTGGGCTAGGAAGGACACCAGGGCTGGAAGTTCACTTTGTTTTTATTCTAACATAAAATGTGACTGTATCATATCACAATATGAGTTAACTGGCTATTTCGTAATTGGTACAAAGGGAATGAAGGAAAGGAGAAAGGGTTTGCTGCTCTCGGCCATCAAATTCCAAGAATGCAGCAGGGCCTTTCTGCAAACAAAATTTTCACTAGGTTGGATGATTAAAAGATTTGTATTAAAGTTTTACAAAGTAGAGGAGATTTAAGGGATATTGTGTCATGGCAAGTTTTGATAGGAATAAGAAAAAACAAAACCTGTTTTTCATAAGTTGGAAGCTTTTGTTTGAACAAAGGCGGAGGAGGAACTCAGTGTGGCAATGACTGGTACTGGGAACAATGCCAAGGCAGGCTCTCTCTCTACAGAAGGTGCCACGGTTGCAGGTTGGAGTTGGGGACTGTCTTGGTTGATAGCTGGGCCACATACTTGCCAAGTCTGAGGCAGGGTTGTTGTTTATCTCATACCCATAGTCTTAACATGTCTGAGTTGTCGATAAAGGATAAGGAGTAGGAGCTCCCCACTAATTCCAGGCCTTGATACATCACCGCCACCCTGAATTCTGGTCATGGAGAGAGAGCCATAGTGCCTCCTGATATTTGCTTTACAGGTAGACTGGGGTTTCAAGACCCATTTGGCCAGAGGGAGAAACAAATGCCCATGGGGTATTTAGTCTAATGAATTTTCTATCCCTTAGAGGTACTGCCTTTTACTTCCCCCATTCTCCATGTGAGACAAATGTCACTTCCTTTATAGCTTTTGCCTCTTCTGTCTAAAGGACTCTGCATATCCTTCCCTTTAATCGCAGAGGAGGAGGAGGAGGGGGAAGGAGGAAGCAGGAAGAGAGGACTTTGTACTGCTGAAGGTGAAATGAACCTGGCAATCACACATCTTTGCAGCCCCTGGGAAGAGTGTAGCTTTCTGGAAGCTGAGGCCTCCAGAGGTTAGTCAATGAGAAAATATGCTATCTTTGGAGCTGGACACAAATGTAGGCCTGGTTACAGAAGGGCAGACCATAACTGGTTTGTTGTGGGCTTTGAGGTGCAATATTTGGGGATTCCTGCAAAGTTGTACATTTGACATCCTTGGAGGAGAGACTCATACTTTCCAAGAGGCAATGTGAGCGGGAAAACTTTTAGTCTCTGGGTTCAGAAAGATGCAGATAAAAGTCTTGACTTGGGTCTTACATGCCGAGCCTTGCCTGAGTTCAGGCATCTTCACTTGTAGGGCTGAGATGTCTATAGGATTTATGTCTCTAAACAACCTTTTACCAAGCTCAGCAGCTATTTACAAATACCTTGTTTTAAAAATGCTGGCAGGTCCCCTGCGGCAGTAGGCAGGCAGGCTTACCATGTGGGCGGGTGTGAGCAGGCGGCGGGTAGAAGGAAGGCACATGGGCAGACACATCGTACAGAATAGAATTGGATATTTATTACTTTAAAGAGAGAGAGAATAGGAAAGAAGGAGAAGAGAAGAAGAGGAGAGAGACAGAGAGGGGCCCCGAGAGAGACACGTGCGCGCCAAGAGAGAGAACAGACAGAGATCTAAGATGGCAGGGGAGGAGGGCAGGGGTTGCCGGGAGTGGGTGTGGCTTGTCTCTTAAAGAGACAAAAACCATAACACTGTGTAATACTTAATTGCTTGATTTTGACAATTTATTCAAGTACATTTAGCATAGGGCTGAAAAATTAACCAGGGAATGCAGATCCATATTTTACACCTGGCTAATCAATGTTTCCTTTGGTCTTCAGGCCTGGATGTATCTGTATATTTATAGTTTGTAAACAGTGAAAGACAAACAGGTCTGAGTTGCCTAAGTTTAATTTATCTTCTTACTTATGTTTCCAGCCTGAGCCTGAAATAAAGTCAAATGTGCACAGTTCTTCCAGTTTCTCAAGCCAGACTCTAGACACTTCTCTAAATGCTAAGTCAAGGCAGAGCAAGAAGTTGGGGGGAAAATATGTGGTCTGATTCCCATCTGAGAAAGCTTGCAGTTAATATTAGCTAGTAATTATTATTCAAGAAGAAAACTGAAACAGTATTTCCTTTACAATTTATATGAATTTTCAAAATATACATAAATAGTCATTAAGTCCTTTACACCTACCTGCTTAATAAGTAGAACTGTTAGGTGATTCTCATTTGACTCCTGGGACTATGAAAAAAAACATTAATGATGTGAAGAATGGAAAGGGGTCTGTGAACCTCTGCCATCAAGTTGCAAAGAAGCTGCAAAAATGCCTTTGCTGATCCTGCCACTGGCCTTGTGCCTGCAAGGGAAGTGTGAGCCAGCCAGAGTACATTGATGCATCAGAGATAGGAGAATCATTCAAAATGATATAGGTTAGCCACCTCCTCACTTTACAAGCACACATTCAAAGTCCTCAAAATGATACCCAACCCTGTTTCACTTGTTCTGAGTTGCAAGAGTGAGGAACAGGGAAAATCAGGGATAATGTGGAGAGGCAGGAGGAAAGAAAGCAAATCACCAGCTCAACTAAGATTGAAAAATCACACAGCAGCCTGGGTGGGTGGAGGGCATGGATGAAGTGTTCTAGGAGGGCTAAGATGTCAAACCCAGAAAGAACAGCAATCTCAAGGGCAGGGGCAGGAGCCTGGCCTGGAAGACGACAATGTTATTCTTCTCCAGTCTCTGGGTGTGAGAGACTTTTACCTGGTTTGTTTGTTCCTCAAGGGTAGGCTGGGACATCGGTATCTCCCAAAACCATCTCTATCTAAATTAAATCTCCCTGTCTCAAAAAGGCAGGGCTGGGTTCTGCAATGGCAGTGGTTTGGGCTTTATGTTCCTGCGTGCCTGGCATCAAGACAGCATCCACATCAGTGAGCATGAATGATGGGGCTGTGTATAAAGGAGAGTGGGCTGGAAGAGGACACAGGGAGGAGTTTGTGGCAAGAAAAACAAAGGGTTCACCACCCTGGGGCAGGTTATACAGGTCAAGGGCAGCAGCTTGGCAATTTACCTAAATGTTAGAAACCCTGTCAGATACTGCAAACTCAATTTGCATTATGTCTGAGGGGATTCTGGAGGTCAGCTGGGCTCAGCCTGGTTACCTGTTTGCAAGAGACAAAGGAATGTGGAGATAAATTGCTAATGAAAGGGAGGCCTGGAGCTCCACTTGGCTACCCAGAGGCCTGGGCAGAGAAGAGGAGTGTTTAAGAAAGAGCAGCCTAGTGTGGTGGTGGACACAGCTGGATAGGGAGTTAGATGCCTTGGCCTGAGTCTTGCTCAGCTGCTAATTAGCTGTGTGATCTCTGGTAACTCACTTTGCTTTTCTAGACATTAATTCCCCATCTGCCCACACACAGGACCACTAAGAGACCAGGATGACACACAAATGAGGCCATTTATCAAGCACTTCCCAAGTGCCAAACGCTGTTTTAAGCCCTGTACACACGTTAGCTCATTTAACCCTCACAGCCCCTACCAAGGGTAGAGATAAGTATTGTCTGTGATCAGAGGTCCAGATGTGGAGCCTAAGTCTGGTTGGTAGAACCTTTGTCTTTATCTCTCTGAGGTTAAGGTCAAAGCTTGGGATTCTGTGTACCAGACAAATTGGGGAAATTAAGTTTTGGTTAAGGTTCTGATTTAGTGGTTCTGGAACAGGACCCACACGTTTATAGGTTTGATAAGTACCTGGGTCATTTTATTGTGAGTGGCCCTGTTTGAAAAATTATCAGCTAATCCTCACACAATTCAACTTGCCCTTATAAGGGAAGGTATGGTGACTTATAGAGCCCAAGTGATTAAAGGCAAGTTCTGCACGGAACATCAAGACATGTGATGTCCTGGTTTTCCTGAGGCTGGCCTTAGTCCTCGGTGGCTGGCTATACACATGATCAAAACTGCAAGATCAGGCCACAGGCAGCTGTGTGGTTGAATAAGTCTTCTGATCAGGAAATCCTGTTAGGTGAAGCCTGGCCTACCAAACCACACTTTGTTAATAAGATCATTGCATGCAATCACAGAGTTCTAAAGTTATTACTTCTGTTAATTCATTCATCTCCTTTCCAACCACTTCATAAAACGTGGAGGATGCCTGAAGACTGAAAAGAAGAAAAATCCCAAGAGGTTGAATCCCGCTATGGTTTGAATACTTTGTCTCCACTATGACTTGTGTTGAGTGTTGAGGTTTGGCCCCTAGGTAATAGTGTTGAGAGATGCTGGGGACTTTAAGAGTGGTTTGTGTTTTTCTCCCAGTAGTCAATGCTCACTTGTATAGACAGGATTGGACACTTTTCAAGAGACTTGTTATAAAACGAGTTCAGAACCTCCATTCATCTCTAGAGAATGTGTTTTCACGTGTACTCTCTTCCTGTGTCTACTTCTCCACTGTGAGATAAATTCCCCTCTGATCGTTATGAGAAGTTGAGTGGATACTGAAAGTATGTTATTGGATCTTCAGAACTGTGAACTGATTAAGCCTCCTTTCTTCACAAGGTGCCCAGCCATGACTGTTTGTTTTAGCAACACAAAAGGACCTAAGGCAAATGTGGACACTTGGAGATTTATGTCTGGTTAGTTATGGCGCCTGGGCTGGATCCTGGTTTTCTTTGACTAAGGTCAGCACTCCTTGGTATTCCACGGCTTTGTCTAAATCTGAGCACCCTATATGCGTGATGGGGCAGCTGGCAACTGAAGGAATAGCACCCCAAGAGGAAAGCAATCAGAGATCACCGTGGAATGGTCTGGCTGACTCAAGAACAAGAAAGCTGTGTGGGGAGATGTGTTGGTGACTCAGAAGCCACAAAAGCTGTGCTACCTTCAGAGGCAGCATTTCTTCAGGCTGACGGATTGAAGAGAGATTTTCCGATCCTTCCACAGTCTCCTCCTGCTTACAGAGAAAGTCCAAACCCACCTCTCCTATTGGGTTCATCTCATGCAGCCCCTCCCTTCTCCCTGTACCTACAGTTTCTCTTCCCTAGAATACTGGTTTTCTGCCATGCTCCTCTTCCTCCTCTAGTAACCTTCATCAAGCGCCTTTTCTATTTCCCATCACTTCTCAGGAAATCTCTTGCCCATCCTGTACCCACTTTCTGTTGCAGTGATGAACTACTATAACTAGAAACAACTCTTAAAATAAAGAGTTTCTCTTGGCTTATGGTTCCAGAAGCAGAGTCCATAATGTTAGAGGAGGCATGACAGCATGCAACCAGAGAAGGAAACTGACTGACGTGTAGATCCATCTACGCGCGAGAAGCAGAGAGAATGAACTGGAATAGGATGAGGCTATAAACTCTCAACCTTACCCTTCAGTTACTTCCTCCAAATGTTCTAATTACTTGAGTCTGTGGGGACATTTCCTATTCAAATTACCATCCTCCTTTCCCAGTCACCTCTTAGGAAATATCTTACCCAACCTGTGGGTCTCAGTTCATTCTTGTCTTCCTTAAGGATTTCTCCCCTGCTTCCTTGCATTGTTCTTCACTGTGCACATCCTGGGATTTTTACTTGAAGCGTTTATTATTTAACACCTGCCTTCTATAGGGTACTATACATTCCATGGGTGGAATCGGGTCCTGCTTCTTTCATTACTATACTCCAAGTATCAGGGATTGGCCCATAATAGGGATTGACTGAAACATCTGTTACACAAATGAACAGACTAATACAGTCAAGAATAGGTGGTTTGATTAAAGAGTGAGTGGTAGAAATGAGATCTGTGTTCTTGGGACCCTGGCCAATATAGTACACTCATTCTAGTTCCGTGGGTTTTCACTGGCATTGTGTAAGCAAATCTAAAAAAACTTTGTTCTTTAAATAATATTTATAAACAGAGGAGGTGCAAAGAAAAGGTAGGAACATATGACACTTGTGTAAATACTAGTATGGCTAGTTTTTACCAACGTTTTAGCTCAGGATTTGTCATGACCAGTTTTTCCAGTGACTTCCTTTGGGCCACTTCAGGACATAAAGGGGAAAATAACCATGATCCTTTGAAATGAAAATAGTGGTGCTGTGACCTCCGTGGTCAAAGGAAAGTTCCATAGCATTTATAATAATGTAAGTTGTGCAGGACTATCTGAGCTAAATTGCTATCGTCTTCAGGATTCCAGCTGGGCCTACTCCCCAAAGACCATCACAGCTAGGCTTGATGACTGTTGACATTCTCTCTTGGAAGAAGGGAGTAAGGAGAGTCATGGGCCCCTCATCTGAGTATTCAGACACTCCACCCATGAGTTGTGTGTAATTCTGGCCCAATGAAACATGGACTGGGGTCCTTGGAAGGGACTAGAGTATATATAGGTATGGACAGATGAGAAGAGGAGACCTCATCTATATAGCCAGGAGGGAGTCATCATCTATGCTTGGTGCAGATCTTTCAGGATGACTCCTTTAAGGTCATCCATGCTCCTACCTGTAACCCTTCATCCATTGCTCTGTAAATAAGCCTAATAAACCCATTGGTTCCCTACTGTGAAGTTTGATGTCACTACACCTTTATTTGTAGTTGGGACCATAGGAGGAGGTAGACATTGTTTATGTCCCCCAGGGAAGGGATTTTATATACACTCCATCATTTATAGTATTATTAGGTGAATGATGTCTATGTTGCCTGGGAGCTTGGAGGTGGTGATTCTCAAGCCTCATCTGATTGAAATTTGAAGTGGAACCTGGACTGTGGGGTTAGAACAGGTAGGTGTCAGCCCTCAAGCACAAACAGTGCCCAATTCTTCTGGATTCCATGATCAGTGAAATCACACTGGTGGCTCCAAACTGGCCATCTGATGTTTACACCACTGAAATTGGCATATGTAAATCAGATAATATATTCCTGAAAAAAGCACAGCTTTTGCAAAATTAGAGGGACAGTATCTGGGCATAAACGTGTGGCTTAACCAACCCTCCAGGCGATCTGATAGCTTCCAGTGTTCCTCTTCAGAACTGAAGACATATTCATTTCAGGTCTGTGCCCATTCAATGAGGCTGAGCCTGGAGGCTTCTGGGATTTTGTCCCAGGTTCTGACATAAATATTACCCAGGGAATGATGCTCCTCATCTGGGGCTCTCATCTCCTGCTATTCCTCTTCACAGAAGGAGGAGACCAAAGGCAAAGAGTGACTGGAGAATTGGTATTTTGGTCCCAACACCCAGTGTCCTTATAAAGGAGTCTGTTTTGAAAACAAAACTTTCCTCTCGTGAATTTCAGCTAAAAACAGCCCCATTCTGTCCACCACAAATTGAGACCTTTTTAAATTTCTTTGACGGAATGCAGAGCCGCTCTGGATGACAGTCATTTGCTGAAATAGCCCAGTCCCAATTTGTGCCGGTGTCAGCACCGTTCCCATCACTCACCTGTGCGCTCTCACACTGGTGGGCGGTAATGGGAAAGCAAGAATATCTGTAATAAACTGAAGTTTCTCTGAGCAGTTGCATCTCCCACTGCTGTGGGGGTGGGTGGAAGGGCTCTATCTTTAAAAAGAAATCTTGCTTTCCTTGCTCAATCAAGAGTGTTAGCCACTGAACCAGGTATATTGGTTAATGAGGCAGGGAGTTCTAATGAGTCAGGCACATGACCTGCTGAAAACATTGCCAACACTCAGTCACTCCTCAAGCGTACTCCATATTTGGATGGTGAAGAGAGTAGTAGAAGCTGAGTCTTCTTTTCAGTCCATCTGAGAATCTCCTGTTATGTCTCCCATGATCAGAACCAAGTAGTTTGCATATTCACGTATGAAGGGGAGGGGCTTGGACTTTAACTGACCACCTGTGAAAAGCTTGCTGAATATCTGCTGTTTTAAATAAGAGTTTGTTGCCAAGACACAGAGAAGGGTGTCAGTGTCACTGATTTTTGTGATACCTGGCACGTACCTGATCTTTGATGAAGCTTAAATATATGGAGAATAGAGATAAATGAATGAATAAGAATAAATGAACATATCACACACACACACATTCATTGACCTGTAGGCGGAATGTGCCCAAGCACAAATAAAGTCGCTTAAGGCATTATGAAAGGTTTTGTGATTTCTTTTTGGTAGCTTGATTGAGTCATTGTCAAGTGCTAATTTTGCAGATGACAAAGCCATATCAAAAGGTCAGTTGTTCCAACGTGATTTGTGGGTTCTCTTGGATTCACGTGTCTGACTTGGGTTGTCTGTTAATGCCAACTCCCCCTTGCTCTGCTAAAGAGCTACAGATGTTCTTTGCTGATCCCTTTGGGACATCACTAGTGACTGCTCCTAGCATTTGCAGACACTAGTGTTGGTCTATCAGGCTGAGGTTCCAAAATACACAAGAATGTGTTTCACACTTATGCTCCAGCTTGAGAAGGTGGACTTGCTACACAGTTAGCCATTCAGATCACACTCCTCCCTCATAAAAGAGATCCAGGGAGGGGGAGGGAAATGGGAGGAGGGGAGGAGGTGGAAATTTTTAATGAAAATAAATTTTAAAAAAAGATCCAGTCTCCTCTACCCCATAGCTGTCAATATATGCCCAAGAAATGCTTGTCTCATGGGAAGTTGGGGTAACATGAGCCATCCTGAGTATATGCCCTATGCTACATACCACACTTCCCACAAATGAGCTTATTTAATCCTCTCAACAATCTTGTGGGTCGTAATTCCTCATCCATTCACAGGGGACTTATGTGGGTTTGCAGGGAAGGCTGGGTAATTTGCTCAAGACCTTATAGTTCAATAATCATAGAACAGAGATTTACGAATAGTCCAACCGCACATTCCTTTTTACTTTCCAAATTGTTCTTTGGACCATAAGAATTCCAATTATAAAAAGGCAAACTAACTAACACACACACCTATGTCTTTACATGTGAGACAACAAACTTGTACAAAGGATTAACTTAGTTAACCAGCAGCGCATCATGATGGTAGAGGTGAGCAAGAAATGCAGCTGCTACCCAAGTGGTCTAATGGGGCACAAGGGCTTGGCTGGAAAGCGGGGCTAACTGCAAGATTATGGGCACTTGCGGAGATGCCTGGGGTCCACCCACCAGGTTGCTTTCTGCCTCAGCCACTGTAAGCAGTTTTCCTCCTTGTGAATCCCATTGCAATCCCTGCTTCACCATCAGCATTTATCAAGAGCTCACCACCCCTGCACTCTCAGGCTTCTTTTGGTTACTTTCTTTGGGTACCTGCTCCCTCCCTTGCTTTTTGTTTTATCTTTGTATTATATATGAAATCTTGGTGAGTAGCATATGGCAGGATCTTTCTACACAACAGAACAATCTACCTTCTAGTTGAGATACAGGCCTTTCGTATTCTATATAAATATTGACAGGGTATATATAAATATACAGCCTTGCTGGTCACTTTCTGTTTGCTATTCCAGTAGTTGCCATCTTTAATCTCTTTTCTCTGCCTTATTTTGAATCGACTATCTATTGTATTTCCATTGTATTGCCTGCCACTCCTAATTTTTTTAGTTATGCCTCTTTCTAAACTACTTTTTAAAAAGTGGTTGCTTCATGGTTTACAACCTCTAATTTATCTCAGTTTATCTTAAAATGCTATTATGTCATTGCATTTGTCAGGGTTTGCTAGAGGAACAAAACCGATAGAATATATATTAAAAGAGTATTTATTTGATTGGCTTATGCCAATATAAGTCTGGATGCCTCAGCAGTCCTGGTGTTGAACTGAGGGCCTAGAGGACTGTTAGATACTTGCTAGTCTTCAGTCCACTTTGAAGCCCAAAGAATCTGGGTTCTGATCTCAGTGAAGGAGTAAAGGGCCAGCAGATGTTTTATCTGCCTCCAGAGGCTCAAAAAGACCAATACTCTGCTCTAGACAGAAGATGGGTGCAGTTCACTCTTTTTCAGTGCTCTGAGTCTGTTCAGGTCTTTAATCAATTGGATGAGGGACATTCAGGTTAGAGAGAACAATCTCCCTTACTTAGCCTCCTGATTAAAATACTAGTCTCACTTCATCTAGAGATATCTTCAAATCCACATCCAGAATAAAGTTCTGGATGGCCCGGGTGAGTTGACATGTGAAGTTGAGCGTTATATTTCTCTTCTTTGTCAAGCTGCTGGTGGGGAGATCAGAGTCAACCCAGTCTGTGGCTGGGATGGGGCAGGACTCTACTGCTTGAAGCATCTACATCAGGGCTTGGTGACTGAGTTCCTGGAGGACTTCTGTCAAGCCTCCTGTTCTTCAGGTTTCTGTTGGCTCCAAAGGTCTACACTGCAAGCTGGTTCTCTCAGCAGCGCTGACATTTCGTACAGTATTCTGCATGTGTACCTGATGAAGGCCAGAGGCAAAAGAGTAAGCCAGTTCAGCATCTTTATATTTTCCAGTGCTTTGGTAGAGTCTCAACCCTAAGCCGAGCCAGAGTTTTGACCTTTTAAAAGTGTTTTACACATGTGTGTGCTGCCAACCTCATCCCCCTAATTTGTAATGATACAAACCAAAATGCGTCTCTTTCTGAATGCGACTTTCTGAATTTATGTAAGTCCTAGGTTTCCTTTGTGCATTGTTTTAGTCTTTGATGGATTGTTTTGTTTTTACTATAATAGTAAATGCACCATATTCTTGTGATTTTCTGTACTTTACAAAGAAACTGAAGCCAACACTTGTAGTAAGCCTCTGAATATTTTAATAACAAAATTATATAAAATGTTTAGACCCACTGATTGGGAGTTTTACATTTTTTGGGCTCCTATCCTTAAACTCCTTTACCTATGAACCTATTTCCTTCTCTGCCTTTCAACAGTGGTTCTATGATAGATCAACTCATACCAAATGCCTTTTGGGATTTACTGTATAATTTTTCCTGAGGGGACATGAACCAATATCCATTTTCCTGAGAGGACACCAATGATAGTCCAAACAATCTGCTCCACTTTCGTCTAGCTTAGTGACCAGTGAGCTCATTGGTGTTACTTAAAGTGCCATGCATGAGTCAGAGGCACCTTTATTACTGAACAGCCCAAAGAGTGGGTGTTGACTCCCAAAAGGTGAATTCCTTGAACTTCCTGCCCAACTGTTGGGCAGCTTCACTGGAGAGTCTCCTTTCCCCAGCTATTTTTCTCCATGTTTGTAACTTCAGGAAGGGCCCTGTAAACCTTGTGAGCCTTGCACCTTCCATTAGCTTTCTGAGTCTCTTGAGTCCATCTCCTCCCAACGGTTGAAAATGTTTTAGTTAAGAGTAAACAGATAGACAACATAACTTCACTAATGCTTTAAGGGATTTTGGGGAAAAAAGTCCTGTTATGAAATTTTGTCTCTTCTTGTTCTTCACCATTCTTTCCTTTGTCCCTGTCTCTGTTCTTCATCCTGGCAGGCTGCACTCTTAAAATACTTTTATTTTCTTTTGACTCTTAATTCTTAGTTTGTATTGTTACAGTGAAAACAGATGTTAGGGTTAAAAGGAATTCTAGGGTTAAATTGGTAATGTTGCAAACACTTAGAAAAGTTAATAAGGGAGCTTGTATCTGTGCTTGAGACAGCCAAGCTGATCAGATATGGGCAATGCTTTGAGAAACACAACAGGGCCTGCCTTGTCACTTCCTGGCTAGCTCCCATGAGCTCCCCACCCCCCGAAGAACAAAACACTATTGACCTTTTACATATTCTTTAATTACAATACTTAATTGTGGATATAGACGGCTTCTAAACATCCTCCACTCATTCTTAGAAAGAGACCACCCTAACTGCTGCATGGACAGGGATTTAGATAATGATGTAACCAGGAAAGCTACAGCATTGTCTTGGAGGTGTAGGAGGAGTCAGAGTCCCATAGGCAGGAAAGATAGGTATCCATGGTGAGCTCCGCACAAGCCACATAAGTGAGAACAAAAGGAACGTGGCTTAATTAATCACTACCATAGCTGTCCAAGGTTGGAAGCTAATGGACCCACATGGTTGAGGACTAGCATACCTAACTATGGTGAATGGCAGGCAAACAATGCTGGGCAGATTTGATGACCATTGCCTGTCCAGCACTATAGACTCTTGGGTTAAGCCTACCACAGCTGAGGGAGGCCCCATCACTCTCAAAGATTATACAGACTCTTGTCCTGGGGAGTATAATAATATTTCAAGATGAACATCCTGAGGTATTCTGTAAAAACTACCTTTCATTATATCAGTAGCTTCCCTCTTCCTCTTAAGGAATCACCTGCATTTATTGTTGCAACATATTTTTTTTCTCTTGTTGTATCACAAAAGGGATAGGTATCTGATTACACCTGGGATTAGATCACATGACCTTTTATGTTTGTTTGGTTGGTTTTGGCCTTACCTGAGCTTGAACTCAGTATCTAATGGGTGTTACTGAGAAACTCTACTGTTGAGCATTATCCTCAGTTCTGTTCACAACTGATAATGACTTTTAGTACCCTTTTAACTCTGGGAACTATATAGAAATAAGTCAAGAAAATAAGAAAGTTGAGAGTGAAATGGATATTTGATCAATGACTTGGCTACACTCCATGTTGCTAAAAACATTCCAGGAATATTCATTTAGTGCTTGCTTTTTTTCCATGAAAATTGCCACACACTTCCACGAATTACATGGTTCACGAATATTTCCCGTGAGACAGATCCGATTAAACACTTAACATTACAGCCAAGGAAACCAAGGCTTTGAAAGACCTCATTACTTGCTCAAAGGTGTTCAGCTCATAATCAGCAGGACACACAGGACAGGTCAGGTCTAAATCAAGAAGTTTAATGTTCTTCATGGCACACAGAGTCAGGCTTTCTTGACATACCCTGTCCCAATTCTCACAACCCTGAAAGGTTGATATTTTAGCTCCTTAACTGGATAACCGAAAAAGCTCAGAGGTAGTAAATCTGTTTTTCTCTGGTTACAGATCCAATCAATGGAAGGGATCCAGGATAAGATCAATTTTGTGTAACTGATAAGATTTTGCTCTTTCTGTGAGCCCGGGGCATTCTGGTTGGGTAACATTTATATAGTGTGTGGTGATACTGCATAATGGGGTGGGATGAGGACAACTGGCCACAAAATTGTGCCATAACAGGGAAGGCCATGTGACTCTGGGATGGAATCCAGACCTGTGGCTTCCAATCCTTATAGCTTATAGTTTTTCTTTATGGGTGCTAGGACTCAAAATACCTATAATTTTTATTGCCTCCCAAACAATAGTCTCCATCCCTGTCTCAAAGCCAGTGAGCGTTTCTCCTTCCTTAGTGATTCTCTCCAAACAGATCGTCAGCTGACAATGGCCTTACACAGTCCTGCAAGGAACAGGAGACCAAACAGCATGTTTAAAATAAAGTGGCCCTGACCCAGACCAGAATTAGAGGCCGAGAGACAGATGTGCCTTGACTGGGGTCAGCAAAACATCTGGTGAACCTGGCCCATTGCTTCACAATTAATCTTGGTGTTGCATCTAAATACACGATGGGATTGAGAAAATTGAATGATTTGATTGGACACATTTTGATAGTTTAATTTTCAATAACACATGGTCAGAGCTTGTTCACATAATTGCTAAATAGATTAATATGCCAATATCTCTGATCAGCTGGAAGAGAAAGGTTCAAGTTCTGAAAGCCTTCGACAGGCCTTTAAATTAAAGTTGATGTTCTGGAGAGAATGGGGGTGCAGGTCTCTAGAGAGTGTAAAATCAAATGAGGGTTTATGATCAAGGCCTGGAAACCCTAGATTTTATTATCCTTAAAAGGAAAGACTCTGTGAGCCAGCTGCATAATCAGCTGCTCTTTAGGGCTCCCACATCCAGAGGTTGGGACTACTGGGAAGCCCACTCCCCTTTCTGAGGGCATTGGGAATTCCTGAAGCATGGTCACACTATATAAAGTCATGAGACACCACACAAATGAGGTGATAGCACTGTAGTAGGAGACTGCTCATTCATTTCCCGGCCACGCAGACCCGAATAATCACACAGAAACTATATTAATTACAACACTGTTTGGTCAATGGCTCAAACATTTGCCTGGCTAACTCTTAGGTCTTAAATTAACCCATTTCTATTAATCTATGCATTGGCACAAGGCTGTGGCTTACTAATAAGGGTCTGTCCGGCATCTGTCTCCTTCAGCAACTATGTGATGTCTCTTTGACACCACCTACTCACTCTCTAATTCTCTGTTCGGATTTCCCACCTGGCTTTGCTCTGCTAAACCATTGACCAATACAGTTTTATTCATTATCCAATAAAAGCAACACATATACCGAAGGCCATCCCACATCATAATGCCACCCAACATGGTTTAGTAGATGACTACTTTGGCCTTGAGGTGTCTTCTACCAAGCTGTTTTTGACAATTTCCTTGTGGTTATCTGCAGAAACAGAGGGAGAAACCTGGGGGTACAGAGTATCCTTCTCTGTCACCTTCAAGTATTACCAGCAGCATTTAGGAGCCAGGGAGCTGATAATGTTTTATTTCCTGGCAAGAACATGGCCAATGTTTGTCACCAAGAAGGGTCAGGATGAGAACCACAGCAGGTTCAAGGAGCAAGTAAAACCAGAAGGTATACTTTGCAATGGGACACATGGGTTGAGACTAACAGGGAAAAGCCAGTGAACAATGGTGACCCTCAGTTTTCTCATCTATAAAACAGGATGTTTTAATGATTATGTTTAACGATGATTCACTTACACAGCAAGTGAAACCAGTATGCCTCAATAAACATGCAACCAGGGTTGGGTGATGGCTGTTGATAAAACACTTACCTTGTAAGCCCTTAGCCTGAGTGCAGTGCCCAGAACATGTTTAAAAAACTGAGGGTTGTAGTCTGACAAGCACTGGGAATGGGGAGACAAGAGGATCCCTGGGGTTCCCTGGTCTACCATTCTCTTCATTAAGCTCAGGCAGACCAGTGAGGCCCTGTATTAAAACCAAAATCAAAATAACACACACACACACACACACACACACACCAAGGTAGATACTGCCTGAAGAACAACAGCCAAGGGTGATCTCTGGCCTTCATGTTTATGCACACACATGCATCTACATACACACACAAACATGCACTCACAAAAATGTAAAGCTAATTAATATTGTACGAGAAGAGATGTAGGCATCATGTGGATATTATGGGTGGAGATTAGACCAGAATAAGTCAATAATGTGGAAGAGGAATGCATTTTAGGAATAAAAAGTTGCATAGTAGGCTTAGATAAGCAAGAAATCATTTCAAAGAATGAAAGTTTGACTTGGGGGAAAGTGTTCAGGAAGTGGGAGTCAGAGATACACACATTCAGACACACACAGAGACACATGCATTTGCATACACCCACACACAACAGAGTCAGAGAGAGTAAGGCTAATCAAGGAGCACCTTCACCATCACACACCTCCCTTTTCCCTCCTGCTGCCTCTGCCCCAGCCTTCCCTTTCTCTTACCATCTCAGAAGCTTCAGAAATCAGTGTCACCAGGACTGTTAATGGTGACTATTCTGAGGGGTGCTTACAAGGCTTAAATCCGGTATCTTCGATGACTGACAGGTGGAACATTTTAGCTGTCTGGGTGGGGACCTGGCAGAGGACTGATGAAAGTCTGTGCCTGTTCTTCCATTTGTTAATTTAAAGAAAATGTTTTAAGTGAATTTGATGGTTGGGGAAAAAAGGTATGTGATTGTGATTGGCAGCCCCTGGGGGACTCACCCTAAAAGAGAAGGCACAGAAGTGGGGGGCTGTCACTGACAAGCCACTTACTGTCCACCAGTCTTTGCACTTCTGTATCAGGCACTCCACTTCTGGGCAGCCTGATGATAATGGCAGTGATAATGGGAAGGGCAGTGATGCTGTGTCTTCCCAGGAGGTTGGGCCGTATGGCTTTCTGTCCCTGGGGGATGATTTATCTCGTGGATTCCCACCCACCCAGGAGAGGCCAAAGTTATTTTCTTCTCCTAGCAGGAAACTCAATCTGATTCAACAACAATTTATTGATTTATTGAACATCTACTATGTGTGAGGCAGGGAGCCCTGTGCCAAGTCAATGGAGGGTCTATATCCAGCCCTGAAAATGTGACCTGACCCTCAGAAAATCTCATGGGAGGAAGGGAAGAAGGTAGTGCCAGGCTTTGAGTCCAGACTCGAGGGTTTGAATCCCAGCTCTGTAACCTACCACATATACCGTGAGGGCCTCACCTACTTTCATTCTGAAAACTTTTTATTATCATATGTTAATTATACACAATAGCAGTTTCAGTAGGACATATGCATACATGTATGCAGGTTGCTCATATTCACCCCATTACCCTCTCTTGTCCCTTTTTCACCCCTTTGACCCTATTTCTATTTCCTTAATCATTCATTATTTTCTTTGTCCTCAGTACCCTGGGGGGGACGACGCACATCCTAGTAGCTGCTTGTGACACATGTGACATTGCTCAGGAAATACAGTGCTATTAACTACACACAGCAGGCCAGCTCACTAGTTTGCTAACAAACCCAGCCTCCTGGTCAAGGAATGCTCCTCCCCCATATCCAGCAGATTTTCAGGTGCTGCCCCTGCTCACAGAGGTGAGTGACCCTGACTCTCACGTCCAGCACCAGTGCTCCATGAAATATTCAAGGCGATGGTATCTGTTGACAGTCATTAGCTCTGCCTCACGTTCCTCTCACCACAGTGGAGATTCATTAATATTTATTCATCTTGATTTGCTTTGTTTTTCTCGCTTTTTTTTTCAAAGCCCATTTTAGGATTTATGGAATAATTTTGTGGAATGCGTAACTCATGCTCTGTGGATTTGAGCAGCTTGAGTCGCCTGTAGCAAAATCCTTCCAGGGATGGTAGGGTCGGAGCTATTACACATCCAGCCAGCCTCTGTTTAATAAAAAGCCTTTACAAAGGCTTTTAGAAAAGTCCCTGTGAACCACTGTGCTAGCTCACAGCAACTGTGAGAACCACCCTGTAAATGCCCAATATTCTCATAAAGTTCCTCCCTGGGTGCCAGGGTCCCTGCCTGTCATAGCAAGCCATCTTGTCAGCCTGCACACAGCGTGATGAGAGGCCTCCTAGGCTTTGTTTGCTGCCAGGATCAGCCAGCTGGGCAGGTGCAGGCAGAGACTGGCGCTGGACTCGGTGACAGACCTTTGCTTTTTCTTCTAGCCTCCTCAGAATCTAGCAGCTCTGAAACCACAAACGAAGCCTTCAGTGAGGCCAGCCTCCTAGACGCCAACTTGCCACATGGTTAGGAATCTGGTCCAGAGCTGCCCACCTCTTTCTTGGCTGAGCTGCTCCTTCCCAAGAGCCAGTTCTCCTACCTATTGCCCTGCCTGACTTCCAGCACACTGTGGGTCACTGGGGGTGGAGGGGAGAGAGCAGAGACTGGGAAAGAGGATACACTTAGGACATGCACCATCATCCGGTTCTTGTTGATCTCTGGGTTCTCGGACTGTCCGAACCAGAGTGAGGTTCAGCTGAAGGCAGGTCAATGTGAGGTCTGACAGTGCATGCCGAAACACGCAGTAGGGGTTTCTCTAGCAGTTATGGGTGGGGATATTGTTGATATAAATAGAACCTGAAGGTGTGTGTCTAACACATGATGGTTTTTGTCTGTTTTGTTTTCAAGACAGGGTTTCTCTGTGTAGCAGTCCTGGCCATCCCAGAACTCCCTTTATAGACCAGGCTTGCCTCTGCCTCCTGAGAGCTGGGATTAAAGAGTTTTTGTTGTTGGTGTTGTTGTGTTTTGTTTTCTTTTTCCTTTTCTTTCTTTTTTCCCCCCCTGTTAATTCAAGACAGGATTTCTCTATGTAACAGTCCTAGCTGTTAGTGGAACTAGCCTTTGTTTTGTAGACCAGGTTGGCCTTGAACTCACAGAGATCTGCCTGTCTCTGTTTCCCCAGCGCTGGTATTAAAGGTATGTGTGTCACTACCACCTGGCAGGGATTAAAGGTTTGTATTCTCTATTCTGTCATAGGAAAGGGGGACAGCTTACTCTGTTTTATTCAGGTTTTTTGAGACGGGAAGTTTAGAACACAGTGAGACCTCCAAAACACTTGAAGCCTGAGAATGGGAAAAGAGTACAAATGGTCACAATCCCAGAAGCTAAAGATATTTGCACTGGGGAGTTGGAAGTTCAGTGCGTACCTTCCCTGTCTTGGAAGTGAGGGAGAGAAAGATGGTTGGCTCCTGCTAGATTCATGTCCATACGAGGCTTGCTTTTTTTTTNTTTCAAACAGTAGAGTCATTGCAGCCTTCTAAAACATGGAAGGTCAGTCAGGAAACACTTGTCTTGCAAGTATGAATTCAACCCTCAGAAATCACACAAAATGTTGAGTTTGGTGAACACTCGAGATCTCAGTACCAGGAAGGCAGACATAGGCGGACCCCTGGGGATCACTGGCTAACCTTGCAGAATCAGGGAGTTCCAGACCAGTGACATACCCTGTCTCAGAAAATAAAGTAGATGACAGAGAGATGACACCTAAGGTTGATTTCTGATCTGATGTAGGAGGGTCATCTGTCTATGTGTTACTTTCATTGGTTAATAAAGAAACTGCCTTGGCCCTTT
>LOEQ01001492.1:56184-67793 GCA_001685075.1 Bramus lutescens | reverse complement strand
TAAGCTAGCCGTGTGGGAGCCGGCCGGACAAAAAGCAGGCCAGGCCTTCTCCCCTATCACTACACTGATTTCCCTGGGCATGGGCATTTGTTCATATGGGTGAGCACACATGCGCATGCTTGTATGTGCATGCACACACGCACAGACACTATGCATGAGTCAGCACACACATACATGGACAACTCCCACAAATAATCCTGAATCGTATGTGCCTGAATTAGCTTCCTGAGAAAGATCCTTTAACCCAAGGCAGAGACAAGCCCAAAATGAGAACTAGGACCTATTTTCCATCCACCTTGCATTCTTGGGCCTGGCAGGTGGGCACACAGAAGGGATGTCCCAATTTCTGCTTCAGAAATAAGTTTTCATCTAGGTCTAATAATGAGTAGTCAGGCCTTAATGTCAGTGGGTTCCATACCCAAGGATTCCACCACACAGCTTGGCAGTGCCGAACAAAAGCATCTGCATCCCCAGTGCACTTTTATGGGTGCTTTTCTTGTCGTTATTCCCTGAACAATACAGCGTGACAACTACTTCATGGCATTTATGTGGTATTAGGAATTAACAGTAAAGTAGAGATGATTTAAGCATGTGGGAGGCTGTGCAGAAGCTGCAGGCGAAGAATTGTTCTGTTTCATACCAGAGACTTGAGCACTGCAGGTTTTTTATTATTATTATTATTGTTATTATCCCAGGTCCCAGAACTTACTTCCTCACAGACACCAAGAGCCAACTGTCTCCTATTTGGTGTAAGAATCCCGTGAAGGATCAGAGGCGTGCCACGGACTTCTTATTGTAAGAGAATGTCATGGCTCATTGAAACTACAAGGCCACTGTCGGTGAAGCAATGAGCAATGATGGCGTCTCATCATATAATACCTGAGTAAGATCTCAAGGGAGATGGGATTAGAGAAAAGCAGAACACAGGGAAGCATGGGGTGTGCAAGAGCCGCTTCGTGGTGGGGCAAGGCTTGACTTCGGTCATGAAGGGCTGACCAAGGATTGAGGGGAAGGAGAAGTGTAAAAAACATCCACCAGCATGTTAGGACTCTGAGACACTGTAAGGCGAGGATACCCTTTCTTTAATGTAGAATTTCTCAAGCTCTTGTGCTGATTTTCTCCTTCCTCAAGATGTTTTGTTGTTGTTGTTTGCTTTTAATGGGTATGAGTATTTTAGTGTGCCTAGTATGTGTGAGCCCCGAGTTGCATTTCAGCACTGCATAAACCATGCAGAGTGCCACAGGCCTGTAATTCTAGCAGTTGGAGAAGAGGCAGGAAGTTCAAGGTCATCCTTGATTATAAAGCAAGTTTAACCTCAGGTGTTACTCCTTGGGGTTTCTATGTTCTTTGAGAATGGGTTTCCTATTGGCCTGGAACTTGCAATTATCCTAGATTAGCTAATCGACAAGCTCTACAGTCTGTCTTGCCTCTGTCCCCAGAGCTGGGACTAGAAGCATGGGCTACCATGCCAAGCATTTTTGAGGTGGGATCTTGGGACCAAACTGGGGTCCTCATGCTTGTGTGACAAGCACTTTACCAATTAGCCATCTCCCTGGCACTCTCCAACACACACACACACACACACACAACACACACACACACACACACACGCATCACTTCTACTTTGTGCAATATCTATTACCAAACCTTAAAAGTAGTAGTCTGAGTCTCATGACCCAAATCTTAAACTGTAAACTCAGATCAGCTGTTCCCGACCAGGAGCTGATTAGATGGTGACAGTAGTTAAATCACTTGACTCTTTTGAGCCACCCTGGATATGACAAGGGAAGACAAAACAAGGTAAGATGCACCAACCACATCAGTAGCCTAGACCCTGAACTCTAGCAAGTTCTGAGGGGGAAGAGGCTGCTGCCCCAACCCCCCACCCAAGTGCTTCAAGACTCTCTGGACTCCGACTTCCACTTGAACTGGTGGGAAACAGGACCCACTGACATCTCAATACTGTGAAACCTGCTGTTGACATGTCTTGGGGTGTGGCGTGGCAAGGTGGGCTAACTGGAGGACAGGGTGATACTCAAGGCACAGAAAGAAGCTATCATTCAAAGTTGCAGGATCCCTTAAGCCTATGAACCTGAATTTCCAGAGACAAGGCAAGAGAAAGTCAAGGACCAAGTCACTGTTGCCCTTCCACCTCTGCCGCTAGGCAGCAACGGTGCCCTGTAGTGGCCCGGAAAACATGGCTCTTTCTCCTCTGATATGAGGAGTTGCATCCTCCAGGGACTGTATGGTGATTCCATAGAATTTGTGCTGTCTCATAGATGTCAGCTAGTCAAGTCAGGGGGCACTGTCAGTGACTCATGGGTTCTAAAGCACAAGCAAGGTGGCGTATCTTGGGTGTCATGCCCCACCGCACCTCCTGGGACCTCAACTTCTTATCTCACTACTCATGTGCTCACTTGGAAGACTACAGCTCAGCTTTTCCAACCCAGCTCATCCGCTGAGTACTTTAACCACCAAGGGAGAGGGACAGGTAGGCATCTGTCTTTGAACTCTGGGTCTCCCTGCCTCCACTTCTCTCCATTTCCTGTCTTCTTTATTTTGCCTTTTTTTTTTATCATACTGACTTTCAAGTCTAAAAGCTACAAACCTTTAATGGTTATTTGCTTTTAACTTATTGCTTTGTTGGGTGCTTTGTTTTTATTTGTATACCAAACTATATCATGCTCACAATATATAGAACATTTATGCTATATTCTCTTCAACTACTAATTCAAGCCTCTCCAGTGAAATAATTACCAATACTATTTCCATTTTACAGATCAATACTAGGCACAGAAGGGCAAAGAGACTTGCTGGCTCTTACTAGTGACTGTCAGGACTCCAGCATTGCTGTCAATTCTCAGACCTGCCTTATTTCACACACACTTTATGTTTTGGGCATTACATCAATCACACAACAGGGGCATTATTACGGTAGGAAAATTGGGGTTCAGAGAAATAGTGACTTGCTCAAGTCACACAGTAGGAAGAGAACACAACAAATCATAAATTAAAACCTAGGTCTATTTCTCCTTTCAAGGGCCAGCTCTGACCTTCTGGCCAGCCCTGAATAGAGGAAAGGGGCTGAGCTGAACAGCCAGCCTAGGCCAGTTAAGGCCAGACTATCCTTTCAGAGTTGAACTCCACCTTTGGTGTCAGTGGGATGGTTACCAGGGCAGGAGGAAGGTACCTGGAGGCCCTGAAGTGTAGGTATGCTTCCTGCTGGCTTCGAAGAATGCCTATGTAGATCTGAATGTAGACAGCTGTCACTCTCTGATGAGAAAAGACCTGCCTGGGGATGGGGAAGATAGTCTGTAGGCCTGCTCCATGTTCAGAGTTGAACATGTGTGCAAACCTTGGGGCTCTTCAAAATGCAAGTTCTGATGCCATGGGTCTGAGCCAGGCATTTCTAATGAGCTGGCAGATGATGTCCTTAGGCCAGGTCATGAGACCACACTTGCCAGTTCTCCTAGGATTCTACCCTTTGGGTCTTGGGCCTTTTCTTCCATAGATCTGTGTTATGCTACTCAGACACCTCCTCTGCAGCCACGTGATTGCCAAGGAATTCCAGAGGGTCGGAGGCAAGAGAATGATTGGAGTCTTTGTCATTTATGCTAACCCCACCCCTTTGCTAAAGCCTAAAGGCAAGGCCCTGGCATCTTGCAAAACTGCCAAGCCCTCTGGACAAGGTCAAGCCCCTAAGCATCCATTTCCATAGCAACACTTTGCACTGTGTCTCTCACCACCAAATCCCTTATTGAGCTCACATTAGGTTTATTCTTCAATAGCCTCATGAACAGACGCTTGCCCTCTCCCATGAAAAAGCAGGAGCCCCTTGCTCCTTCATCCCCATCCCTAGAGGGTACCTGGGATGCAGAGTGTACTCCAAATTTGCAAATGAAACCGTGAGTGACAGGAGACCTCCGGCACATGTTTATTTTCGTGGAGACTTCTTTAGACAGATGTTTGGCAATGGCTTCAAGTGTTAGGTAAACACTTTAAATTTACTTCTTAGCTCGGCAGTCAACTCCAGTGGGCAAAATTTGGGGAAGAGAATGTGGGAAGGGCTGGCTGAACCATGTTTCTAAAGTGCAGGGAAAAGCTGGGGAGACCTATGAATTAACTTGAGGAGCAGAAGCAGGAATCTGAAGCTTGTAGCCAGGAAGGACTCCTTAGCTGTGGCTGGGTCCCCCTCAGCTTCTCACAGGTCATGTGTCAAGCTCAGCAACTTCAGTAATGTGCTGCTTCCACACCTATTTTACTCTAAGCCTGTGATCTCAGATTCCCAATAGCATTAATCAAATCTATGGAAATATTCCCCTTCTGTCCCCTGCAGGGGAGGTTTCACTCGGGGAGGGGGGAAGCTAATAAGTTTTCTTGCTGGCTAATTGGTTGCCTGAGGCAAACACCAGCAGCTCTGCACTGGCTTGAACAGGAACAGGCAGTGAATGATGCTGGAACCTGGGTGCTTTGCAGAGTACTACCCAGATGGAAGTGGCACATCGCATGCACGCTCTCTCTCTCACAGCAGCGTTGTTTCTCAGGGAATCCTGGGAGCTTAGAGGCTTCAGGCTCTGAACCTTAAAGGATCCCAGGTTTCCTCAGTTTTTTTAATCCTCAAACACAGTTTAGGGACTACGCTGCTCAGACCTCATGACTTCTCTACATCTATCTCTTTGTAAGGAGTAGATATTTTTGGGAGTATGGGACTTTGTGCCCACTGATCAGACTTTCATCTACTACTTTGGCAACATTCTCTACTGTAATGGAAACTGAGAAATCCAGAGTCTCATGGTGATGATGGAGCTTAGAACTGTCTTTTCTTCTGGGATGACAGTTCATAGTATGCAATGCTTGAACCCTTCAGACCACATTATAAAAAAGAGACCCTTTCAAGCTGGGCTGTTTCACCAGCCCTCCCTTTACTTCCTAGGCTGCTGTTACTATTCCTCTGGGCTCCACAGCCAGCTGCCTCCTCACCAGCAGCCTGTGCTGGATCTCTTTTGTAGGTACTCAGAAGCTCATGGGTGGCTTCTGAGGGTCCCTCTGTATTCACAGACTCCCAGATTTCCATTCTGGTGAAGGCTGTGTCAGAGAGTTCTAGAGAACAGATGGGAGGCTGTCATTACACGTTACTGATGCGCAGAGCAGCTTTGGCTCCATGCATGCCAGAGCTCGCAGCCACTCTCATAATTCTTCCTCTGTTCCCTGGCCCCAGCCAGGAGCACAGCCAGTTTTGGCAAGAAGAGAAAGTATGTTCTTTCTAGGGCATTTATATAAAACATGCTAGGATTGACGAGAGGCTGGGGAGCAAATCTTTTCTTCTTTTATTAGCAGAGAAAATAGTGTGCTTCTCCTAGTCCCTCATGGGATCTAAAATTAGAAGTCTGTAATCCATTGGCCTAGCGTAAGTATCACAGTGGGCTAATCCTGAGACCTTCTGGAGATGCTTTCTTTGCTGGTCTCAGAGCTCTCCAACAGCCAAGCTTTTCAAAGAGCATCCTATTAGCCAAGGTCACGGCACTATGGTATCCACACTAGTGGAGGAGCTGGCATTAACTTCCTTTGTTTAACTGTGGACACAAATACTGGTCAGAGGAGAGAAATGACCAGCCAAGAATTACTTAGCAGGCAACTGGGAGTCCAGCTCAGGTCTAGCTCAGTGTGTTTTTAGGAAAGAAGAGTAAGGTTGTAAGAGGAGTGAGAGACTTTCTTTCCTAGCAGAAGGAGGCAAAGGATGGCTTTCCACATTTTTTTTACGAAGGCCTGAAACTTACCCTCACGCCTGAGATGGTTTACTGACCTCACACTGGGGAGGGACATTGATTATGTTCATTATTGATCTTCTGGGGGAGACCCCCAAATTTTTTCTTTGAGCCTGATATCTGCATTAAATTGGTCCAAAGGCCTTTAGAATTTTATATAAAAAAAAAATAGAGCTGTCACACATCAGATGACCATTGGCGTGAAGCCAGCTTTTACTTCTCACACATGGTGGTAGAGATGTAGGCACACTTTTGAAATAGAGACTTCCTTTGACCCAGGAAGTCCATTATAAGGGCACAGAATGTTCTGATTATAATGCCAGCATCTCCTGGAGATGACACAGAAGGTGCTCTTGGAAAAGCTGAACTGTGCTCTGTGACGTAGATCAGAGTTCTCTGTGCACTTAGCAGACCCCGGATTTTCATACTGTTCCTTCCTTCGGGGCTGGTTTTCTTTAGAAATATTAATTTAGACTAAACTGTGTCATAGCTTGCTCTTCCGAGGATGTCTCTGTTCTAGTCTGCCGTGATGTTCCCCACAGGAGATGCCTGGGGCCTCTGAGACAGTAGGTGGAGCTTCAGGCTGGAGAAGACCCATGAGAAGTAAATGATCGCCATAGGTAGATCTCAGCCTGAGCCATCCTGTGGTTTGTCCACTGTGGCATGAAGAGAAAATGAAAAAAAATTCGACTTTAAGAAACACTGGAGATGAAGGGTAGTAGGAAGAATAGATAAAGGTGCTGCAGCTCAGGACGGAATAAGCTGGACTGAATTAGAGTCATGATTACCAGGGGAGAATAATCATCTAGGGGATTAAGGAAGGTAAATAGTTGTCATGTCCAAGAGCCCCAGTCTGCTCCCAGTGGATCTGTAGCAGCAGAAGCAGAAAAAGGAATCATCTAAGTCTGGTTCTGTTCTCAGAGTTGGTACAGCCTTCCTTCCAATCATGGACCACCTAGCCCATCACAAGCTCAGGAAGGAGGCATCTGGCCACTTAGTACTGGTACGGGGTCTTTAAGCATTTTCTATGGGTTCATCTTTGGTTTCCTGGAAGCAATCCACATAGAGTATGTAAACTGATGTGCAGTGTGTGTGTGTGTGTGTGTGTGTGTGTGTGTGTGTGTATGTGTGTGTGTGTGGCAAGATGAGAGGGCAAGGAGCAGCCAAGGGCTAACGGTTGCTGTGCATTGTGCAAGGCACAGGAAAAAGAGAACTAGTCTCTCATGTAGAAGATCTTGATTAATTTACATAAATGAATTTCTTAAAGTTTGAAACCTTTTCTCCCCATTATTCCTATTTTCCTCTCAAATCAATGCATGCATGGGAGTTTGATTTTCTATAATCAGTGTCTTTCCATAAGTATTTCCATTCTGAAATTTAAAGACTTGTAAATAAACCCATTAGTTTACCCAGGGGGGCAGTTGTCTAAAAGCATCTTTGGTATAAAGTTCATTGCTGACACTTAATGCATTTCTGCATAGGACTCAGCTTCCTGAAAACTCATCCTGATAAAGAAGGCTTCTCCTCAGAGGTGGGGTGCTGAATCCTTGTGGAAGTCTAGGATAGACCAGCCTTTGTCTTCTTAGCTCCTTGAAAACAAGGAGCTCTCTCCTCACTAGTGTCTGCCAACAACAACAAAGAATTCATAGCCCCTCTGTTTGCTACAGGAACCACTTAGTTCTCCTTTTGACCTTGCCTTTCAGAAACAGGTCCTTCTTAGTCATTAAGGCCAGGCATAGAATAACTGAGACAGCCTCACAGCAGGGTGACCCCCAAGCTGTGTCTGCATCTAGGCAATAACCCCAGAGCTCCAGAGCCCTGAGGGTGGTGATTTAACAAATCATATGTTTAAACAATGTGGTGGCACACTGCTGCTTGAGGGGCCTTTGAAGCACATTTCTAAATAATGGGGGAAATAATGAATACCCTCGCAGTGGATTTAAGTGACACACACATAGGGGGGAGGGCTCTTAGAGTCTTGCATAATGAACTTTCTTCTCTCCCTTTATCCGGCCTTTACTTTATGCTTGCAAATGGTCACTGAGAGAGAAGACCCCTGGGCTCTGTGTAAACAGGAGAAAGGATGGGCAATCCAGCCATTCCAAGACTCTGGAGCCGAGACAGCTGAAATCCTCCTCCAAAACTCCTGGCTCACCAGCAACTGGAAGTTTATTGTCTTGCTTAAGACAAAACTACTTGTATATGGGAGTCAGAGTGCTTGTCGACTCAGTGATCAGTGGTTGTCTAGACCAGGGAAATTCTCAATGGCAGGGAAATCTTTACTTATGAGTGTGAAGTGGGAGCATAGGGAAATATCCTCATGGGATGAATTCCATGTTTGCAACCAAGGCACAACTCCCTCACAGTCTACGTACTCCCTCCCTCAACACTCTGAGTTGAGGGGTTTGGACATGTGTTTATGGGCTATTAAGAGGTCTACTCTGCTCCTCTGCATGGACCAGACATCTACTCTGCCCTGAAACTGTCTCCTCATCCTCAGCTGTTGTAATGTCATTGACTCAGCCATATTGCTTTATGTAAGAACCTTATACAAACAAACAAAGCAGATTTTATAACTGTGTTAATATAAAGACTCATGGAATACAGATCAAATTCATTGCTGCATATTTATTTGTATGAATTCATCTACTCTTCTGAAAGAAAATTAATTGTCATAGGCTCCTAAAAATACCTTGGCCTTAGCCTGAGTGCTGGGTTCCTAGGTTATAAACCTAGACAGGGACCTGGATGGAGGGGAGAGGGCCTTGGACTTCCCACAGGGCAGGGCACCCTGACTTCTCTTAGGACTGGAGAGGGAGGGGGAGGGGGAATGGGAGTAGTGAGAGGGAAATGGGGGGATGGGATGAGGTGGAAATTTTTAATAAAATAAAAAAAAACCCTAGACATGTCTACTCTGCCTTGACAGCACTTGAAATGTTTCTTGTTCTGTGTGTTCTATAATCTTTCTAATACTGCTCCCCTGCCCTGCGGTTGTCTGTTTATCTGCCTGTCCCCCACTAATCTGAGTGCTGCTTGGGAGAAAGAACTTTGCTTTGTCCACTGAGGGATTAAACATTGGGATACAGCCTATAGACAGTATGGAAGAGGGTCACATTGAGGTGAGGGGAGCGTGGGATTTGTCTTGCAGGTACAGCCATAGCAAGAAAAATTGTTTCAGTCCAATGACACCTGCGGGGATGGTTGTTGGATAAAGGTCTATCTTGGCTGTTCTTCTTGTTAGCAGGCGCCTGACCCGCCCACAGGCAGCAATAGACCTGCTACTGTGGTCAGAGTGACCTGTGGATCTGGCAGGACAAAAGGTTAAGTTACTCTCTGACCAGTGAGGCTTCTATGCCCCAAGATAAACGCCTTTCAGAACCCAGCAAAGCAACCTGCATGCAAGGGTCCTGTGTGACCACAGCAAACAGAAAAACAAAAACAAGGCAATCAATAAACCTGAGCAATTTCATAACTTCAGTTTGGGGTCAGTTTGGCCGGAGGGGAGAATTTAATTGCCAGGCTCCTATGTCTCGACGGCCTGAGGCTAGCAATTGGAGTGGGAAGGTGAAGAGACAAGGCTGGTTAAGAGCAGAAACTGAGGGCTGAGCGAGCAGGCAGTCCTGCCACCATCTGCGGTTAGAAAGGTGCAGAGGAGGGTACTGGAAAGTGAGTGCCTTCCGATCTGGCATTTCTGCTTTGAATGGCCTTGAACTCAGCAGAGTGATGATCTGTCTTACATTCTGGGATTTATTCCTACAAAAGTAAAACCCAGTAGGCTGTTGTGCCCACAACCAACTACATTATCATTTGGAACAAAGGAAAAAAAGCCTAAGATACAATTTCTAACTACCAACAGCTAGACAGATTCTGTGTGAATTCTCCTCTGTCCAATGACAGTGTGAAGTCAAAGCCTTTATAGAAACCTAGACTGAGGAAAAGCAAAGAACAAGAGAGAAGAAGTGGGTGTTCATGAGTGGGCTGCAGTGCTAAACTGATTCCTCCTGCTAATCCCACTGAGTGTACTGGGCTCTCATCACCCTGTGGCAGTACTGGGAAGACTGAGCTTTTACAAACCCTTTTATGGTTTGAACATGTACTGTTGTTCCCCTATAGGGCTTGTTACTTACTGAAGACTGTTGGCATTTTGTATATGTACATGATTTTGTATATATGTGTGTGTATATACATTAACACATATATTATCTTTTAAGATTATAACACAATTACATTATTTTCTCATTCCCTTTCCTTCCTCCAAATCCTTCCACATACCTCTCCTTCTTGATGACACGTGTAGGACACTTTAAGTGATGCCTAGATAGAAGGATGCCACTGGGTATGTCTTTGGAACTTGGGTCTTATCCCAGGCCCCTCCTCTTCTTTTCCCATCCCAAACGTAGCCTCTGCTGTGTGCTTCTGGCACTGTGATTCTCTGTGCCATCCTGAATGAACAGGACCAAGGACTGAAATCTCTGGAACCATGAGCTAAAATAATCACCTCTTCAAGTTGTTTTCTCAGGTGTTCCTAACAGCCACAAAAGAATTCTAACAGGAGCCCCAAGAACGACGTTTTGAAGGGACTACAGTGCCTAACCCCTCGCCTCTTTTCTCTCTTTCCCT
Source organism: Bramus lutescens (assembly GCA_001685075.1). NCBI lineage: Eukaryota > Metazoa > Chordata > Mammalia > Rodentia > Cricetidae > Bramus > Bramus lutescens. Next base: position 57,408 of record LOEQ01001492.1, on the reverse strand, counting down.
GTACCCTGTCTGCCACGTGGTGCTCCTGCTTGGTCCACCAGGCACTCACTGCCTCACCACAGCCCACGTGACAGAGCCAAGGGACCCTGGGCTGACACCACAAGCTTAAATGTATCTTTCATCTTTCCACATTGATTATCTCATCCATTTCGTCACAGTGATGGAAAGCTGTTTCTGATTGGATCTCATCTGAACCGCATTTTAATCAGCCTTTGGAGATGTGCTTTTTATAAAAGACCACTGTCACCTACATTGAGCTAGTTCCTTTCTCTGACTCCTGCTGCCCTCCCTGGTTCTATCATTGGCAATGCCATTCTTCAATAAGAGTCAGTCTTCAATCTCCCTCCCTCACTCTGCAGTTCGGGGTCTGTTGCAATTGCCTTTCTGGCTTTGCAGGTTCTTTCCTTGCAGCCTGACTTTTGGTCACAACCCAGCTTGTCCTTCATATTCATAGTGCCATTATGGGGTGGCATATGCACAGGGCTTTGCTCCTCATCCCACCACGTTTATTCCATGCCATATGCTTCCTCACCATAGAAATGCTCTCCTAATGCTTTCTTCCTAGAATAGCTGCAAAACTTGTACTACCCCTGGGACCTCCTACATATGCTTTCCTCCCTCAAGCTACCCACCAGCCAGGCTTTTCATCACCTCCTGAAAGAGTCTTTACCTACGCATTCGAGGAAAATAGCATGAAATGAAAGGCTTTGGTGTCACACAGAACTCATTTGAGCTCTGTTTCTAGAATTCGTTAACTGTATGGTGTTGGCTGAGGTTTCTGTCCCACCCGGTCCTGCAGTCAGTCATTCAGTCCAAAGAAACACACAGAGGTCTACATTAATCATAAACTGGTTGGCCTAGTAGCTCGGGCTTCTTATTAACTCTTATAACTTATATTCGACCATAATTCTTGTCTGTGTTAGTCACATGGCTTGGCACCTTTTTTGGAGAGGCAGTCACATTTTGTGTCCTCTGCATCTGGGTCACAACTGCAGACTGAAACTTCCCTCTTCCCAGAATTCTCACTGCCACACCTCTACCCCGCCTATACTTCCTGCCTGGCTACTAGCCAATTAGCATTTTATTAAAAATAATATAAGTGACAGGATAAAAGGCCATTGTCCCACAGCACTTCCCCCCATTTTTTGTTTAAAACAAGAACTCTGAATCTAATATCTTTTGTTTAGCTTTTCTCCTGACCATTATCCATAACAACTTGTAACC
>LOEQ01001492.1:5579-56037 GCA_001685075.1 Bramus lutescens | reverse complement strand
TATATATATATATATTGGATTAATCCAGCAGCATTTATAATCAAATATCTTTTGGCAGCTTTTGGTCCATCCTCAGTAATCAAGCAATTTAAAGACAACACAATAACATACATCTGTTAATCTGACTATATCTATTATCTCCTATTTCAGAGTCACCAGGGCAGAGCCTGGGCTGTGTTCTTGTATCTGCTACATTCCTAGCAAGTGGTACACTCTTCACTTACCTCTGATGTTCATCTGCAGACATAGGGATGGTATCCAGTAGCACTGAGAGAGGACTAGTTTGTTTCAGGCTTCTTCAGACACTGATGGGCAATGGTCCTGTCTTTTACAGGAAGATGGTCCCCTGAATCACAGTCAGATTAGATGGCATGTACACAGTGCCTTGCTTCTTCCTGTGTATTTGCTGGAGATTCATTGGGAATGTAGAAGTGATCATCCATATGTAAGATGCTCTTATCTACTCAATTCTGAGGGTGAGGTAGCACAGTTGAGCGGTTAACATCATTATGGATGGAAACATTTGAGCTTAGGTCCATTTCTGACTCTTATGACCATGCACATCTTATTCAATCTTTTCCTTTTCTAAAGAAATGGGATAATCAATCACACCATCATATCCCATGTGTACTTGATGATGTGCCTAATAAATATAGCATGAATTCATTGAGGAAAGTAATCAGACAGAAGGACACAAAGCAAATGCATGAACCTAGCCATAGAAAAGCCCACATGGTGAGTAATTAGGGAGCTTGAGGTTGTGCAGGTTTGATGCTCATTCCCACCAGAATCCTCAAATGATATTAGGAATATAATTAAAAGTATTTATCCATTAGCTTCTGCTAATTGGTCAAGGGAGCCTCCCACCAAGAATCAGGATAAAACAAGTAAGGAGTCAGAGAAGCCCCGAGGCTGGAAATGCGAGGCCCGTGATGAGGATGAGAGGAGTTGCCCATGGGCGCTGTCTGAGAAAGGCAAGGGGAGGCCACTATGGACTGATCCTGAGGAGTGACAGGAGAGGGAAGGCAGAGGGCGTGGACATGGATCCATTTTACAGAGGTGTAAATGTTAGTAAAAGGCTAAGCTACACTAAACATTTAACAGTCACATCATTGAAACTCTCATACTTTCTGTCAAGTTAGACTCAAAGTCATGGTCCCGGTTTATGAGCTTTCTTAGCTAATTCAGGTTCTTGATTCCAGTCTTTTACTCTTTTTTATTCTTATTCCTTCAGTTATACATGTACTCCTGTTCCTATTCTAAAACTGAAAACATTCCGAGCTTCCTTAGCTGTAGGATGTCTACTTAGGACATTCTTTCCTCAGATATTGCATGGTCCTCCTCCCCATATCCTTTATGCAAACCTCTGTCCAAATGGTAGTTCTTCAGAAAAATTTTCCATGGCTGCTGTGCTCAAAACAGAGTGTATTCCAGCACCATGGGTACACTCTGTTGCCTTACCAAGCCTGAATACCATGCCATTCCTGACATTATGTAATAGATTTTCTGCATCTCTTTTTATACAACCTCCAAGAAAGAAATACTTTGCCTGTCTTGTTCATGATTATATTTTACAAAATCCCCACAGCAACACATGGGGAACACATAGTAAATGCCCGATTAATGTTTGTGACATGAATAAATAGTTCTGTCACCTACCAACTGTCACTTCTGCATCCCGCTTCCTGTCTGTACAAGTGGATAGCTGCATGCACTCTCCTGGCCGTGCTGGGTGGCCCTTGTCAGGTACTTATCCTGCATCCTCTTCCACCTGCCCAGGCCCCTGCCCTGCCCAAATTCTCAGGTACTTATCCTGCATCCTCTTCCACCTACCCAAGCCCCTACACCACCCAAATCTGCAGGTACTTATCCCGCATCCTCTTCCACCCACCCAAGCCTCTGCCCTGTCCAAATCTGCCCTCCTCTGACTACTGTGCTCTGGCATACCCATTTTACCTCTACAGTTTGCTTAAATTGTAATAGAGGCCATGGACAGAAGCCTCTCTCCTTGCTGTGGCTTGGAGATGTGTTTTCCTTTAGAGTCAAGGCTAATTTGCAACACTACAGTCCTTCATGCTGCTGGGCAAAAGTGACTATTATTCAATTTGTGTTTGAAAGTATGTAACAGTCTAAGCATAATCAAATGGCACTCCCGGCGTGCTGACACTGGGCTTCTCACACAGGAACACAGGCGTACTCACCCTGCTCTCCCACCTCCTCCGCTCTTATGCTTCCCTTCTGTTTCCCAGGGACTCCACGGCCTGACACCGAACAGTCATTTGTTCAAAGCAAACACAGAGTGACATAATGCTGAATCTTGGCATGTTCCAGTTCTTAAGAATATTATATGAACACCTGACACCCAAGGCAAAATGCGCACCAAGGTCAAGGTTCTCTCTCTTCAGCTTGGGAAGCATAGAGGGTTCCTATCCATCCCACTATCTACTGCCATAGTGACTGTGACGGCCCTGTACCTATTAACCAATGGTATGGACATACTTCAAAAGTCCTGCTTAATTTGCTACTGCTATAAATGGCAATGTAATATCTGTGTTTTCTGATGTTCTGAGGTCACTTCTGTGAAAGGGTCATTTGACCCCAAAGGGGTTGTGACCCACAGGTTGAGAACCACTGTCCTAAAGACTTGACTATACTCTTGTGTTGATGATGTAAAGGTGACAGGAAGTGGGGTAAGTAGAGGCAGGGACAGAAACGGAAGTTGTGGTAATGCTATGGGGGGGATTGTTCTGGCTAGTTTAAACTGTCAACTTCACACAGTCTTGAATCATCTAAGAAGAGTCCCTCAGATGAGGAATTGCCTAGAGCAGATTGACTTGTGGGTATATCTATAGAAGACTGTCTTGTTAATTGACATAGGAAGGATTCCTCAAAAAGGCAGTGGTGCTTGGCTTTATAAGAAAGCTAGTCAAGTAGCTTTCAAGTAGCTGTCAGCTAGCCAGACAGCAGCATCTCCATGATTCCTCCCACACTGGCTGTGAACTGAGTTCCTTAGTTGAAGGTGATAGATACTACATGGAGTAGTTAACAGGCCAGTCTTCAAGCTGCCATATCGCTGGACTTCAACCTGGGAGTGTAAGCTAAATAAACCCTTTCTCTTCTAAAGTTGCTTATGGCCAGGGAACTTTTCACAGCCCCAGAAACAGAATTAGGACAGAGATATAGTAGACAGTGGCACTGGGGTAGAGCTGATGGAATAGGTATTATTTTGGTGTATGCAAACACCATGACTTTGCCAGTGAAGGAACAGCATCAAAATCGAAACATCAGAGGCCGTCTTCCACTTGATAGGTAATAGGATATTATTACCACTACACATTTCTCTATCTGCTAGAGATTTCCTGAATTGCAAGGGTGTTTGTTTGTTTTCAGCAAATGGTTTCTGAACACTGCTTATCTGCCATTTCTTTTAAGATGCTAATTTTAGAAACAGTCTTTGAAAATATGACTTTTACTAAGTAATATTAGTCTTTGTGTGTGGTGTATGACTTAGTGTGCAATGGTTGGGGTCCGGGAATGCCCATGTCAAGCATGTGGCAGCCAGGGGAGGATGCCAGGTGTCTTTCTCTATTGTGATCTGCTTTACAGCCTTGAGGCAGGGTCTCTCACTGCATAATAAGTTTGCTGATTAGGCTGGGATGGTAGCAGCTCCAGATCTCCTGACTTTAACCCTAGAGTGCCGGGGTTGCAGCACGGCACCGACAGCTGTGCTCTGCTTTTTACCTGAGTGCTGGGGATCAAAACTCAAGTCTTCACGCACTGTGAGCACTGGACACACTGAGCGTCTCTGTATGCCTGATTTTGTTTTTAAAATGTGTTGTGCTTGCTGTTCATGCTCATGAGCAATGCAAGATTCTTTTAGAAAATCTGAAGATGGAAAATCTTTAAAAAGAAAGTGAGAAAATGAACACACAAAACAACAAGGAGCTGCTCTGAGACCACCATGTTTATTGTGCTCCTGCAATCTTATGCTAGACCCTAGAGCCTGCTTTTCTTCCTTCCTTCCTCCCTCCCTCCTCCTCTCTCTCTTTCTCTTTTTTTCCTCTCTTTTTGTTTCTCCTTATCCTCCTGTGTTCTTTCCTCCCATTCTTCTTACTTTCTTGCCTTCCTTCCTTTGTCCATTTCTTTCCTCCCTCCCCCATACACCAATTCCTTCCTTCCTCCTGCACTTCCTCCATGATTCCCAACTTCATGCCTTCTTGTTTCTATGCCAGTTGTATATTGAAATTATGAGTTATGTTTGTATTGAATTTGATACAAGTCTAGTTTATTTAGTAAGACCTTTTTCTCATGTCATTTGACAATCATTCAAAAATGTTTATGGCCTCAATATACTTATAAATAATAAGGATATTCCATAATGCATTTGTAAGGTTGAGTGTGGAGGTTATTTCCAATTTATTTTTCTGATAGAAAGGTCAGTTTTCCTGGGGTCATGTGAGCGGTGGACTTGGGCAGCCCATACTGGCTCTATGTGCTGTTATGCATGTGTGATTAGAGGAGCTACAAATAGGAACCAGAGTTACTGCCTCAGGGAATTTTCATCCAGTTTGGGAGAGAGATTGAAATGAAGTCACAACATTTATAAACTAACATATCACCGAGAGAGAATTATTGTGCTGTGAAGCTGTATCCCACAACTGGTACCAGGTGAGGATTAAGATCAAACCCAGCAACTAATTCTTGGGCACCATGAAAGGATTTAAGGCTCATAGTTTATCCCATGTATACCCAGGCTAGGCATGAATAAGTTCTGCTCCAGTAGAGGTGTACAGAAAGATGCTACTTTAAGCTAACATTTGAAGAACAATCAAAAGCATGAACGAGCAGAGGAAAGGAGAAATTTTCTTATCAGGGGAATTGTCGAAACTTGGTGCAGAAAAAGGTGGCTTTGAGAAAAAACAAGGAGTGGGTGCTGAGAAGGTAAGAGACCCTAGAGCCACATGGGATAGGGTATAAGGATAGAAATCTTGTCTTCTGAAGGTTTTCCTGGAAGTTCTGCCGCTCTGAAGATAGGGACATCTGTGCCGAATTAAATCAGGTATGGCTGACAGGGGCTGGATGGGGAGGGTGGTAGCAGTGGGGCCAGATTAGAAGAGCAAGGCGAAAGAAACATCCCAACAGAAGAGAGTATTCGACGTATAAAGTAAATATTAGTTGATATGAAATGAAAGAAAGAAAACTTGAAGCCAGTTCCATGAACTTGAGCCATGTAGAGAGCATTGTTTTTGTTGGACGCTACAGGAAGACATAGCCTGTTGCTGTATGAATCCTATTCATTTCATGGTCCCAGAAGCTCATGAAGGGGAAAGTGGGAGGGTTATGCTTCTACTATGAGGTCCTGAGGAGGCCTCTCAGAGAAGACACACATGCACACACACACACACGCACACATATGCACGCACAGACACACATGCACACACACATACACATGCATATGCACACACACATGCACACTCACACACATGCACACACACTTGCTCTGATCTGTCTGTCCATTCTTCTAGAACAAAGGTTCAAATTCATTTTTTAAATTGTGGTTGGTGACTTCAACTCCATTTATTCCTAACCATAAGTTAATTTGGTCTGTTGGATGCTGGAGTCCTGATTTCTATCACAGTCAATCGGTCTGATGTTTTTGACCCACCACCACAGCAGGAGTGGCAGTGATGGTACATATGTGACCTGAGGACTTTCAATCCACTTGTGATTCCCCAAGATCGTCTATGATGCTGGTGATCATATTAGTGATCATGATGGTAATGAATATTTAGTCTTGCTCTTACAACTTTTTTGAGAACATGTTTCATATATTAATTTCTATTTTCAATATAAATGTAGTTGTTTACTTTGTTGAAGGAAATAGTGACTTAGAGGAAAAGTATTTCACCTGAGATTTCACAACTGATAGGGGCTGGAACTGTGATTCTGTAGACTAATAAGTTGATCCAATCAATATTTTAAAAACACATTATGATTTTGCCTTGAAAATTGGCCTACTCTATACAAGAGTCCTGGGCCCCCAGGATGCAAATTTAGTGAAGTTGCTGTAACCAATTCATCACAAGTATTGTTTATGCTCTTCTACATTGAAAGATTTGTGAAAACAATCAAAAACTTTTTTGTCTGCCTCGCCCCTTTTTTCTGTATCAGAGCTAGTATCCAGATGTAAATCTTCACATTTGAGTGGTTTAGCATTTTTATAGTGACTTTCATTTCTTAAATGGGTTGGGCCAGCTAATTGCTTTAGGAAATTCTGTCTCAATCATGCATTTTCACCATCTACAGTGTCTAATCAACCTCCTCTCTGATATGCAGAATTATGATGACTTGGAAGACGCAAAGCACAGTGTCTGGAATCGGAATTACTTGGTGGAATGGCAAAGCAGGAGGTGAGTCCTGGGAGAAGTCTACCCCCATCTTTCCATTATTAATGAAACCTGCGTTGTCATGGTGACGATCAGAGAGGGAGTGGAACTAGAGGAAGACTTGAGAAAATACTACAGCTCTGGGAGCTATAAAATCTTTGTGACAGTGTATCACTGTGAGGACTTTAGGACATTACCTTGCTTTCTTCCATGATCGGTCTCAGACATTATGAGGTCAGCATAATGCCCTAGGATGATGTGAACCACAAGTGTCTCTGTCTCCACTAAATTTGAATCCCCAGAGGTCACGGATAGGACAAGGACTCCGGATACCTGATATTGGTAATAGCCAGCACTCAGTGAATTATTCAGAAAACTCACTGAAAACTTCTAGGTGGGATACCTAGATTAGCATACACGTGCCCTTTGTCTCTGTGTTTTACACAAAACTGTGATGTAGCAATAGTTGTTAATCTGGCAGGATCTAGACCCAACTAGGAGTCAAATTTCTGGGTGTGTCTGTGAGGGAGTTTCCAGATTGAGTTAACTGAGTTGGAGGGAGCATCCCTAAATTTAGGTGATGCCATTTTAGGGTCTCAGGTTGCATGAAAAAAGAGAAAGCTAGTTACCTATTAGCATTCGCCTTCCTTCTGAGAACAGGGCAGGGAGGAGGGCATTCCCAGTAGAAGGGAAAGACTTGGGGAAGTGTTTGGGAGTCAAAACATGGGATAGTGTCCAGCTGTCCTCTGAACACAGAGCAAATAGTATGAGCTCACGGAAATGTCTTATAGACAGAGCAGTAGACTTTGTGTAGAAGAAAGAAGTGGTGACTTACTTCAGCACCCAGTGGAGAACCATTTAAGAACATTTCTGCATGAGAAAAAAATGAATACTGCATCTTGGGGACACAATACCAGGAGGATGACATGGACAGTTACTAGTTGACTATTGACGTTTCTCTCTGACTAAAGTGATAAAAAGATCAAAAAGTTAGTTACCTTAAATAGAAAATCAGGGGCAAAGAATACTTTAAGCCATCAATTCAATAGTATAGAAACAAACCCAAGAGGAAAAAAAAAAAGAGAAATTGACCAAAAATAAAATAAAAAGTAAATATACCCAATAATTTCTTTGAGAAAGATAAACTTTAAAATATTTTGGAATCTCAACATTGTTCAGGAACAGAGTAAAAGCACCCAAAGTCTGGAATGAGAAGGATGAAAAGTCAGTCAGTGCACAGCCACCCACACCTGTGGCGATGAGCGTTGCTCTCAGTGGACTTACTACATAAAGTATGTATACTAAATTTGGACAAAAAAGAAAAGGAAAGAAAGAAAACCCAATAACTAGCTTTAAGGATTATTCTCTCCTCCAAATTCAGTTATAAGTTACTCTGCAGTTGTTTTCTGCCAATTATTCAGTTTCCACAGTGTGTAAGTGATTAGTAGTGTTCCCAGAAGAAGAAGAAAAAAACGAGAGAGAAATCTGGCTTCCTAAGAATGAACATTATCAGGATATCTAGGCTTGAAAGAGAGAGCATCAACCCCACTAAAAAGCAAAACAGCAGAGCAGAACTCCGACGTCATCTGACTTGTAAATACTGACGAGGAAATCTAAAGGAAAAGCCTGCAAATCCCATTCAGACCTATATTAAAAGAACTGTGGTATCATACAACAAAGCACAGTTCCTCAGAGATGGACATACAATAAATGTGACAAGTGAGGGGGTAGGCCTTTCCAGAGCTCATCTGAATTCATAAAAATGCCCTAAAGTCCCAATAGGAAGTAGGCAGCACATGAATGGACAATTCACATTTTTTAAAAAAATGGCTAATCTGCATACGAAAAGTATTAACCCTGTTAGTTATCAAAGAAATGCAAACGAAGCATCACTGTCTGTAAATCAAATTAGTAAAGCTTAAAAATAAATAATGGTAATACTGAATGCCAATAAACACATGAAAATATGCCCAACCTCATTAATTCAGGAAAATGCAAATTAAAAACACAATGAAGAGCCATTTAACACCCACTAGCTTGGCAACAATTGGAAACTCCAGCAATCCCAAGTATTTCAGGGGATACACAGCGATTGGGGTTTGTGGTTCTGGTAGGGTTGACAGCTGGCAGACAATTAAATATTATCTAGAAATAAGGATGACAGGCACACCTTTTAATGTAAAGTCCTGCCTGGGTATGAGTTCTCCAGGAACAGTGGTTGACAAATATTTTCACCTGTGTGCACCCCAATTCTGAAAATCTTTTCTTAACTTTCCGTTGGAGGTTTTACTACAAGTAATGAATATTTGAATATCCTTACCTGTGGATTGGTTTGAAAAAAGAATAGAGAGCAAACACAGACTCAAACTCTTTAACAATTTAAGGTCTTAGTTACTCTTACTCTTCAAACCTAAAGTTTTAACTTCATAGGTAATTTCAACAGTTTCAAGTCTTTAATTGGTTACTCTATCACACATCTTTAGAGAAAAATTATGTGCATAAATCGAATTCTTCAAAGACTTTCTGTATGACCTTTTGGGTCTAAGGATGAACAATTTCTTCCTAGCGGAATGTGTCATTCAGGGTACTTTAAATCCATGTTCTAGGGTCATGGTTGCTGATATTTGGCTCCTAATAAGCTGGTTATAAAATTCTTCTAGGTTGAGTTACCACTATATCTGTTAATCATATATAACTGGTCAAAACAGTATGAGAAAATTATATATTTTGTTTGCTAGTTACTAACTTGGAAAACTGAAATTTTATTGAGAAATGTATACTTTGTTAAAGTGAATTGTTATACTCAACTTGTTTAGTATACCTATGGCTAAATATTACTTAAGGATAGAAGGAACCAGAAGATAACATCATTGTGTGCTCGTTTATTGTTTTCTTAAATGTGTGTGCTAAGAATCCTTGTTTACCTTAGTGAATAGAAGACAAAAGGAGCTCTCTTTAGCAAGGACCCTTAATTCTTTAAATTCATTCCCAGCTGATGTAGGAGGGTCATCTGTCTGTGTTACTTTCATTGGTTAATAAANCCCAGCTATATGCCAAATCTCACCTATTGATTTATAATTGATGGTTTCATCACCAGAAATTATTTTTAATAATCTGACTACTGAGAGCTTGGTTGTATGACTCACTAATGACTGTTGATTTGCAAAATGATCTGTTCTCTACCCACTAAGGTCATTTGCTTCTTCAACAGCACTGTAAGGTTTGAAGCATCCCTTTGATTACTGTCCTGGGTGTTTTACATCCTAGATTCAGAGTGCCAGAGGGGTAGGAATCAAGATGCCTGAGAGGCTAGAAGGATTCACATTGGGAAATGCATATAGAGAAACCTATGCCTTGTAAACCTGTCCTAGGACCCTGACAATTCCCTGAACCCACTGGAAACTTTTGTGTCTTCCCAACACCAATCACATTAAGTTATAAGTCTTTCTGGAAGTAAATCTCACTCAAGTATATCAAGGAGACAAACAGAGCCCTCCCCACGAACACTAGTTTAGAAATAAACCACATACCCATCATGGGGTGAGTGGGTAAGCCTAAATGCATTCATACAATAACATGTTCCATAATGGTGAAATGAATGAGCTAAAAAAAACAAAACAAAACAAAACAAAACTCCAAGTTGACCTAAAAACAGTTTGATAACATATTTATAAATCCAAAGAGCAACCTACTGAAATTGTAGATTAGCTCAACTAAACATAAAATTATTCAATTGCGTAGCAAATATATAAAAAGAACAGCTCACAAAAATGCAATGTTGAGTTTACTTCTGGAAGAAGTAAGAATGTAGGCCTGGGCCTACCTTGTGTTCTTTGGACAGAAGCTTCCAGAAGACTTGGCAAATCAGATTCTCTTCTGTTTACTGCTCTAGTTGGCAGAGTGAACCTGGGAGACTGTGCCTAAAAATGAGGGCTAAATTCACATGCAATAGCCAATTTTATTCAGAGGTAATCTCACTCCTATCTGCTACTCCTGGGAGGGGCTTGAAAGCACATTCCAAGAACAACCCCTGTGAGAACAGAGGTTACAAGTCTCTTGTCTTGTTTACTTGGAGTTTTCTCACAAGGTCTTGGAAATCTCACACAGCTTCATTCATGGACTCTGTTCTGATGCTCTTCTATAACTTGTGTTTTGATATGCTTCTTCACGCTTTAAAGTTTTAAGAAGTTATTGTAAGGTCATATATATGTTTGATACCTGGAAAGAATAATATATTCCTTTGTGAAAATGAAATAGTTTACAATGTAAAATATAAATAAAATGCATATAATATTGAATATTTGAAATGGTTTTAGTGAGACCAACTTTTATTTTACTTTATTTACATTTTTTACTACTTCTGGGAATAAGAATGGGTGTAGTATTTCTGGAAAGTAATTTAGAACTGTTTTAACAAAGTGTTAAGACTTTGTTACTCTATAATTCTAGAATCGTGTCTTAAAATTAATAGAATGTTACTACAAATTAATAGTCAAGGATATTTATCACAGTAGAGTTTGTAGGGAAGAAAAATGGGAAATTATGTAAATAGACTAAATCATAAAAAGTGTTTAAGTACAGTGTGGCAAAACAATATGATAGATCATTCAAGCATTAAATTTGTTTAAAAATAATATTTATTTATCAGAGTAGCCTCCTCTAACCCACTAAAAAACACCTTAAATATTTACAAAGAAAATGGGTTTAGAAGGCTATATGCCTGTGGCCAGTCCAAGTACTGTTAAGCATGCATTGCTTTGAGTGTGTGCTGGATGAGTTTTTATTATACAGTGTTACTCTCCAGAAATACCCCAGTTTATGGCATCTTCTCTTACCTTGCTGCAACATGACTTTCCCCTGGGAGGCATGAACAAATAAATACCTATTCAATATTGGTAGGGCTCCAAAGACAGACCAAAGAGATGATTTCACACATGTCAAGCTTGGTAAACCAATGGTTTTATTGGGACTACTTACAGGAGTGCAGGTGAGTAAGATTAAGTACAGGAGCATGGATGTTAACTCAACGGCAGCTTCATTACCAAAAATTCCCAACCCACTATGGGTGATGAGTCATGACAACTGCATTCATGGAGCTGCTAGTATCACCTATGGGAAAATCCCCTGAACAGTTTCCTCTCCCACATAGATTAACAAGGTTAGTCTAGAAACTTGAATATCATAGGTTTCATGAACCTCCTCAGTCTTCTAAATCTGATTCCCCCCCATGAGGGATGGTTTCCATTTGGAGAAAATCTAGCCTCAGTTTCTCTTCTTGTTACTCGCTGGTATTACTTTCCCCAGATGTTCCTGGCTTACTCAGACTGGAAGTATGAAGCCCTCAGGGAGTCACATGAAGGCTGTACATACAATAAAGGGCCAAGACCATTGGAAACCAGGTATCTAATTATGACAATCATTATTAATAAACAAACCTTCTCCCTGCTAGTGATTATTTTCCTTGCCTAGCCCATGGGAATTTTAGCCAGCTTCCAGGCACATATCTGCTCGCTCAACAAACTGATCATCTTACTCTGTTGGGCCCTATGACATTGTATTATTATTTGCCAAACTGCTAACAAATACCTAACAGAAGCCATTTAAGAAAGGAAAGGGTTATTTAGGTTCACCATTCCAGGGTGTACACTCCACCACAGCAGGGAAGGCACGGCAGTAAGAGCAGGTGGCTGGCTGCTCACATTTGTGTCACGTCTCTCCCTCCTTTTCGTTGGGTCCAGGACCCCCGTCTATGGGATGGCGACACCCACATTTAGGGTGAATCTTCTCACATCAGTTAACCTAAAATACACAGCCCTTCACAGACATACCTGGGGATTGGTTTCCATGGTGACTCTAAATTTCATCAAGTCAACAAGGAAAACTAATCGTTGCAGATGTACCTCCCACTTCCGGCTGCAGCCTTTCTGTCCCACAAAGCAAAATAGTGATCCAGTTACATCATTGTTCACAAATCACTTTTACTTTAGCTGTACCGGTGTGCTTTTCTTAAAATTTATTTCTAGTTTCATAGCTATCAAAGTCCTTTTTAGAAGACAGGAAGACTGTGATACCTGCTAAGTTTTGTTGATTAATTGATTAATTGTAAAAGGTTAAATCCAGCCATCATGTGATTTTGGTGTAAGTTCAAAACTCAGATTCTTAAGCATCACCTTTTCTTCCCTCTCCTCATTGTTCAGTGGGCACCTGGGGGAAGAGCTTTCAGGTGTTGAGAAGAGAGATGTAGCGGTAGGGCATCAGACCCTTTGATGTGCTTGCTACCCCGAGAGCTGCTGGAAAATGCAAATGTACTGTTCAGCTAGTAGACACATATCAATATTAGAAAGAACATGGAAAAGAAGAGGGAAGAAAGAATACATAACATTTAACAAGATGATAATGCAGCTTGCTGTCGGCCACTTAGGAGTCTGGCTCTTAAAAATATTACACAATTGCATAGCAGGTTTTGCTTAGCTTTTGTGTGTGAATCATGCACCGTATTGATTTCATGCAAAAAGAAAACATCACCACATATTTTGGGGGATGTTAGGATATAGAAGATAGGGTGGAGAGGGAGGGGTAGTACAGAGAAAAAAACAAAAAAAGGATGGATAAAAATGTCGGTTGTTCCAGGCCTTGCTGCAAAGACCAGCAGCTGAGTGATAAACCAGTTGCTAATTAAAGATGACTCCATTTCTGCCTCTTTTTCTCAAGAGAGATACTTGCCATATAATCTTTTATTCCTCTGTTTTGGTTACGATTGAATTGTTGGAAGGGAGAAGAGAGAGGATGATTTTGGGTATACCTAGGGGTGAGAACAAACTTGATTCTCACTGGAAAACAACCTGTATCTCCAGACCCAGCAGAATGGGATACGAACATTTTTGGCTGAGAAAAATCTACTGAGTTCCCTTTGCTTGTTGGCTTGTCATGGTGCCTTTCTGTAAGTGTTGAAGTCTGTCCTGTAATTTTTATTTTTTGGAAAAACAAATTTGGTTTGCTTAATTTGTGTCTGAGCATCTGGGTGAACTTGGGCTGGGAAGATAACGGGGACCAAACCACAACCATCAAAGGCTGATGCTGGGCATTCAAGTTTGGTGGTGAACTATTCTGTGCCTTCAATTCTCTTTCCAATCCAATGAGGTAGGATTCCTTACAGGGGAGGGAGGAGGTGATAGTATCTGTGTTTTCTTTATCACAGAAGTTCCAGAGCTCATTTCTGTTTGAAGGTACGTCCTGACTCTGGAAGAGTGGTCTGGCACGGCAGGGAGGAATGGTAAAACAGAAACTGATGAGGGAAGGAGTTGGTGAAGAGGGACTTCAGCTAGTACCTGGAGTAAGCACCCCCAGTGAAACCACAGGCAGACTAAAATGAGAAATGTCTCATCTGAAAGTGAGGGTCTGTCTTAGCAGGCACAGTCCACCTTAGTTAGGGCCATGAGGCACTTGGTAGATGCTTGCAGGGAGGAAAACAATGCCCACACCCCACTGGGGATGAAGACATTACCCACCATAATGGGTTTGCTTTTGGATGACCTCAAAAAGGAACATCTCTCTACCCAAGAATCGCCGCTGTGTGACTGAATTCTCTTCTATTTTATTTGGGGGATAATCTGGCAAAAATCAAGAACAAATCCTTATTTTTTTCCATGTCTTTCTCTCCCATTGGGACCTCAGGAAAGTTATTTCCTAGTTATTCTTTAATCGCCAGTGCTTCAAGGTAGGTTAAGTACATGGTTAATGTGAACCGCTAGACCTGGTCTCCTGGCCCACACTGTTGGGCCAGGAAAGGAGGAACAGCTTGATGATGTTGCTGTGGAGTTCCTTTGGGCTTTGAACAAATTGCTCTAATATGAGAAGTCACCAGTTTGCTTCCCAGTGTCATTAAGGAGCCCCATGTGAAGGGAAGATATTAGTTTTCACTTAGAGAGCGAAGGCTACCAACAAGAGAAGAGAGAAAGGCTGCAATGTGGTTAATGGGGCAATTTGGTGACCCAATTGGGAGCCCAGACATTTCGCCTCCTGCCAAGCGCTAGCAAATTTGTATGATACAGAAACAGAGCAGGACGAATAGATCAATGCATTTGCTCATTCTATTAAGGAGGAAAGGGAAAGGCATAGTTTGGGTTTCTTTCTATCAAAACCAATTTCTTCACCTCACAGGCATGAGGATTGCGTCACACCATCTTTGGTTCAGAGAGCTGGAAAGGTTCCCAGCAAGAAAAGATTCAGTTTTACTTAAGGAAATTTGAGCCAATAATCAGCCTGTCACCTCAGAGATGTCTGTTGTATTAAAAACTTAATAAATATTAATTACATGTTAAGGCTAGTCTCATTTCATTTTACAGATCTCCTTTTTCTTAAGTCTGCAAAAGGAGGACCATTTTTCTTTTCTAGGAAGTCCTATAGCATGACTTAGCTTTTAATCTATTTTTGTTTTCTCTCTAGTTCTGAGGTTGCAACTAATTTGACTATGTTTTTTTTTTGAACTGAATTGGAATCTCTTCACTGTGGAGAATGGATGAATGCAGACTAAGGGAGACACAGAGAATGGAATTCAGTCCAGAGTTAGTATCTTCTTTCATTGTTTGAGGGGGATTCTTCTTTCACTGTTTGAGGGGGATCACCCTACATCCAAATCAGTGTTCCTCCTCTCACCTCCCACTTGCTCTTTCTAGACTGACGGGTGGGGATGACCTCCTGTTGTGGGGAGTTTTACATACATTCTGTTCCATTAAAACAACACCATAATTTACTTATTAATCCCCTTCATGTTTAGTTCCTATTTGGGGGATGGAGGCTCTAGCTGTGGGTCGCTGGCCCTGGGCTGCCTGGATGATCCCAGCACTAAGTAGTTTTGCCTGATGGTGAACTCACCTGGAAATACAATGCAACCCCTGCTCGCGATGGCCAGCACAATCCCCCATTTCAGAGCCCATGATGAACGCAGCCCAGCTGAGTTCAGCAAACGTTTGTTCCAGGTAATCATCTTGAAGAACTTGATTTACCTTTCGGGGAGGCTGAGACTTGGAAGGGTTGGAAGGGCGGAAGCTTGGAGCTGTCAAGGCCATTCACAGAGAATAAAGCCAGAAATATGCAAAGAGTGGCCTCTAGGATGGGCAGGTATGTGGTTCTGGGCTGTTTGCTTTTGTGAGAGAACCAATAATGTTCCCCTTAAAAAGAATGCTTCAGGGCAAAGTGACTTGGGAAAGCTTCCTCTTAGCCAAGAAGGATGTAGGAAGTTCAGATTGGTGGAGAAAAAGAGGGGATACCTCAGGAGTGCCCAGGCGTGGTCAGTGGGAAAAGCATTGTATGGAGAAATACATGAACACAGAGAGAAAGGAAAAAGAAAGGAGGTCTTTTTACTAAATGGGACCCAGTTGACAAGGTTGCTGGATGTAGTTTGTTTGTTTGTTTACTATCTTGGGACTCTCAACCAAGCTCCCAAATAAATACATAAAGACTTGGTCTTACTTACGAATGACCAACCTTAGCTTGGCTTGTTTTACGCCAGCATTTCTAACTTGACTTATCCAGTTTCTCTTTAACTTTTGTTTTGCCTCCGGGCTTTTTACCTTTCTTACTTCTGTATCTTACTTTCACTCTTACACTGTGGCTGACTGGGTGGCTGGCCCCTGGCGTCCTCCTCCTTTTCTTGCTCCTCAAGCTTAGCTTTGCTTTTCCTAAATTTCTCCTCCCATTTATTCTCTCTGTCTCCCAGCCCCACCTATTTCTCTTTCCTGCCTAGCTAGTGGCTGTTCAGCTCTTTATTAGACCAATCAGGTGTTTTAGGCAGGCAAAGTAACNTAACACAGCTTTACAGAGTTAAACAAATGCAGCATAAAAGAATGCAACACATCTTTGCATCATTAAACAAATATTCCACAGCACAAATGAATGTGACACATCTTAAACTGATATTCCACAACAGCTGGGACTCTAAGGAAGCATAAGAGACTGAAAGATGGAGTATCTTTCATCAGAAATGCTGGAGACTGGCAATGGAGGGTGGGAAATATTTGTGCAGAGGGTCAAACGTAGATCCTATTGCGCAAACCTGGGAATGCTGACTTAGTCACTTCTCTGAGAGACTGACAGGTGAGGAATGCCAAGTCAGCCTAGCGGTCCTCAGAGATGGACAAGACATGGGGGTAAAGGGGAATAAAGTAGCTGTGTCTTGGTTTAATGAATTTGAAATGTAGGAAATAAAGGATGAAAAATCAATTTGGAAGGAAAATATATTAGATTTGATTTTAGAAAGTAATCTGGATACAGAACATTTCAGAACATTTGACTTATGTCATCCCAAGTCAAGCTGGAGCTATGGAAACAAACCACATGTGAGGACCAAACCATGGACCCAGGGGGTCGCTTGGTCAAACCCCTCAGAAGTGAAGAGTCTCTAAGAAAATGATTTTCAATAGGATGTGACTCAAGTCTTAAATACAGGAAATATGGGAAAAAGTGACTCCAACGGAGTCTCTGGGAGGAGGATTAAGGCTGCAATGTTTGTCAAAATTGCTCAGAAAGTTTTGCCAAAATAAAGGAGTCTCAGGTGAAACGACACATCCAACACAGTTATACACTTGGGGCCTTGTGGGATGGGATCAATTCACTTAGAAGATGTGTTTCCTTAGTTAAAGGGCCACACTTATTCAATAAAGAATTGTGTATGGGGATAAAAAAGAAACACAAATAAACAGTTTGTTCAGAATGCTCCTCTTAAAATACATTTCTCCCAGTGTGCCTATATATAGGACACAAATGTGCCAGGAAGGTGTCTCGAAGCAGGCAGGACACATTAGCCGTTGACCGAACAAGGTGTGCTCAGAAGTCAACCAAAATCTTGTCTCTTATCTGATCCCACCAGAGGGAGGCTGAGAACTTGTGGTGATGCTCAGCCACACCCTGAGAAGGCCACTGGGGCAGCTAAGGAGGAGCACTTTGTCTGTGCTTGGCTTCTGAGTCCATGCTGTGGTTCTAAGGGAGAACTGAAGTGCCTAGGTTGATCCTCTGTGAGTTGAAGGCTGACTTCACAGCTGCAAGGGAGATAAAAACACCCGGCTGCATTCACACTCCAACTGTTGACTCACACAGGGAGAGTGTCAGGCTTAATAGGATCCAGACTGAGAAGATTTTAAAAATATTCCTATGTTTTTAAAAACAACCCTTGCTAGTTTCAGTTCAGCCTTCTAATAGGAAAGAAACCTCTTCTACACAGATCTGTTTTGCAACCCTAAATAGCATCCTTTGGTCCTTCAACAGCAGAGGAGTCAGTAAGTTGTGAGATATGTTGTCCTATACCTTGGATAAAAGTATTTTGTTACAAAGAGGCTGCGTGACCCAGCCTAAGTGTGACTGTCCCAGAAGCTCCAAGTCAAGAATTCAGGCTAAGGAAAGTGGTCCCTTTGCTTGATTTAGATAATTCCCTGCCTATCACCAGAGGCTATATGATCCTGAGACCCATGGATATGCTAAGAGAACTTTTGGATTTCAGCCCAGTGCTTTAAAAGAAAATGTTTTAATGTTTTAGATGGCCCCTTCTGCCAAGTCCCAACAAAATAAAAGTGAGCCTAGAAAATGGAGCCATAGGAAGAAGAAAAGAGGGGTAATTAGGATAAGGAGGAAAGAGAAATAGAGAAAGAACTGAGAGATACGAAGAAGGAGGTGGAAAGAGGAAAAGGAAAAGAGAAAAGGGAAAGGAAGGAAGAAAATAGAGGAGGAGGGAAAGCAAGCAAGGAAGGAAGGGAGAAAGGCAGCAAAAAAGGGGAAGGGAAAAGAGGGAGGTAAGGGGAGGAGGACAGAAGGTGAAGGAGGGAGGGAGAGGGAGTGGGGTAAAGGTTTGATGAGAGAGAAACAGATGGCTGATCTGGAGGGTCAGTGCCGAAGGGGGAGGAGAGGCTGTCTGCAGCCGCTCATCTGAACAAAATCCAACTTCCTGCAGGCAGCTGCCTGGGGGCCCTATCCATCATCCACATTCAGGTTCCCACGATCAATGCTACAGTCAGTCATTGGCCATCCTTGAAACGCCAGAATCATTATGAACAAACACCAGAGACCCACGTATTGAACTATTCTGACTGCTCCAGAGGCTCGCAGTGCCAGACACACAGGCTGCACAAAATTGCTTTATGGGGTGTGTGCTTGAACATGGACCAGGTCACTTATTGTTGATCTAAATAAGTCTTAAGACAAATGAAATAACATTCATCTAGCTGTTCCCCTGCTGATGGGGCCTCCCCTGCATATAATGTCATGTCTATAAACTGATCAGCTTGTCCAGAAATTAGGGATTACTGCCTCCCACAATCCTGATGGTAAAATGGAATAGTCCAGGTGCCCTGGATCCCCTCAGATTTTGTTCATCTTTTTGGATCAGACCCTGGTTCTAGTCATTCTTCCTTACCCATCCTTTGAAAGAAGATTCTACTGTTCTCTTCCCAATAATTGCTTCCCAAGACTCTTCTGTGTTGGGAGTTCAGTCTTTTCTGTGTACTAACAACACATGCAGAAGTCTCAGATCCGACATTGTTCCATGAATTGCCACACATTACATTTTCTCTAATGCTCTTCTCCTGCTGTGGGAACTTCATTCCGGGCTGTTGTGGAACTCTTTTGTACGCCAACATTCCCCTGCCATTTTTCAAGTTGTCCAGTTTGTCTTTCTATGTCTAAGATCATGCAATTTTGTTTCTGCACACATTTTGTTTTTATAGTAGCAGTATCTGGTTCACCTTCTCTCTCTCTCTCTCTCTCTCTCTCTCTCTCTCTCTCTCTCTCTCTCATATATGTGTGTGTGCTCACACATGAGTGGCGAGTGCTAGTGTGTGCATTTGTGTGTGTGCACATGCAAAGGCCAGGGGAAAACTTCTGCTGTCTTTCTTTTGTTATTGCTCTCCACTGTCTTTCCTTGAGACAGGATTCCGCACTGAACCCAGAACTTGCTGACTTTTGGCTAGGCTAGCAACAAGCAAGCCCCAGCGATCCCCTCTCTATATACCTCATACATACACATCAGCACTAGGACTACAGGTGAGTATGGACATGCCTGGCTCTTTACATGGTCGCTTCAAATTCAGACTCGGGTATTTGGGCTTTTTTGTTTGTTTGTTTGTTTTTAGAAAAGGATTGTGTCACATATCTGAGGGTTTAATTCTACTACATCGTAAGGTGTTACCTAATCTGGTACATGGTTCAAGCAAGTCCTTGAGATTATGATGTTAGAGAGAAATGGGTCTGGGGTTTGAGTCCTGGCTCCACCCCATTTCAGTCATTGTACCCAGGAAGTCAACATTTCAACCACTCTGTGGCATGTTTCACTTATTCCTTGCAACCTCAGGAGATGTGTCAGTATACGGAAGAGAAGAATAAAGCTCAGAGACCTCGAGTAGCCTGTCCACATAAACACAGCAGCCAGAGTTACTCACACTTTAGCTGTCGAGACCCCAAGGAAGCTTTTAGCTATTAAGTGTTGCTGAGTTTCAATAACAGGAAGACTAAATATGGTGAAGTAATTTTTAGGGCAAACTCCTAATGCTCTAAAGTTTATTCTACTGGTGACCAGATCCTTCTAGAAATTATTTTCTTATAATCAGTTCAGAAAGTCAAAACAAAAAGCCCCATTGGCCCCCAGAGACTCCAGGCTACTGGGTCTTACGACAGTCTTGTGCTCTTCAACCCAATCGCCCCGGTTGACTTCAAGTCATTGTAACACCCATCCCACCCCCCAGTAAATATTTTATCTTTAACAAACAGCTGGGAGGAGAGTGGTGCACTGGCAGCAGGCTGGGTCAATCCTGTTTAAATATTGATCACAAACATGGTTAAAATAAAAGTTTATCGACTCCGCTGACGACTCTGCAGCCTCAACACTTTGCAGAACAGCTTTCCCTGTGTGGTGACTCCGCGCCACTCGCGTGAGTTATGATGTTAATAAGCGAGGCGCCTCCTTGGGGACTACGGGGATGTCCTGAAGGCAGCTTGGGGAAGGAAGCAGCCATCAGCTGGAGCTGTTGTCAAGGCCAATGTGTCCTATCCTGGCAGGGCGGCCTTGGGAGTACTTTCCTTTCAGATGTGGATGCTGCTAGCGTATGTCCTGGGGTAAGAGCCTATGTTCTCTGTGACCTTGAGAACAGGGGTAAGTAAAGTGAAGAATAGAGGGACCTGTAAGGGGTGTGGCAGGAGTGGGCGATGCCCTACTCTGGGCTTCCCCTCTGCAAACATTAGCATCTATCAGACTCCTCAGATGTCCTATAACAATTCAGATCCATGGCCCACCCTGGGGTCACTGCCATGGAGTTGTGGGGTGAGGTTGTTCTTTTAACCAGATGTTACTTCTAGAGAGTGTACTACTCCCAAACCTGCACAAAGTCATCTGTGAGAAAGAAAAAAAAAAACCAGTAGCACAGTGACCTCAGGGACTAGAGGGTATTGGAGCACCTAGGCGAGGGCTTCCACACTCCTGAAACAACCCTGGCAACTTAAATCCCATATGAAAACTTAAGACAGGAGAGTGGTGGACAGTTCTGGCCTGGTTGCTGGAAGCCAGGAGGCCTCCTGCTCTTCAGCCCTGCCCTGGGCTTCTGGAAACGATGGTTTGAAGGTCATAGCCCACTTACGTGCCTTTCCTTCACCAACATGGTAGTGAAACCCTAATTAGAGATACGTTCCTCTATAGAGAGTCTAGGTGGAAGCCCATTTCCCTGCCTAAGATATCTGCAACATCTAACAGATGATACATGGCCACTTCTGAAGGTGAAGGGAGCGTGAGTTTAGGAAAAAACAAAACTCAGTTTCACCTGGGTATGACTCCTAGGGGAGAATCTATGTCTTTGACCCCAAGAGCTGGAGACGAGGCATCCAGAGCTTGCCAAGCGTTCGACCTGTGGGGTTTAGTTTGTAGAAGAGTGTGCAAGGAAGGATTGGTACTGCAGAGATAGGGGTTTTAGGTGAAACATCTGAGCACACTGAACTCAGCTAGGATTGACTGGAAATGTCCCTCCAGTTGTGGTAAAGCATGCTACCCATGAAGATGGACAGGCAATAATTAAAGAAGTTAGCTTCCTTCACAAGAGCAGAGATGCTGGAGAGAATCTCGAGAAAGCATCTACTCTGTACAGGAGGAGAAACCAATCCTGCAAGCTTACAAAGTACATTCCTGCCCCAGGACCTTTGCCTTTTCCTTCAGTTTGTACCACGCTTCCCAGAAATCTCTATCTTTCTTTGCTCTTCCAGTAACACCTCTAGCTAAACGTCTTCTTCCCTAAGCCTCCTTGATAAAATGGCACCCCCACACTTCCTGAAGCTCCGTGTCTGCTATTCTTCCGTTCTCTCCCTGGTAGCACTTGTCAGCACCTGACATTTTGTTCAGCTTTGTATTTTAATGCATCTTAGCCTGTCTCCTGGAGGTATCTGCATTCCATATAAATGGGTTTGCTTGCTATCTTCTGTACTGTATCCTGAGGGTCTGATCTCTGATTTGCACACCATGGATGCTTTGTAAAGGCCTCTGGGTGAGTGAATTCTAGAACTGTCACTGTCAATTCTACTCTTAGAGCCTCCAGGGAATCTGCTTTCCAAACTGTAAAGTACCAGTCATATATATATATATATATAATATATAATATATATTAGTCTACATTGCCAAGACCTCTCTACATTAAAAAGTTTTCACTTCTAACTTAAAACCTTCTATGACAAATTAGGTGGAATTTTTTTCTTTTATTTCCTGGAGAAAACCAATAGTACTTTTAAAAAAATGTTTGTATTTGGGGAATAAAGTATAAATATATATAGTTCTTGTTTTCCTAAGATGTAGTGATATTTCCTTTGTATTTTAATAAATAAAGCTTGCCTGAAGGTCAGAGAGTAAAACAGCAGCCCTGAGCAGCCATACAGACCGGGCAGTGGTAGCACACAGCTTTAATCCCAGTAGCCACACTGGTTTGCCTTAGAAACTGGGTAGCAGAGTGGTGTAATCCCAGCACTAGACAGGGATATAAGACGAGGGGACAGATTTCAGGCTCAGTCTTATTCTGAGGATTCCTAGAGTCAAGATTTCCATTTTCAGACTGAGATAGAGATAAGAGTCAGTGGCTGGCTGCTTTGCTTTTCTGGTCTTCAGGAAAGCTTTATTTATTAAAACATAAATGAAATATCAGTACACAAAGAAAGTAGCATGTGAAACCAAGCCCTTTCTCCAAATACAGGGAGGGAGAAAAGGACCAAATATCTGTCACATTTGCAGGGTCACCAACTGTGGAGAAGGTCTAGCTTCATTGTATTATTACAGCCCAGCGCTTCTGTGTACTCAGAAATTTCCCAGGAGTGTTTCCTAGGCCTCTCAAAGCCCTGAGACTGGCATCCTCATTTCCTGGGGAGAAGACAGACACTATAGGTGTCAATGACTTGGTGAAGTTTGCAGAACCCGGTCACTAGAAACAGAAATTGATGAAAAGGAACAGGTATCCAGCTCAGAAGTTCAGAATCAAGTTCAACCCTAAGTCCCTTCTGGAGAAGGCAGGGTTGGTTTCTAGAGGCCAGACTGCAGACCAGGTCTGAGGGTCTGAGGCCACGCTGTCGAAATGCCTTGCTCTGGACTATGGCCAACAAGGAGTGCAGGTGCCCCGGGCCTTCTGATGAAAAGTGTTCACCATAAGCAGCTGCTGTTCTCCGGGTGGATGGCAGCCCTCTTAACAAACAGCTTATCTGGTGATACCCCAAACAGCCAGCATGGTGCTTTTACTCTGCTCCTTGTATCCAATATTAATCACTCAGATGGAGCTTGGTGATGGCTCCGGCACTGCAAGGGACTTGCAGGGTTCCAATAAATAAAGTCTAATTTGCAGAGGAGACTGGAGCTTGTGAAGGTAAAAATCAATGAGAAGGAAGGAGAGCAACCACCATACCATCTGAATGAGGATCAGGGGAGTGAGTTCAGCTGAGAATCTGTCACATGCCTGGAAAGACTTACTGCCCTAGATGGGAGCTGCAAACAAGGACCCACATGGCTCTGCTTGTGGGAGATGAAGTTCTCGCTGGAAACACTAAACCCTGAACCATGCATACAGCAAAAGACACCTATGCTGAACGGTGTGATTAATAAGTGCCAATGGGTATTTGCTGTGTGAACATTTAACATATCAGCTAAGCACCTGCAGAATGGGACCTGTGCCCCTGGAAAACTGGGTGGTGTTTGAACCAAGCAGAAGGTGGAGAGCATGGGGTTGCTCCGGTTCCCCCTAATGCCTTCTCTACTATGCCCCACCTTAGTTTTTGAGATAGATGCTCTCCTTGAAACTGGAGCTCACGGACTGGGCTAGACTGCCTGACTAGTAATCTTCTGGGACCTGCTTTTTGTATCAACCCCCACCAGTGCTGGGGCGACAGAAGTAAGCTTCCTGCCTGACTTTCGTATGGATTCTAGGGATTGGAATGTGGTACTTATGTTTCTGCTCTGCCCACTTTGCTCTGGGAACTGACACCTGAAACCAAGTAACTCTTTCTTGTGGGATGTTCTATACACCACAGTATCCCTGGCACGCTGGTTGGTTTTTGTCAACTTAGCACAAACCTACACATACCTAGGAAAAGGTAATCTCATTTAAGAAGATGCATCCATAATATTTTCCCAGAAGTAAATTCTAGGCTGTTGTCTCAATGTGGGAGGGTCCTGGATTATATAGGAAGGGCGAGAAAGCCATGGCAAGCGAGTCAGTAAGCAGCCTTCTGGTTTAGCTCCGGCCTCCAGCTTCCTGGTTTGAGTTCCTGCCTCGACTTCCCTTAGTGATAGAGTATGACCTGAATGTTGTAAGATGAAATGCCACCCCTCAAATTGCTTTTGAAATAGTGTTTCATCACAGTAATAGAAACCCTAAGACATCTGGCTTCTACTTGCCAAATATCAAGAGAAATAATCGTTGGATGTGAGCAGATGTTTCTTAAGCTACAAAATCACCACCACTTGAAACCCACCAACAAAGTCATGAGAAAAAACAAACTCCTTGCCTAACCAAGGGTGGACATCCTGTGAGGTTAACTGGCTAAGGTAGAGCCAGTTTATGGCAATGGCAAAATGACGAACAAGGGAATTTAGTAATCCCAGCTGCCAGGATGGAAACCAGAGTGGCCAGACCTCCAGTGAGGTGGACTTCTTTGGAGTTACTGAGTTTTCCTAGAACTATCCTTCAAATCAACCCCAGGTATCAGCTAAGCTAAACCTGCCAGGTCTTCCCCACCTACTAAGGACCTAGGATACTATGGTACTGAACAACTACTAGGAGAAACAACCTTGGAAATTCAAGGGATCCTGAGTCTGTTTTCTCAGAGGTAAGTTTTACGTTTTCTTTGGGAAAATAGAAAGCCACAGGCAAGACATAAAAGAATTTATATATAAAAGCCTTCAGAAAGACTGACTTTCTGATAGTAGAAGCAAACCATTTGTACTCAGCTTTTATAGGGATGTCAGCCCAGATTGAAGCTGAAGTGTCTACCACAGGTTCCTGACTAGAATGCTTGTTCTCCGGCTAGTGGCATTATTTGAGGAGGCCGTGGAACCTCCTAGGATTAGTTGGTGGAAATAGGTCACCAGCGGTGAACCTTTGAAGATTATACCCAGCTTGTCTGCTCTGTGTGCTTCCTCTTCTGTCATGGCGTAAGCAGCCCCTTTTCATACTACATGCAGCTTGCCGCCCTCTGAGACGATCAACTCAAACAAGTCTTTCTGACCTGGGTTGTTTATACCAGCCAGGTATTGTGGTCACAGCATTGTAGAAGCAACTAACACAGAAGTCAAGAGATTCTGCAAGTGAGAGATGGTGATGTGGTTGCTGATGTCCTGTGCAGCTCTGTGTGTTGTGTGTTGCACTCTGTACCTTGAACTGCGGTGCTACTCTGGGCTCTGTTTTCCTGTTATCTAAAGACTGAGTGATGATGAAAGCCTCTTTTAGTATATGAATTCTCAGCCTGTCTCTGTAGCTGTCTAATATTCTGGACATCTTCCTTCAACTGCCCCATAGTTTTAGGCACCAATCTGCCTTGCAAGCAGAGTGAACTCTTGCTGTCAATCACTGAGGGAAAGGGTAGGAATCTCCCTGTCTATCCCATGTTGGAAATGGCAGCAGAATGTCAATCCAGAGTTTACACTAGCTCTGGTCCACACAGCAGCTGACAGGACGGCTGCTCACTCTCCTTCTGGCTCCCACATGTCACAGAACCTGTTGGCACACGATTCAAACCCCCATTCCCATCAAAGTTAACCAGCCCCTTGAAAACGAATGCACAGTTAACAAAGTGATAAGTTGATGCTTAAACTTTAAGCAGATTGCTTCCAGCTAATCTCAGTTAAGTGGCAGATGAGATCACAGGCTTTCAGCTCTACACGAGCCCTAGCGCCCAAGAAAACGAGCCTGCCTCCTAAGGGAAAACACGTGTGCGATGCTTTCTTCTCCTAGAGTTGGGTGTACATGGGGTACAGGGTACGAGGATGAGGAAGAGAAAGGACACTTTGCTACACTGAGGCTGAGGTCAGCTGTGCAGTTCTGGGACCTTGAGGTGACTCAGGGTATGCCGATAAGGTTATCTCTGCTGCATATGGTTAAAGGGTGCATATGTGAACAGAAGTATTGGCCTTGGATTTGCACCTCAAAGGGTCTTGATAATCAAGAGTGTTAACCACTGGGAACACAAGTGTAGAAAGAACAAATGAAGTGCCTGTCCTAGGCTTATCACCTAGAGAAACCATGAAGTAAAGACCACAGAGATGTGTGACATCCCACCCCACACCCTGCTGATCTGAACCACTAGAGAAGGTTTTGAGGCAGGTGTAACATTTCACTGGGTCTGAAGTGCGAGCAGGAATGGTCTTAGATGAAGAGGGCAGGGTCAGGGAAAGTTTTCTAGGTAGAAGAAGGCTCAGCATGAGGGAGAGGTCTGAAAAAGGGACAATTGCTGTGGGAAAATGCTCTTGTACACTGTAAAGATCTGTAACTCATATTGGTTTAATAAAATGCTGATTGACCAGAAAGTGTAGGCAAGGCAACCAGATTAGGAGAATTCTGGGAAGAGGGAAGGTAGAGATGCAGTCACCATCCAGAAGCAAGAGGAAGCAAGATGAGAATGCCTTGCTGAGAAAAGGTACCAAGCCACATGGCTAAATATATATAAGAATTATGGGTTAATTTAAGTTTAAGAGTTAGTTAATAATAAGTCTAAGCTAATAGGCTAAACAGTTTATAATTAATATAAGCCTCTGTGTGTTTCTTTGAGACCAAATGGTTGCGGGACTTGGGGGTACAGAAACTTCTGTCTACAGATGATGGCACTGTTAGAAACCCAGAGATGATCTTAGGAGCAACATGAAAAATACTATGGAGACACTAGGTTGCCACAAATTAAGATGCTGTAGAAACTTCTGGCATATAAGAAGAAATATGCTTGTTTCTTCTTCTTCTGGTGGTTTCAATTAACAAGTTAGCTTCTGTAGTCTTGGATGTGGTTGAATCGGATCCTCCAAAGACTCAGATATGAAAAGTTAGGTCCTCAGTGCTGCACTGTTATATGGTGATTAGATCCTTAAGAGGTGACCCTAATAGGAGGTCATCATCCTTGCAAAGAGTCGAGGGAGTTCATGTGGGACACAGGTCTCCTCAGAGGATTACACAAAGAATAGGCTGGCTCTTTCTGGCTTCCTGTCTCACACCATGTGATCATTCTCTGTCACAAACATTGACCATGATGCCCCTCAACTGTGTCTCACCAACACATCACCTTGCCCTTGAATTCCATAACTATAGGCTAATAAATCTTATTTCTTTACAAAACATGCTGCCTCGTGTATTTCATTGCAGTAACAAGAGATGGACTAATCCATAGCTGGTGCCAGAATCTCCCAAAAACAGAAATGGCGTCTTTCCTATTTAAAAATGGAACAAATTTGAACAGATCAAACAAAGTGCCGAGCTTCCTCAAATCCAAGCTCCTAATTCGGTGTTTTTGTGGTTTAGCTGTATGAACAGCTAATAATGATCAAACTAGGCAATAATGTAGGGATCTTATTTATAACTTCTTGTCTTCTGGGTTGGGAGCATTCCCTTTAAATATCTCAGCAGCTTTGACTTCATCAGATATAGCAGCTGTCTCCTCAGAATACAGTGTCAGAGGAAAATTGTTAACAGAAATGTTTTGGAAGTCGCTTCTTCTGCGATGCATGTCCTGCCTAGCTCTCAACAGACTGTCATTTTCTCTGCTGTATTTCTACAGACTTTGTTTACAGCCCTTTCAATTAAAGCATTTCCCTACTGTATTGAGCTGCCCTGTCTATTTTCATTAATTTAATTTTTAGTCTAGAAAGTAAACTCTTGAGAATAAGGACTTTAACTCACGTCCTATGCATGGAAAATGGTCCTGAATTTACCCAGGGAAAAAGCAAACATAAATTAATAACTTTGGACTTAGGAAACCTGATTTTGTAATTTTATGCTAAGTAAGTAGTAGTGAATAGAACCAAAAAAAATTCTTGCCAGGCTTACTTCTAATTTAAGAAATTATATGCAACTTTAAGTGTTTAGCATAAGGAAATATTTCATTAAATCACCTTACATCTGTTGAATGATCAAGGGACAATTGAAACTAATGTTTATGCATAGTTTATGGGAACAAGACGTATTTGTTAATATTCAACTTTTAAAAGCTTTGCTAAACATTGTAAAGAAAACATAGAAATTTTGAAAAAGGAATAAAAATCTTTATTTAGAAGGGGAAAACGTAGAGTGAAAATAGGTTGAATGGTAGCTGTCAATAGATAATTAATATTAAACTTCTTTTTACTTTTTATATATTTCCTATTGGCTTGTCCAAGTAGAATTGTCTTAAGCACCTATCTTTGGAATGCTTTTATTTTCCTTTCCTTTTATTTAGAGTGAGTTCTCTGAGACCAACTCCATCCTTGTTCTTGAATTGCATCTTTTGCATCTTCTTCTCTGACCCCCATAGCTTTCCTATAATAAAGTACATTGCATTTCAGATTTCCCTTTAGTGTCTCAGCTGATTGAGATGGAAATCATGTGACTCTATAGGCAGACGGCCCACATTTGAATCTTGATCTTTATGTTGATTTCCAGAGTGACTTTGAGAAAAATCATTTATTCTCTCATGCCTCACTTTCGTTACTTATAAAATAAAACTGTCTTCTATCTAGACAGACGATCACACCCTTGTAGTCTTGCTTAGGCCTATCCCAAAGGTTTGCTACAAAAGTCATAGAACAAAGCTAAGCTAATTACTTGTGACTTACACAGACAAGGCCATATCACTGGTTGTGGACACACGTACATAGATAGATCTTACATTTTAGAAATAATTATTTTGTTCATCAATTACTTACAATGTATATTTTAGACACTCTTTGTTCATTTCCTGACAAACTTTTTACTGAACCCACCCGTATCATGGCCACTGTTCTGAATTCTGCAACAGAATCAGTACAAACTAGTACTGGCTACAAGGAACTTAAAGTTCTGTTTCGGCAGTATGGCAGGCACAGACAAAGTAGAATATACTTGTGACCCAGTAGGGCAAGAGAGGTACATAAGTATGAGACACCCAATGTGCAGAGGTGAAGCTGCCGTGAGCCTGAGGGGAAGCAAAAGGAACAAAACGATGCTGGAGCTGAGTCTGAAGAGTGATGATGTATTGTCCAGTGACCTACATGAAAATGCCACCCAATGAAGGAAAAGCAGCAAATTTAAAAGCTCACCCCCCCCCTTTATTTTGGGAGAGGCAATGGTTATTTCTGGTGGAGTCTGAGTTGCTGCAAAACTTAAAGTTTGTGGCACTGACCCAGAAGAGAGAGACTCAGAGATTATATGTATTTAAGATGATTTCCATTGTGAAATCGAAGGTAATTCAAAATGCCTATAACATATATTACAGTGTAAAGAAAAGTACAAAGTGAATCTCTAGAGAGGAGGCTGAATGCCAGGCTGAGGCCTGAGTCTGCTGAGGTGAGCTTGTGTGCCTCACTGAGAGGTGAAGTCCTTAAGTGAATGTATGAGCCACAGATCAGCAGTGGAGAAGGCGAGCTTTGTGCTTGCTATGCTTCCTGAAGCTGAGAAGATAGGTGGGTGCACCATAAAAAGGGGATGGAGCTGGAGAGATGATCATGTGCCCAAGAGGACCCAAATCCATCTACACCAGCAGAGCAAACGCACGAAGGGTCTTACAGTGTCGATATGGTTTGAATTCAGGTGTCCTCAATCACTTAATCAGTGGACCCTAACTCCCAGTTGAAGATATTAAAAATACTGAGACTTTGGGAAGCAATTAGAACATTGTAGCTCTACCATAGTGGTCCTTAGCACCCCTATGCAAGGACTTCAGGGAGCACGTTTGTACTTTTCTGCTCGTCAACTCTTTCAGCCACCTGAAGATGCAGCATCAAGCCTTCATAGACCAGTCCTTTTCAGATACGGAATCTCCTGGTACTTTGATCTTGGACTCTGAAACTTCCAGAACTATAAGCAATAAACTTTTGACATCCTGGTACTTCACACCCATAATCCAACCACCCTAGAAGCTGAAATAGGAGGCTTGGCCTAAGTTTGAGATAAGTCTGGCTTCCAAGCTAGCCTGAGTAACTGACACTTCCGAGAAAAATTTTCCTGTGACTCACCTAGTCTTAAAACATTAAGGAATTTCATCATAGCAGAAGGAACAAACAGACAATCGTGTCAAGTATTTCTCCAGCAGCAACCCCCATCCTGCCTCCCCAAACAGAGTGAAGGAAGGGAAACATGAGGAGGCCTCACAGGAATCCTCCAAGACCCAATCAGAATAGACACAGTATAGCAGTAGGAAAGGAGCTTGGGAAACAGCCCATGTCAAGAGAATGGCAATGGGTTGAGTGTGTATGCCTGGTTAAAGAAAAGCTTCTAAAGTTTTCCTAAATATTATGCTTCGGAGGCTGAGACCAGGATATAAGGTCACTGACCAGCTATGAAGAGAAAGCAAGTCACGTTTCTGAAGGTTTCAAGGTTGCCTTGAACCTGAGGCTTTGTGGGTTTTCAGGCAGAGATGCAGGAAATCGCTGGATATGTGGGGTTTGGAGCTTTGGAAACACAGCTAAAATGTACTTCATTGGGTTAAGATAAAGCAGGGCTCTAAACAAAGAAGTCCAAAGTCCAAGCCACAAATAAGCAGAGAAAACAAAATGGCTAATGAATATTGAGATTGAACATTTAATGTTGCTTAGAGCTTCCTGGAAGTCTGGGGAATTGCAAGCTGTTTTTCTGTCCATGTTATTTTTCCATTTGTCAGAGTTTATGAAAAAAAATACAACAGTGAGTTTGCTCTCAACACAATGCATTAGAATTTGGAAAGAAATAGCAAAACACTAATGAAACTCTCTGAAATAGAGAGCCAGGAATTCCAGTGTAAGGGTTCTGAATTCATACTGCATCTCAATAAAGGACAAATATTTGACCCTGTCAGAAGCCACAGAGAAAAAGTATCAATATGTTGTCTAAATATCTATAAGGACTTGTTTTCTTAGAATGAATCTACATCTTACTAATAACTTGTCAAATAATATGTGAGTGAATTGTTGTGTGTCTTGGAAGATGGGTTGGTGAAAACTTACTGAACTTAAAACCATGTATACTTGGTATGGTACAACTCAGAACAAGTCAAGCGCTATGCTATCCTGACCCTCACAACAGTCCTTCTTTGCTAGGTCCTGGACGCTATAGTCACAATTCAGGTCAAAACCCAACAGAGCGTCCATGTACCTGACACACGTGGATAGCTTGGGAAGATGCTTCTGTTAAAGAGAAATACATACTTTAACTTTTGCTGCAGGGTTTTTCTACTGCTCTGCTGGGGACAACTGTTTGCCTGGTGAAGGCAGGCTTTCTTCAGTGGTGTTTGGTTTTTCAAATAGGGTTTGCTTGTAGCTCCAAAGGAAAAGTATCAAAACACTGGAGTAGAACCCAGCTCTGACTGCTGCTTGCTTGATTCCAGCTACAATAGGCCCTTGAAAATCCTGATGGGTCAGGCTCTTCAGAGACGCTGCTGTAGTGTGGCAGTGTGCCAGCAGTGTGGTAGGCACAGACAAAGTAGCAAATACCTGTGGCCTGGTAGGGCAAGAGCGGTTGTGCAGGTATGAGATGCACTGGATACGCATAGGAAAAACAGCTGTGTGTCTGAGGAAAAGCAGGAGGAACAAAGTTTCCGATGGCCTCTTCTAATAGAGCATCATAGTCTTGCTGCCTGATCCACGGAGCTCATCAGCTTAGCTCAGGAGCTTTGAATTTGAACTTCAGGGAATGTTGTGGGATATTTGTACACTGTCTAAAGGCGTATTGCTGTGATTAGTATAATAAAATGCTGAGAGGCCAATAGCTAGGGCAGGGGGTATAGGTGGAATTTCCTGGCAGAGAGAGAGGAAGTAGGAGAGGAATCTAGGAGCATGGGAGATGCCAATGAGGTTCTAAAGAAGGGACATACAGTACAGATAACAGGCAACCAAGCCGCGCAATAGAATGTAGAGTAAAATAAATAAAATAGAGTAAAACAAATGAATTAATGTAAGTTGTAAGAGCTAACGGGACAAGCCCAAGCTAAGGCTGAGCTTTCACAATCAGTCAGTGTTCCATTATTTGAGAGCTGGCTGGCTGGACAGAAAAAAGATACAAGAGTAGGTGGAAAAAAAACCCCCACTGAATCTCAGAGTAAACTCTGAAAACTTCAGACACTCAAGATGGCTCCACAATGAAGGGTCCTACAGTCAATTTGACAATGAAGAGATACCCACAAATCCCACAATTAAAACGGCAGCTACTGCCTCTTAACTTTATTGTTGTTTTTTGACTTGAGAATCTTACTAATATTCTGTGGAATTAATGTTCTCAGAGAACATTACGGGAAATGCTAGCTTAATGTTTCACCATTTACAAAACTTATTCATAGTTGTTATCTCAGATTGGTCTCTGGCGAGGCACAGTGCTTGAATGTTTTTATTGTGGAAAATCCAAGGTTTACAGTGAGCTAACCACCAACCAAGACTGACTGAACAAAACTCGCTAGGAGGGAGACAGAATCTATGCCCTTGACTCTAAGCATTTTTAAAATGGGAGGGCGATTAGTAATCTCTCCTTTTTCTGTTGCTGGAATTAATTTAAACCAAATCTTTAGTCTTTTCTAATAAACAGTGATCCATTTTCAGGCACAGGACAACAAAGTAGGGTCAACCCCACAGCCAATGCTGATGCCCTGCATGCTACACAGCTCCAGGCATCCCCTGTTCCTACTTTACACTTATCATGTAGGTTTTCTCTTCTTGTTTACCTTGATCTCTGGGGAGAAATGCTCTGCTCCATCTATAACCTGGCTTCAACCTCACTTCCCATAGCCAGTACTCCAGGGTCATCTCTCCACCACATCTTTAAGAGACTCTTTTTTATTGGCTCTCAAGAAACAGGTGTCATTCAGAACACACCTTTCATCTCCTGGGCACTGTCTGTTGCCATAGAAATCTGTCGTAAGGGGCTCTTCAGGCTGCTAGAACATGTTACAGGGGCTCACTAAAGCTCTCAGACACTGCTGGTGCTGACCAGTCCCTGCAGTATTATTCACTGGCCTTCAAAATGCTCCATTACTCTACCACATTCTGATTCACACAGGCCTCTGCACAAAGGCATTGGAGGGAATAAGTGCTTCCTGGGCAAGGGGGGAAGTTAACTAACTTGAAGAATGAAGAAAGTGCTGTGCTACCTCCAGTACTTGGTGGGAGGGCTCCCCATCATTGGCGTAGGCAAATGTCTGTAGCAGAAATGGTTGCGAAGATAGATTTTGTGCTGTAGAGTCGTGGGATTTGCCAAATGAAATCAGGTCTACCACTCTCAGTGAGGTAAACTCAGGTGTGGTTGTAGTAGAAACGACATGGCTGGTCTACTCTGTGACAATCCTACGCAGTCTTAGAAGTAGACTTGATAATAATCTATCGCTGAAAAGGGCAGGAACCCCAGCCTGAGCATGAGTGTGACACCAGGCATGCACTCATCTATCTATGCTAGGGAACAGCAAGTGCTGAAAAGTCCAGTCTCCAATAGCACTGTGAGCTCAGGAGCCAGAGTGATCTATCTGTCCAGGAGAGTATGCCTGTAGGGCTGTAGAGGTGTAGAGAGTGAACATACAAGATACAGGTAGCAGCTCCGGGGGCCACCCCTGGAAGACTTCAGGCATTGGGGGGATGTGAAGGAAGTGGGATGGAATGATAAGGAAAAGAGAAATAATTTAAAAAATACTTGGTCATAACCCAGCCCTGACTGCTCCCTGCCTTATTTAGCCATTGGTTAGTATATTACATTAATTTTGTATTTCTTGTCCTTTAGCAGGCTTTTCCAACTTCAGCATTACTGATATTGTGCCCTGAATAATGCTAGGTTGAGGGAGCCAGTCTCTGAATAAAGATGTACATTTGTTTATCTATTACTTTATTCATTTATTTTTGAGAAATGTTGGCACTGTATAGACTGACCTGGAACTCATTACCCTCCTGCCTCTGCTTCTTGAGTGCTGCGCTGAAAGGTGTGGCGTCACACCCAGTCTCATAAGACATTTACTAGCCTCTTTGGTATCCTACTAACCATGTGTCAGAAGGCTCCCCTAATTCCATAAAATAAAATTATTTCCAGACATTGTCAAATTTTCCATGGGATAGGGGAAACCCTTCTTCCTTTATTGAGAGCCTCTGTCCTCAGAAAAGTAACTTCAGGATGGTTAGACAGAACTGGCAAAGCTGGACCCTAAGCAAACGCCAAGAGCAAAGGCTAAGATCCATCCATGCTAAGAAGATAGACTGCTGGAGAGAAACCTGGGCTTCTGTAACTTCAGTGTGTGCAGAAAATTAATTCAGAAAGGGATTTGTGGGGAGCTACTGGACCCAGAGCTCTGTGCCTCTGGCACCATGGACATTAGATCCTAGAATTTGTGGCATGCTGCTGGCCCCAGAGATTTGTAGTTTTGGGTACTATGAACACTGGGCGCCAACAGTAAGACTGATTTCAGGCGTCTCCTGCTGGTGGGTCCATGACTGAACATGGTTGGTCCTGGTCAGATTGCTGGGGAGACTGGGTCTCCTTTATACACAGCACATCATGTTTGTGAAAATAATTAGAAGCCCTGCTATTACTGCTGCTTACACTTTTGTGACCAATCATGCACAGGGCACTATTAGAATAACTTCATCTCTTGGCCACTTAGGAATATAGTTAACTCATTTCCTGACTTCCTTCAGGTCTCCCTTTACTGTTGTCTGAGATGTTTTCTCTGGTTGTATTATGTAACAATAATGTATCCCCTGCCCCTTTCCTTCTACCTCTCCCCTACATCATTGTTCTTCTCAGCACCTACTCCCATCTGACATACTCTGTGTCTTATTGTTCCGTTGCTGTGGAAAGACACATGATCACAGTAACTCTTATAAAGGAAAAGAGTTAATTAGACCTGGCTTGCAGTTCAGAGGGCTAGACCATTATCATCAGGGCAGGAAGCATGGCGGCATGCAGGCAGACATGGTGCTGGAGAGGTAGCTGAGAGTCTTACATCCAGATTGGTAGGTTGTTGGAAGAGAGAGTGAGCCACTGAACCTGGTTTGAGCTTCTGAAACCTCAAAGCCCACCGCCGTTGACACACTTTTTCCAATAAGGCCAAACTTACTCTAATAAGCCCACAGGTCCTAATCCTATCAAATAATGGCACTCCATATGAGCCTATAGGGGTCATTTTCATTCAAACTTCTACCCTCCATGTTTAATTTTAATCACTCATCTCCTTGCTCATGAAAATAAGCTCTTCTACACAATACTTAATATACCAAGTGAGGGCTGTAGGTTGAACTCTGCTGTTCACACATTTCTGTATGTCCATACATGACTGTAATTGGAGATGGATAGAGCATGATTAATAATAACTCAGAGGGAGAAATTTGAGTTCAACCTGAAGGTCAGAAAAGTAAGACAGCCAGTCACTGGCTCTTACCTTTACTTCAGTCTGAAATGGTGATCCTGCCTCTAGGAATCTCAGAATGAGACTGTGTCTGAGAGCTGTCTCCTCCCATTTAACAATCCTTTCTAGGGCTGGGATTAAAGGTGTGCACCCCTGGGAATAAAGGCATGCACTGCCCTGTTTCTATGGCAGCTAGTGTGGCTACTGTGAATAAAGGTGTGTGTTACCACTGCCTGGTCTGTAAGGCTGAGCAGTGGGGCTGTTTTACCCTGTGATCTTCAGGCAAACTTTATTTATTAACATACAAATGAAATGCCACTAAAGATAGAAGGTGTAAACAGAGACCACTGGTTCATTCCCCGGCAACACAAGCCCTAATAAGCACACAGAATCTATTTAATTTCAATATTGTTTGGTCAATGACTCAGGCATATTTCTAGCTAGCTCTTACATCTTAAATTAACCTATCTCTATTAATCTGTGTATCACCACGAGTCTGTGGCTTACTGGTAAGGTTCTTCTGGTGGGTCTCCTTCTCCTTAGGCAGCTACATGGCATCTTCCTGACTCTGGCTTCTTTCCTCCTCTGTCTCTGCTTGGAATTCCTACCTTGGAATTCCTGCCATAGGCTAAAACAGCTTCTTTATTAACCAATGGTAATAAAACATATTCATAGCATACAGAGGGGAATCCCATATCAGGAGGGATTTTTTTTCTTATCTTGTTAATATTTAGCTCAAATGGTTCTTTCTTGTTTGTTTGTTTCTGTATTCCCCTCTATGCTCAAAAGTTATAAAGTCCATTTCTTATATAGGCAGGTTTCTATTTTTTGCTATTCAATTTTTTAATTTCTTTAATTTTTTGAGATTATAATTGTATCATTCCCTTTTCCATTTTCTCCCTCTAAACCCTTGCTATCTTTCAAATTCTTTTGTCCTTTTCTTAATTGTTGTTGTATTAGTCATTGTTGCTGGTGCATGTGTGTATTCTTAAATATATATAAACAACCTAATCAGTTCTTACAATGTTACATGCGTGTATGTTTTTGGGGCTGGCCATTTAGTATTGGATAACCAATTGGTGTGTTCTTACCTGGGCAAGAGACCTTTTCCCTCTCTCTGCATTACTTAGTTGCCTGTAGTTTGTGGTCTGCGGTCAAGAGCTTTCCCCTCATGCGCTCTCCCCCTACCAAGTTAGCATGTCTTTGTTCTAGTCATGTTTAGGCAGCCATGTTGGGGAGACTTTATGGGTATAGCTTCTCTGACATTTCTAGGGTGTAGAGTTTTAATAATATGTTTAACATCAACTGAGGTCACTTGGGTGAGTACTCCTCCAATCGGACTGGTGACCTTTCATAAACTGGTGTCCCACAAAGGGATAATAGAGACAAATATGCACAGAGGAATGGCCAATCCAGGGAGGACACAGTGGAGGCTGTCATCTGATCAAAGAGAGAAGACTCAGGAAACACAAACCAATTGGCTCCTTGAAGCTTGGATTCTATCCTCCAAAACTATGAGAAAGTAAGACCTTTGCAAGCTCGAGTGTGTGGTGTTTAATTTTCTAGCCAATCAAGCTAATACAGGATCCTGCTGCAAAATAAAAAAAAAACATGGGCCTTGTTTTAAAAGGCAGGAAAATTGTTCTGTTTAATGTGTTACAATATAAAGCCCATTTGCTGTCTTCTCTCATTTTCTTGGTAATTTTGCTTGCTGTTTAATGCTGAACTCTATCAGGTAGTTGCGTTCTTGCTTGGTCAGTACAGATTTTCTCAGGAGTCCAGGTGCTCGTCTCTGTCTTAGGTCACTCGTTACTTCTCAGTAACTTGGAGCTGATATTTGAGGTTACACTGTGCATTTGTTAATCAACTTTATATATACACATACATGAAGTTATTGGCTTAAAAGGAGGAAGGATTTGTTTTGGCTCAGGGTTTCTTTTGGAGGTTTCAGTCCAAAAGCAATTGATTCAGGATCCTCCCAGCCTAAATTATAGACTTTAAATTTCAGAAAAGTATATCCCTGGTGAGTGAAAGCTGAGAACCCAAGATGGAAGGTACCTAGAGTCTGAAATGAACATAGTATCAACACAAAAGGAGACTTTTCCTTTGGGCCCGAGGTGAGGCAGTGTGTCGTAGTGAAGTGGATAGTGAGGCAAATCCGCTCACCTCACAGCAACCAGGAAGGAGAGAGTTAGGAAACAGGGTGAGAGTATTCCCCTAAGGGCATCTCTCCAGTGACCTACTTCGTCCTGCTAGGCTTTGCCTTATTATAGGTTCCACTTCCTCCTAACAGCATTAAAGCTTCCAACCAAACCTTTACCATATAGGCTTATCAGAGGACACAGTGTACAGCTGTGACACCTGAGGTTAGAACTAGATGGAGGGAGGGACAGGTACTCTGAGATAGTTTGATAGGAATGGACTTCCAAACTATGAGTTCAAGTTCTGACTCTACCCCTTCATTACTGTAAGACAGGAGCCAGTTCCTTGTAGTGATCCAGTTTTTTTTTTTCTTAAGATTTATTTATTTATTATGTATATAATGTTCTGTCTCCACATACACTTTTAATGCCAGAAGAGGGCACCAAATCTCATTATAGATGGTTGTGGGTCACCATGTGGTTGCTGGGAATTGAATTCAGGATCTCTGAAAGAGCAGCCAGGGCTCATAACTGCTGAGCTGTCTCTCCAGCCCCCATGCACCTGTCTTGAGTCATCACTAGTTGTGCAATCCTAGATTCCTCTGCCTTGGTCTTTAGTCTCTTCAACCCTCCCAGTTTTCATGTGTCAGAAACAGATTTTTTTTCCTAATATCTAAAGACTGTAATTCAGGTTGGGAAGACAGCTCAGTCGGTGGAGTGCATCCATATAAGCATGAGGACCAGCGTTCAATCGCCGAGAGTCCATATTAAACCAGATAGACAACAAATCAAAACAAGTGTGTAATACCACACATCTGTAATCCCAGCCCTGGAAGGCAGAAACAAGAGGATCCCTGGAGCTTATTGGCAGTCAGTAAGCTCTGACTACTAGTCAAATTAGTGAGCTTCGGGTTAGTTTGCGACACT
This sequence comes from Bramus lutescens, assembly GCA_001685075.1. Classification (NCBI taxonomy): domain Eukaryota; kingdom Metazoa; phylum Chordata; class Mammalia; order Rodentia; family Cricetidae; genus Bramus; species Bramus lutescens. The sequence continues at coordinate 17,585 of LOEQ01001492.1, read as the reverse complement.
GACTCAAAACCTGAAGTGAGAGGACTGAGGAAGGCCATGTGTACCTCTGGCCTCCACACGTGTACCCAGGCCCCCAACACAAGAATACACAGACAACATGACACTCTGCACTGTTCCAGGTTCTCCATAAGCTCTGGGCAGTTACTGTATCTTTGCTGAAGATATGTGATCTATGCTGGGTTCTCTGGAATCAAACAGCTGCATGCAAATCTTACCTTTTGTTTCTTTGATTAGCCTTGGGAAAGACACTTTTCCTTGCCTCAATTACCTCACTTGTAAAAGAATAATAAAAACACAACTAAGCTGGGCGGTGGTGGCGCACGCCTTTAGTCCCAGCACTCGGGAGGCAGAGGCAGGCGGATCTCTGTGAGTTCCAGGCCAGCCTGGTCTACAAGAGCTAGTTCCGGGACAGGCTCCAAAGCTACAGAGAAACCTTGTCTCAAAAAAATCCAAAAAAAACCCCCCAAAACTAAACAAGCAATGCCCATTTTACCAGCTGCTTCAATGCCAGTGTTCATGGGACACTTGGAGCTACACCCAGCAGACAATTCTATTCACCAGCCCTTTTGTGTCTTCTCAAAGCCCAGAACTTTAAGTTTTGGATCTACCATGTGGTATATACTGTACCTATAAAAGGTATGCATCTAATCTTTGATATTTTTTGTACCCACTGTGTCCTTCAGAGTAGTGGAATTGCACTAAACCTACAGCACAGTACTCTCCTCTGCCACACTGGCATCTTACCTCAGCCACATCCTCTCTAGAGCCCACCCTTCCAAGTCTGTATATGGGAGGCATTGAGCTAGATTCTTTCCAAATTCTTCCAGGCTCTGAATTCCTAAATTTCTAGTCTGTTTCTGGTCTCGTTGCCTCCCCACCGCAGCTCCAATGACATAGGCATCCCTGGCTTCCTCAGCTTCGATTCTGCGGAGGGAGAAGAGCCCTGTTGGTTCTGGAAGCACTGTAGTCCTGGCCTGGCCCTGTACAAAGAACACAAGAAATAGATGGGTTCTTCCTCCAGGGAAGTGCCTGGCACTTTCCCCTTGGAAGGACTGGCTCTCTCCTTGATGGCCACCTTCTCTCTGAAAAGTCATTTGATTTGTAAGATCTCTTTCCCATTTTCTTAGCAATCTCTGACCCACCTTTCACAGACTTTATCTCTCATTGTCAGTAATCCTTCCCAAGTACTGTCCCCATTGGGACCACAGCATCCTCTAAATACCATGGATCTAATGCTGACTCCAACAGAGGAGAAGCAGAGGGGTGGACATCCCGAGAAGGCAGCCAGGTTGAAGACTTTATCTGCTTCTTGCAGCTGCATCTTTTGTGAGCTGCATTCTCTGGTTCGTCAATACCATTTCCCATTAAATTAAATAGCTTATTGACTGGTATGGCGTGTGAAGATGGGGTTGATGGAATTCACAGAAGCTCCTCGTCCCTCTCCCCTCCCTGCAACAATCACAGGTCACTGCTCAGTAAATCAGCTGGTAATGGAGTTTGAACTCTCAGAATCAGCTCTGTGTACCCTTTTTATTTGTTTTTAATTTGTATCAATGGTAATTCTGTCTGTTTCAATTTATGTGGTGGTGCAAACTGCAGAATTGAGGAAGTGCATTTTTTTTTACCCTATTAGCCACAGAGGGGCAAACCTGTTCTGGTGGGCAGGCACTGTGCCCCCTCCATAGAAGATACCTCTTGTCTGGGTCACACCAGTGAGCCTCCTCTTCAGACCAGTATAGAGATGGTCTCAGAATGGGTTTTGCACATGAAAAAAAAAAAACATTGGTTCTTCTTTACCCAGACAAATTGTAAGAATTTAGGATGGGGAGTGGGTAGGGTGCTGCAAGGACCAGCCTATGCCCTGTGTCCTCCAGGATTCTGAGGTTGCAAAGCCTGAGACCTAGCTGGTCCTAGAGCACTTTGCACATGGCTCTTGTTGCAAGCAGCATCCGCTCCTCCAGTCCTGCTCTCCTGGCTCTTTATTGGCAGGTGGGTAACATTTCCAATGCATTAGTGTCCAGAATGACTGTACAGTAGATATAGTTTGTTGCTGTATCCTTTAACTCCCATGGGTCATGCTCTTTTTAGCCCTCTGGTCTTGTAAGAAATATGAAGGTACAGGAGGAAAATTAAAATGCACCTAAGAATAGCTGAAATGAGATGGAGAAACAAAGCCACAGGAACGATCTATCATTAGTGAAGGTTGTTAATAGTTTTAGGCTACAAAAGGCTGTCTTGATGGGGCTAAAGTAGGAAGGATCATGCACCACAAGAAATGTCACTTGTGGACTGTGGGTTTCTGAAGGAACTGGGTCAAAGGGCAGGTACAAGAGAGGGGTCACCCCTGACACTTCCACCTATGAAATCTTTACTGCCTCTATCACCCAAGTCTGTGAAGTTGATTCTGAATGTCTGTGGCATTCTAGCGGGAGACAGAGTTTCCTTGTTTCAGCTAGCTTTGATGCAAGCTTGCAGACCTCTGCTCCAGGGGACAGTGTCTACAACTCTTTTTCTGGTTTGTGGTAACTGAAACTTCACCACTCTAAAACCTTATCATTTAACGCTGTCTGGTTCTTTTCATACCCAGCCTCTGATCAGCTTATGGTTTTGGATTCAGAGAGTGGTGCTCCCCGCAAGCACCCATTCCATGGGCTGGATAAGAGTTCTGATTTATGTGGGATTTGGGGATTAAGTTCCGTGTCGTTGGAGACAGTTCTCCACAGATGTTCTTACCACTGAAGGGTCTCAGCGTAATGGAGTAGTAAAGGGGAAAGGCTTATGTGGTGCTCGTATTTCCCATGTGTCATTCTGTCCTTTCCTGTCAAACCTCTGAGGCGGAACTGATCTCAGTGCCCACTTCCTCACGGAAACACGGCAGCGGTAATACTGCAGATCTTACTGAGGGTTTTCAAAGACTGGGTGAAAGAGCATGTTTGCAAAAAGTCAGCAAACTTGATGCATTTCGCTGAGGCTCTCCTTATCCTGTCTGTCAAACCCTATAGGAGGCCAGTAAGGTCAAGGGCAAATGTGGTGGTAAGTTCCAGTCTCTCTCCCTCTGTTTCAAAGACAGGTGTGGCCACTCAAAAACTTCTCCCTTTGGTCTGAGTTGAGGGGGTCTACCTTAGCCCCTGAAGAAAATAGATTCTGAAGTCTCTAGGCAAGCTAGCTATGTGGCCCTCAGGTAGATCGCAGACTTCACCAGCGGAAGAGGTTGGCCGCCTTGGAAGTGGCTCAGGTTGGCCCATTTGATGCTTTTGCTTCAGACTCCTGGAAGCGTCTAGCTGCTTAATGGATCCATCTAAGTGATAATATGAGCTGATCGTATGTCAGGTTGTTAAAGTGGTGATAACATCCCGCACTTTCAGAGCATTATCTACGGTAACTGCATTATAATGGTCAGGGAATGTCTACAGAACTACAGCTGATCTTCCCCTAAACACCAGATGAATGCAGAGCGACGAGGGACTTGTGCGGTTAAAGCAAGAGGTAACACTTCATCTTTGAGGCCCTCGTTTCCCATACGTGCAATAGGAGTCATGTGTGGACAAGTGCTGACAGATCAAAGTGTAATAAGTGCACATGTTTCCCATATCAAAACCCTGCCCAGAAACACATTTAATCCACTATGTGAGTATGTGAGCTGTGAGCTTGAATTAAGTCCCATTCCAGGGTGCCTAAGCAAAAAGGAGCAGCCAGCAGGATTCTGGGCTGCTCTGTCCACAGAAATGTAGGCTTCATATCCACGGTGTCTAGAAGATACAAACGCACAGGGAGTAAGCAAACAAAGCAAAGCGAAACAAAACATGACCCTTCTCTGTGCACATGGAGAAATGATTCCTAAGTTAAAACAATTCTAATGCCTTCAGCTTCAAGCTGCAGGATTCTTTCATCTTTCAGTGTGTTCCCAGGGTCTCTTCTGCTGTCCCACTTCAATGCTGGAGATACATGCACAGAGGATTTCTATAGCTATAACTGTTGGCCTTGGACGTCATGCTGGCACTAATAATAATTACTTTCTAACTCAGCATCTATGATGATCCAAGCAGTGTTAATATTGCCTTATAATCATAGAAACATCTTAAGATAGGACTCACCGTTATCATTTTAGAGATAAAGTTACAACTATACAGAAGACACAGAACTAGAGCCAAAAGTCCTGCAGAGACCCGTGTCAAACTAACTTTGCCCTCAACAACAACTGAAGTCTTTGAATTCATTTCTTTGGTGTGTGTGTGCATGTGTGTGTGCATATATGTGTGTGCATGTGTGTGTGCATGAGTGTGTGTATGTGTGTGTGCATGCATGTGGGTATATGTGTGTGGGTGCGTGCATGTGAGTGCATGTGTGTTGGTACATGTGTGCGGGTAAATGAGTGGGGGTGTGGGTGGNGCGTGGGTGGGGGTGCTTGAATGTGGCGATGCATGTGTGGGGACTCATTGTGTAGATGCGTGCATGTGGGGGTGCATGTGTGTAGGTGTGAGGGTATGGGTGCATGTGTGTGGATGTGTGTGGGTGAGTGCATTGTATGGGTGTATGGGTGTGGGTGCGTGTGTGTGGGGTGCATGTGTGTGTGTGCGAGTGTGTGGGTGTGTGTGTATGGGTTCACGCATGTAGGTGCATGTGTGTGGGTACATGTGTGAGGTGCATGTTGAGGTGTATGTGTGAGGGTATATGATGTGTGTATGAGAGAAAACCATCTCTACAGCCATTCTTCAGATGCCATCCACCTTGTTTTTTGAGACAAGGTCCCTCACTGGCCTGGGGCTCACTGGACTTGACTAGGCTGGCCAGCAAGCCCCAGGACTGCTCATCTCCTCTCTGCAGTGCTGGAATTAGAAGGGCATGGCCCCAACACTTGGTTTTGCTTTTTGTTTTGTTTTGTTTTTAGCATGGGTCCTTAGAATGGAACTCAGGTCCTCAGGCTTGCATGACAAGCATTTTACTCACCAAGGCATCTCCCTAGGCCTTCTTATTATTCTTAAGCTCTAAAATATTGTACTTTCCATAATAATTGCTATGAAGGTCACTTTCCCCACACAGTTCTAAAAACTTTTATCCTTTTACAGATAAAGATAAGCATTAATGCAGAAGGCAGAGAGTCTTGCATCTGGAGGCTCGGCCTTGGCGTCTTGTGATTTGTCTAATTTTGTCTATTCCTGTAAAGTAAGAAACCGCACCGTTCATTGTTGCCCACCAAGTGCCCTTTGCACATAGGGTCCATCCGCTCGGTAGCAGATGTGCAGCACAAAGGGGGAGAGACTTTGTATAAACAATAGAAATAAAAAAACATGTGCTATAATTGAGGGAGGTAAAAAGCGGTCTGGGAGCACCAACGAGGCAAAGAGCCGCACTGCAAGAAAGCAGACAGACAGTGTTCTATGGGCACTAACAGAATGAAGGATACCGCAGAGGCAGCGTGTGTCCGACCAAGTGTGTCGTGAAATGACACACTTAGCGATGAGGAGGGAGAGCCCATGATTCTCCCAGAGGAAGGGACTGCTGTCCAGAAGGATGGGTGAAGGCTGCAGAATATTTTGTGAACTGTTTTTGTCTCTTGATTTCTCAAGAGACCTTTGGAGGCAGCCTGTCCTATGGTTCTGCCTTGGTCCCTGCTTCTTGGTTTTTACCCGGGTTCTTCTCCCACATCTGGTCTTGCAGTGGATAAAGAACTGTGACCTGAAATCTTTGCAGGCCTGAGGCTTTCCAGTCAGTCGGTGCACTGAGCCCCAGGTGATTCCCTACCGACAGGAACAGCTTTTGTTTTCCTAGAAAGCAATGCCCTGGAAAATCCGGGTCTCTGATCCCCTTGCCCTGGGGGAGCCTGAGGCCTGGAGAGATTTCGTATATCCCCTTCAGCACTGCCATCTTCCCACCATGATTTGGGGTCAGGCTGCTATTTTCTCTGCTTAATAGGGCAAGTCCTGCTGAAGGCTGTACAGCATTGCTAAAATGAAGCCCTGAGCCATGGTGGGCACCATGGAATGAGATGCTGTGGATGTGAAGTGTCCAGAGGATGAGAATACACAAAGATAGGAGATAAATGTCTGCCTGGAACTGGGCACGGGGCTGGGGTTAGGCAGAAAAGAGGATGGGGAATGATTAGCTACTTGATACAAGGTTTATTTCCGGGGTAACAATTGATTGGGTGACAGCTATGGACCCTGTGGTTATGTTGAAGTCATTGCAGTGGGCAATTTAAATCTGTGTATTTTGTGTGAATTACAACTCAAAACACCCACACATGCCAATGTTTTCTTGAGGGGGCATGGTGGTGCTGTGAAAGCATCTGTGACCTCCAGTGTCAGGGTCTCTGTGGGTGTTGTCACTCTGGAGCATGAACACTCCCAAGTCAGTCCCCCAGGCAAAGATGTTCCTCCCTGGAGACAATCCAGCCGCTCTTCTCTCTTCACCTGCTGTATACCTCCACCCAGCTCAAGGCAGACCCTTCTCCATAAAGCCATTTAGGATAAAAAAAAAAACCCCTAGGTTTGATTATTATCAGGGAGAGGAAAAAGAATGGGGAGCTGGTGAATTCAGACAGGATTCTGCATTCTTCAAGATGAAAGGAGGCCTGGGACAGACAATGGTGAGGGTTATAAAGCAGTGTGTATCACTATTCCTTTGAACCTTATAAGTAAGATGGAAAGTTTTACGTGTAATTTTTAAACACTTTCTTGTTTAAAAATATCACATAATTGAGGAGATTTGATTAAACAGGTGCTATGGAGTAATAAGCCAGTGGCCACAGCTTAGATCAAGTGACAGCAACGTTTACGGAGTCCTGAGGAGGGCAGGATAAGGAAACAGACAGAACTACAGGCAAGGGAAAAGGACAGAGAGCTATGGGTTGATGGGGGAATAAGTCCTGTGGAACTGTTACAGGTACGGCCGCTGCAGTTAACAACAATGTGCTGCATATTTCAAAGCAACTGGAAGAGATTTTGAATGTCCTCGCCATCAGGAAATTATGTGCAATTGAGGCATAGTTGGGATTTTCTTTGGGCTGCCAGACAGCTCCCAAATAAAGACACAGAGACTTACTATTAATTATGAATGCTAGGCCTTAGCTTAGGCTTGTTCCACTAGCTCTTTTAATCTAACAGAGTCATCTATGTTTTGCTTCAGGGCTTTTTACCTTTCTTTCATCCTATATGTCCCACTTTCCTGCCTCCTTGATGTCTGTCTAGCTGGCCCCTGGCATCTCCATTGTGCCTCATTTTCTTTCTTCCTCCTCCTACTTACTCTCCCTGTTCAAAAGTCTCACCTATACCTCCTCCATTACTATTGGCCATTCAACTTTTTATTAGACCAATCAGATGCCTTAGGCAGGCAAGGTAAAACAGCAACATACCTTTATGTAATTAGACAAATGCAACACATCTTTACATAAGTAAACAAATATTCTGCAACATAGTTAAACAAATGCAACGCATCTTTGCATAGTTAAGAAAATATTCTGCAACAACTGTGCTCTTTACCTTTACAAAACCACCTTCAATGCAGGGTGTCCTGGAGGGTAAAAAAGCTGAGCTCAACCTAGACACCTCCTTCTAGCTTAGAGTGCTATGCTCGGTTCATTAAGTTTTCTCTTTCTTCTTTCCTTCTTCCTTTTCTTTTTTCTTCCTTCTTTCTTTCTTATTTCTTTTTCTTTCTTTTCTTTTTCTTTTTTGAGGCAGGATTTCTCTATGTATCCCTGGTTGTCCTGGAACTTGCTTTGTAGACGAGGCTGGCCTTGAACTCAGAGACATCTTCTTGCTTCTGCTTCCCAAGTGCTGGGATTAAAGGCATGCACCACCAGGCCCAGCATTTTTCTATTTTCAAATTAAAATTGTCATCACAGCCCACTCCAAGCCCCTTCTCCAGTGTTCCTACATGCACCAACTCACCTACACAAGGCAGAATCTTTGAGATCATCTTGGATTCCTCCATCTCCTTCCAACCAACTGTTTCATTATAAGCCCAGGATGGCTCAGACTCATGTGATCCCCTACATCCGTGCTGCCCTGCCCAGTCTGGGCAGTGTGATTGCTTGAGGACACGATACTCTTATTTCTGGTTTCTATTAGCTCATTCTTCAAGCACAGCTGGCACAAGCCTTTCAGAAATTAACTCTGGTTAAGTCACCCTGAGACTAAAGTGTTTTCGGTAGCTATCTTGGCCAAAACAAATTCCTTCCTGAGGCCTGCAAAGCTCTGTGTGAGCTACCTGCTCTGTCATCATGACACCATGTCATCTTCCTCTAGGTTTGCCATAGGTACTAGTCATTTCTCACTTGTTAAAGACTCTAGGCTTCTTTCATGACTATTTATCTTTTAGTTCTCTGCTTAAATCTTACTTCTGCTGAATGACCTTTAATTAATTGACTCATTATTCATTTATTCAATGAATATTTATCTAACACAGTATTGTTATGCACAGAACTAGGCTTTGGGTCTCCCCATTTAATCAAAGGCCTCTGCTGTATCCATTCTCCTGATACATTGTTTCAGGCACTAAGCACAATTTGTCATAGTTTTCTTAATTTTAAACTTGTCTCTCCTCCTATACAGTGTTAAAGTCTTTGATAGCAGCAACTGTTTAACTCACCACAGTATCATTCCCACAAATAACAGTAATTCAATAAGTATTTGCTGAATGAATAAACCTTTAAATGGAGACCTTTGCTTCTGATGCCTGAGAAAGTTTGCAGCTTACTTCATCTGCTCCACTTACTTGCATCATAAAATAAAAGCATGCCTCACAGAAGTTGACTTAGCAGGAGGCAGGCTCATGGACTCTTCCTAGTGATGATCAGCTTTGGTTAAGGGAGGATCACAATGATGACAAATTCTAGAGCGGTGCTTTACAATTTGCGAAGCATTTTCCACATGCATTATCTTCTTCAATTTAATAAAACAATCTAGCCCTTGGCTGTTCTATAAAAATTAAATTAAAAAAGAAAGGCTTAAGGACAACAGGGATTAGCCTGTTATATACTTAAAGTCTATTAGAAAAAGATTGGTGAGATAGCAAAAGAATTAAGAACTTTCCAGTCTGTTTATTTTATTACAAATTTCTTGAGAATTTCCTAGGTTTGTAAAAACAAAGGCAACCCTGGTTAGGTCCTTTGTACCAGTGCCCTCTAGATCCTAAACTGCTCATTGGGAAGGATTAGATCTCACAGGGCAACAGCTATGGCATTATGGATGCCAGCCCCTTTTCCATCAGCATAAGGAGGCTCAAAACAAAGAGGAAAGTCTGCAAATAGCTTTGATTGTTATTCACTAGGAGACTAACTTTTCATTGAATAAGACATTCCACGTCTAAAGAGGTTTGTTACGTTCTCCATGCTTTCTTCTCTTTACACTGGATCTGGGGTGGGTCTTCCCAAGTCCAGAACCCTTGATAAATATTACAAGCAGAAGTAAGACCCATACAAAGGACTGTGCATGCACAGGCTGAGGCAGAAGTCACCCTCACAGATCCCTTTTGCAGCTTAGCAAATGCCCAATGCTGTGAAATCTCAAGTCTTTAATTGTGAGCAATGAGGTTCTGATGTTTCCTGCCATCAGCACAATGTGGACTATTCTAGGAAAGCATGACCATTTTCTCTCCTTGGTGATGATTTTCTGCTATTGGGATTCACCAAGGCCAGCCTGAGGATCTGGGGATGAGGAAGGTGAGGCAAAAGAAAAAGTAACCTACCCCCTTGAGTGCACTCTGGCTCTGCCAATGAAAAGACTGGCCAGAGTCAGTTATGTATCATGGTCAGATGAATACCTTGTACTAGGCACAGTAGACTGAGGTACTAGACACTGTTAGGAAGCTATAACTTCTTATCAAGTCCGTCTCCTTCCTTCTCTGTCTTCATAAGAATGAACCACAGTCTCTGGAGTCTTTTTGATCTAAATTTTTGTGATCTTAATTTTCACTGACCCATTCTGTAAGGTCTCAAAGGCAAGAAATATTTTCTTGCTCAATCCAAAAAGTTATCACTTTGAACTGGGGTAGCAGTAAAAGCCAGTGACTGGCTGTTTTGCTTTTCTGACCCTCAGGTTGAACCACAATTTCTGTCCTTGAATTTTTATTAATCATGCCTCATTCAGAGGCTAAAGAGAGAGAATAAAGACAAACAGTACAAGATACCTACTAATTTTGGTACCTAGCAAGTGAAAGAGTTTGTGAAGGAGCATGCTGAATTGAGGGAGGAGCAGAAGAGTATGTGGGAGAGAGAAGAAAGAGAGAAAAAGACAAAGAGAAGTGGTCAGAGACAAGTGTGGTGAAATTATGGAAAAGAGAAGCAACAAAAGCAGGAAGTACACTTTACTAGAAGATAGGTACAGCCGTGGAATGTCCTTATGCTGTTGATCTTGGAGCGCCGTACTTTTCAGCCCTTCGAAGATGCCCACCGTTCTGGGCGGAAGTTGGGATTTCAGCTTTTGTCTTAGGATGATCTGAGAAAGCACAAACGCTGATGGAAATGGAAGGAGGTGAATGAAGCCGCACAGAGAGGAGGTAGGGTCTCTTATGCTCCAATGTTCCAGACTAAAGAACTAAGAAGTCCCCCATACTTGATACTGTGTTGGTATAGGAGAAGAATATGCCACAGGAACAAGACAGATTAGAGCACCCAGCTGTGGCCATGGAGACAGAGTCTCTCTATTCCTCGCAACCAAGACATGGTGACAATATGTTACTCTCTACTTGGGAGAAAAGTCAAGGGCATTGCAGAACAACTGTTGGAAGCTGGGATTCCATCATGTCCTAGCCACAGACAGACCGCAGCTCAAAACTTACAGGACAGTTTAGTAAGCTCTTTAGCTGTCATGTTCCCACTTCAAATGATCCTTAAAAGTCTTCTGTTTCAGTTTTGCCCATAGGATTAGCTTGTCTGTCTATACATGTGTGTATATAACTTTGTCAGGATCTTTGATAAAACAGTTTATTCTCACGATTTTCAGAAGTTCTGGTCTATAAAATCACTGCAGGTATTGGGTTAGTGACCCACTGAAGCATTGCTCCTGGGGGAAAATGGTATTGGGTTCCCATGAGCCTCTGATCATGACATCTTAATTAACTGATCAATATATAACCTTGCTTCGTGTGTGTTTCTATTCCCAGACACCTTACTGCTATGTGTTGTTGATTTAGTGATGTTAAACTCTCAGTTAATAATCCTAAAATTCACACCTGAGTGAAACTAGCATGGTAAGCCCTCTGCAAGGCTCAGCACAACTCAGTAGATAACTCTTTGGCTCCGTGATTGGGTACCACCAGTAAAGAGCACATAACTGTAAAAAATGTCGTGGGAAAAGAAACCTAACTAGATAACAATATGACATTTGTTTACACAGTGAGAGTTAAAAACACAAAGTGAGTATTGCCTGCTCTGCCTTGCCTAGTAGGGCCATATCGAGCAGTTCAAAAGCTTCTCCACTCCCCACTCTATATGTGTTATGAATGATAACACCATGAGTTCAATATTGGGTGATAAGTGACTTAGAAGTGGTAGCTAGACTGACAAATACAGGATTGCAGAAAATAGGATTAAACTGTTTATGCATAGTAGAGAGAAGAGAGTGTGTATGTTCAGGGTGATATTGCCATAGACTTTAGTTTTTAAAAAGGTATTTTTTATATTTTTGCTTGTGACCCTAGCATTTAAAAGGCTGAGGAGAAAAATGTATAGCACAATAAAAACAATAAAAATAATTTATCTCATGCATCCCAGGCTGGTCTCAAACTCAGTATGTAGCCAAAGAAGATCTTGAACGTTCTGGTCCTCCTGCCTCTACCTCTCAAGTACCAAGATTATAGGCAATGCTATAGCTTGAAGCTTTGTGCATCCCAGACAATCTATCAACCGAGTTACAGCCAATGTGTTACATGAAGGCCAGCTTGTTGGGGTTTCTGTCCTGCCCGGTACCCCTCAGCTGGCATGTCCCAAAGAAAATCACACAGAGATCTCCATATGTTATAAAACTGATTGGCCCATTAGCTCAGTCTTCTTATTAGCTCTTGTAGCTT
>LOEQ01001491.1:179719-192421 GCA_001685075.1 Bramus lutescens | reverse complement strand
AATTGGGGGGGATGGGAGGGAAATGGGAGGAGGTGAAAATTTTTAATAAAAAAATAATAAAAAACAAACCTTTATAAAAACATCAAAAATACACCTCTCATTCTATGACTTACTTACCAAACAAAGTGTGTTTGACTCCATCCCATTTATTTTAGAGCATTAATATGTAAAAGACTAACATCAACCCTTACTTGCATATATTTAGACAGAAAAACAGCATAATAAATTGCATATCAAGATAAACTAATTGTACTTAGTCTGTTGGCTCTGCACACTAGAACCATTTGCTATATCACAAAATCCTTTTTTTTCATTTTCTTATCAGGTTTTTGCTATTAAAACACTGTCATTCTTAGCCTTGAAGAAAAAATAAAAAGCCCTTAACCTTTCTTAAAGAAAACCCACCAGACTAGCAGGAACAAGAATTTTCACTGTATAAATTATTCTGATCAAATTCTGCATTAGCCTTTGACACCTGCCTTCTCCCCTAGTGCTGAATCCTGGGCTAATTAATACCTGTTTAAGCATTCAGCTTTTGCCCTGGAGGCCAAAGCAAACTTGTCCACCACATAAAAATATATTTACCCAACAGTTAATCTCAATGAAAAGAGAGTTGCCTTAATCATTTATTTAAGAATTTGTGTATAGGGAGGGCTGCAAAGAAGGCTCAGTGGTAAGAGCACTTGGTGCTCTGACAGAAGACCTGGGCTCAATTCCCAGCACCCACACAGTGGCTCACAACCATTCATCTACTCTAGTTCCGGAGGACCTGAAATCCTCTTCTGATTTCCGAAGGAACCAGGCAAGCACATAGTGCACATACATGCATGCATGTACATGAAATAAATGAATCTAAACATAAAGAGGATTCGTGGATAGGGGTACCTGCTATCAAGCCTGAAGCTCACCCCCAGGGTCCATATAATGGAACCAGAAAACTGATTCATGCAAGTTGTCCTCTGGCCTCTACATGAACGCTGTGGCACTCACTCACATACACATAAACTAGCAAAAATTAATAAAATCTTGAAAAAAGAACTTGTATATAAAAGATTGCAAAGAAAAATTTCCAAATATAGAAAGGGGAAATTCAGGATAGTAACTCTCTTAGGTCATCACTACTATTATTTGAAGTTTTCCTCCACCTTTATCTATGTATCATTTTAGAAACATTTAATTAAGATGAACGCAAAACTTGATCTTCTGTTTTTCTAAATTAACATTACTATGAGCATTTTTTCCAGTTGTGCTTTATTTATGTATCTTGCAATATCTGTGATTTGGCAGGAACTTACAGCTGAGTGAGTGGCTTTCCCTGTCCAATGGGGGTGAACATTCATTTTAAAGAACTTTTGATGAACATTCTGCTACCTAGATCTTTCTATTTCTGCATTTTACATTTAATTTCCAAGGGTAGAATTCAGTGTTAGTAGGTATAAATAGTATTATAATATTAGGATAATATTATAATATTAGTATAGTTCTTGAGACACATTGAAAGGAGTAAGTCACAAAACAATACAATCCCCCATCAATTTGGAATTATGATTAATAAAGGGTTATTTATTTAAAGGGAAAAAACTTACAGATCACCATCCTAGACAATAGCCTCCTGCACGACCAGGAAAAGCGTCTGATAGCCAGGAGCAGAATCCGAAGAAAGCAAGAGAGAGCGAGAGGGCTGCTGCTTATTTTTAAAGCGAAAGACACCACACCCCAGTGGGCTGGTATCTCAAAGGCTATTGGCTGAAGGAGCAAAGGTAGCTCCCGCAGCACACATTCTCTAAATGCACTTGAAAAAAAACTACCTAAAATTTACCGGTAACAATATTCTAAGTGAGCGACCAATTGTACTAGATCCCTTCCAGTATCAACAAGATTTTCCTACCGCTAATACTACAGAAATAAAGGAGAGCTGCATTGCCCTATCTTTCCTTAACTGGGAGACGCGTTTTCTCGTATGGTTAGTACATCCTTTTCTTTTCCTCTTATGACTCATCTATTCATTACCTTTATCTGTCCATCCATTTGGACTCTCATTTTCCTCAATGTTTGTGTTAGGCCATTTATCTTATTCATAAAATTGATCAATACTAAAAGAAAGAATACTACAAAAAATCCCTGATTTTTGCTGATGTTACAATAGTCTAAAGAGTGAAGTCATGGTTCTTAACCAGTGAAAATTAAAATATTGCAGAACACTTCACCATTGAGTTTTGGTATTACATGAGGGACAATTTGGAGACTTTAAAGACTTTACTTTCCATGAAACTTACTTGGCATTGCTTAGTATTAACATTATTATTAAAACACACCTTTTCAATAGAAATTCACTAAGTGCCTGCTAACATACTGTTTTACATAAAACATTTCATTCTCACGACAACTTTTGAGCCAGATGTTAACTTCTCCACTTTACACTTGAGAAAATGTGGGTCCACAGTCGCTCACTGCTCCATTAGCTAGTGATAGGGCAGAGTGCGAACTCGTGTAGTAGAGGAGTGGCAGGCAGTGTCCTGCCACCCAGCTAGCTTAACCCCAAAAACAATTAAACAGAAATTGTATTAATTAAATTATTGCCTGGCCCTTTATCTCTAACCTCTTATTGGCTAACTCTCACATCTTTATTTAACCCATTTTTAATAATCTGTATCGCTATTTGACTGTGGCTTACCGGCATGAGTCTAATCAGCGTCCGTCTTGGGCAGGGGAACCATGGCGTCCACCATATTGCCTTCTTCCTCCCAGAATTCAGTTTTCTTTTCCACATCTACCTAAACTCTTCCCTGTCAAAAGGCCAAGGCAGTTTCTTTATTCAACCAATGAAAGCAACACAAATACAGAAGAACCTCTTACATCAAACTCAGAGCCCAAATCCCTTATCACCATGAAGCAACTTTGTGGTACAAAGTACTTGTCATGACAGAATTATACTCTAACTAACAATGATCAAAGGAATTTTAGAAACATATTTTACCACATGAATCTAATATCAATGTATATATGAATAGCTGACATCAATAATAAGGTCTGAGTTCAACAAGTATGTTTAAAGTTTAGTCTATATAACTCAATAAAGTAAAGATATGCTTTTTCAAACTGGTTGCTATAATAGCAAAAGTGGCATTTATGTAAAAATAAAATTCCCAAATTAAAAATGATGCTTCTTTGGGGACATTTTTATATACAGAACATTAGGTTGATCCAGATAAGTTATATGTCCTAAAAATTGATCCAATTGCCACATCTTCTATTTTTAGAGAAAAATACAACCCATCTCCCATATGCCTGAGGAAATGAAAAGTAAAAGATGCCAACCCTTTGGAGGGGAACTGCTCTGAGTAAAAACCAAGACATGTCCCCTTCAACAACTTGACAGCACCTCCTGCAGGAAAATATCCCCAATATCTAATAAGTTTAATCAGTAGCATTTCCTGCATTTCGATATCTAACCCCAAGTTTCTCTTAATTAAATGTGTGCTGTGAACTCTTCTTAAATGTTCTAATCAGTAGCAACTCAACTCCTGCACTGAGAGATTAGAGTATGGTAGGCCATTGTGGAAAACAAAACAGAGCAGACATGTATCTCTGTTTTATAGGATTCTGCAATTTAGAGGGTAGTTGGTAAAATACTTGTTTGCAAATCATCAAATACAAGGTAGCATAAGACAAATTGTTTAAGTCAGGTCCTAAGGTACTTGATATTCAAATTAAAATGGTGTCTGAATGAAGTAACTTGGGAAAGCTCTGAGAGAAGATGGCATTTCCAGGGACAATGAAGAGTTCTTGATCATTTAAAAGCTACAGGGATGTATTAGTCAGCTTAGCATCGCTGCAATAAAATGCCTGATTCAGGTAACTTTTAGAGATGAAATATTTATTTGGATTATGATTTTTTTCTTCTCATAGTTGGGGAAGAGTCCAATGTTCATGGTCTTTGGTTTGACATATGGTGAGGGCGGTGGTGGCTGTCCCTCATAGGAGAACAACATGTCTGATTTAGCAGTAATATACTTAACCAAATCAGAGACAGACAGACAGACAGACAGACAGACAGACAGACAGAGATAGAGATACAAACTGGGTCCCACAATCCTATTGTAGGCTGGCCCGAGGATCTCTTGCTGTATCTTACCTCTTGAGGGTCAACAGAACTTTCTGATGGCACTACCCAGGAACCAAGCCTTTGTAAGCGTACCTTTGGAGGGTAGTCAACATAAAAACCATGGGAATAGAAATAGAAAGGGGTGGTTTCAGTGAAAGCAATGAGTATGATTTAAGTCAAGGTAGAAAGTTTCTGTGTCTTGACAACTCACAGGGATTTGAATTAGATTATGATTATGGCATAGAAATGTAAGAACTAAGTATAAAGAGGAAATATAAAAACATATAACCTTTACTTCCCAAGAGGTCAGCTTCATCAATTTAATTCGGAGAAGGCCCTGGATATTCTGGAGAAAGAGAGAAACAGGACCAGAAATGTACCTTAGGAAAGAATGAATTGCCTAGAAAAGTATAGAGAGTAGACTGGTGCCAGAGAAAGAGGAACAGGAGAAGTAGTGGGAAGGGAGGAGGAAAGGGGTGAGGAGAAAGAACGAGGGGGGAGGAGGTAGCAGTTAGAAATACATCCTAAGATCTCAAGTAGAAACAGCAAGAGTCCAAGCTAAGAGTGGAAATGAGAGCAAAAGGGAACGTTGAAAAACATTTTATCCCATAAAACCTCAAGGATGTGGAGCTTGCTGTATAAAAGGGGAAAGGGAGACTATTCTAAAAGCTTGTGTGACTTGATAACAGAATAAAACAAAGTACTCAAAAACAGACTGTTCAGAAAAAGACAAAGAGATAAATTTTAATATGATGATAGTTATGAGTTGAACTGTGTCATCATCTTCCTAAACAAAGCTATGTTGAAATCTCTGCCGCCAGCATCCCCGAATGTGATGTCTAGAAACAGAGTCGCCTTTTTAGATGTAACTGAAAGGGTATTATGTTATCGCAGAGCCGGGCCCTCATTCACTGTGAGTGAGATCATAGGTAGACAAAACACATAAAGGCAGAATGCCATGCAACAAGCAGACACACATGGGGAGAGCGTTGTGCAAGGAGGAGGCAGGAATTGAAGTGTTTGCAACAATCCATGAAGACAGGAGAGTGGAGATACCTCTGTGGCCACAACTGGGAAGACTTAAAATTGCTTAAATGTCTATATTTCTGAAAGTGATCTAGAGATTCAATGAAATTCCCATCAACATTCCAATGATGCTCCTCACATAACCAGATGAAAGAATACTAAATTTAAACGAAAGCATAAAAGACCCAAATCAAGCAAGCCTTAGCAGAAATAAACGTGCTGGAGGTATAATAATAACTAGTTCCAAATTATATTACAGAGTTCTAGTAGTAACAGCATGGCATTAGCACAAAAACAGAGATACAGACACATGAAATAGAATAAAAATTAAAAATATACTTTTGCAGTTCAGCTAAGTGATTTTTGACAAAACTGTCAAAAACATGCATTCAAGAAATTACAGCCTCTTTTCCAAACAGTGCTGGGGAAAGTGGGGTATGATTACCATATGTTGAAAAATGAATCTTGATCCATATCTCTTCTGCTTCAGGAAAAAAAAAGTCATTTCAAGATGGTTCAAAGACCTAGACATAAGACCTGGAACTATGAAATTGCTACAGTAAAACAGGAGGAAAACTTCCAGATGGAGGCATAGGCAAGGATTTTCTGAAAATAAAAGACGAACAGTAAAGGAAAAATATTCAAGAATTGAAAGTGGGATTAGAAAATGATCATAGAAGAAAAGACCACCTATAGAACAGGAAATGGTCATAAGAAAAGAGATAGCCCAGAGACTAGGGAAGAAATCTTTGCCAACTACATAGGAAGAGAGGGATTTTTTAAATCTGGGTTACATAAAGAACTGCACAAATTAAACATCAAAAATTCCAGATCATTCAATAATAAGTAATCCAATAATGAGATAAATAGTTCTCAAAAGAAGAAATACAAAAGGCCAAGTTAACAGTTCAACGTATTTTTACGACCCTTAGCCAATAGGAAAATGGAAATTTAAACTGCCACGAGATTCTGTCCCCTTGCATCCCGTTATTAATAATCTGAAACCAAATGACAACACATGCCATTGAGGATACGAGAAGAGAGGACACTTGCTCACTGTTAAAGGGAAACTAAGATAGTATGGGAACTCTAGAAACTCTTCACACACCAGAAAACAGTGCTGACATAGGACTCAGCTCTGGGAACACAGAGAACTCTAACATACCACAGAAATACCCAGTGGTGGTCATTTCCCAACTATTCAGATAGAACCAGCTTAGCTGTCCATCAACAGATGACTAAATGAAGAAAACATAGCACATGCTACACAACCGAGACTCTAAATCACTATGGTATATGACATGTGCCAGACTCAAAAAGACAAATCCCACGTGTTGACTTCATGAGTGGAGCCTATATTGAGAATTATACATGCGTGTGAATGGATACATGTGTGTAGGTAAAAATGTAGAACAGAAATCATGGGAGGGAATAAGAAGATATTGATGGAGGGAATGAATTGAGAGGGCAATGGAATACGAGGAATAAGAAGCAAGAAAGGGCACTTGGAGAGAGAGAGAGATGGAGGGGGGAGGAAAAGGAGGGGCCATGAGGAGAGAGCAGGAGACAGGTAATGGATGAGATCAAAGGATAATTCCACACAAGTGTGAAGACACTATAATGGAACCCATTACTTTACTTTGCATGCTAACATTAATTCATAAAGCTTTTAGATGAAATTTACGTTGTTCAGACTATCATAGCCAGACAGAAGTTGTTCAGACAGATTGTTTCAAGCTATCTGTATTCAGATAAAAACTATCTTCATGCAATCTGTTGTCTATCTGGAAATGAATCATATTATCCTTAGGAAATGTACACTGATTGAGTCGTTATCTTAAGAAATGATATATATATATATATTAATTTGCAAATATACGCATTTCCTAATGATGAATAAACGTTTTAGTTCTTCATTTAAGTTTGATGACTGTTCAAATACATTTGGTTATAAAATATATCTCCAGTTCTGCCATGGACATCATTCCAAAAGTGTCCTAGTAGGGCAAGAGTCAGTAATCTTATATATATATATATGTGTGTGTGTGTGTGTGTGTGTGTGTGTCTGTGTATATATATGTTTGTACATATGTATATTCTTAAATTGATTCCAATAAAATGTTAAGATTTTAAACAGGACGATGGTGAGATGAGTTCATCGTTTGGTGCGCTCCTCTCTGTTCAGAGTCACTGTGTCTTTGGGACACAGAGTGGCATTTCAGTCAGATTTATAACTCTAATCACGAATGCAAGTCTTGTTAGTATAAGGTAAGAGTTTTGTTGTTGTTTGTTTATTTGCTTTGTTTTGTTTTTTTTTCTCCCTGTAACAGAAAATGGAAAGTCACACAATGGTGGGTTGGAAAGAAAGAAGCAAAGAGCTGTAAACACGACAGCAGTATTAAAATAATGACCAGGAACTCCTCTGATAATAAAAACTAAACCTTCCTTCTGTGTCCTTTGGCATCAGGCATAATGAAGCAGGCACTAATGGCTCACAGCAATCTAAAAAATCACTAAGTGTAGTTTTCTCCAATAACAAAAGTACGTTATTTTAGCACCTCAGAACAGAATCATCAATAATTGGCAATCTAATTTGAAAGTCATCGGGACCTGTTTATTTAAATGATCTCTGATCAATTCCCTGCCAAGGCCTGTTAGATTCTCTGTCCTTCAACCACTACCTGTTACCCATTCCCTATTCCTGATAACAGACTACTTTATCTTTTCAGGAGGGAAAACTTTGGTTGTTTCCTGGCATCCTCCCTCAGCCGTCACGGTCAAGCCTTACTCCTTTCCAGTGTCCAGATAGCATTTTAACTCTCGGTCATTTGGAGCAAGCAGCTCTGTGTAGCTGGGGCTGCTCCTAGCCCCTTCACCCTCTAGCCGTTCTTAGGAAAACTGTTGTTTGAAGAGATAATCTAATTGTCATGGAACCGTCCGCTTACAGCCCTGCAAAGCTGACTTGCCTGAAATTCACTTTCTCTAGATTTCTGTTTTCATTTATTTGGTATTCTGCGTGTCAGTGTTGACCTTTGCATCCCTTTCTTAATTAACTGAAGTGATCGCTAAAGAAACAGCGTTACTACGCAGGTCAAAGGCAAGAAGGAGCTGACCGCGGCTCTATCTCCCCTCCCTACTTGCCCTCTCCATCCTCGTCCCTCATTCTCACCCAGCAGGCCTTTCTACTGACCATTTTCCAGGTAGAATCTCCTGCCTTTGCCCCATTAGTGTTTCTACGACCCTTTCTTTAAATGTGACTTTATCCGATTTGCATTTAGTATAATGGTTATCAAGCTTTCGGTCTGACTATGACTCTTTATCATGAGAGAAGAAATCGGGTAATATTTATACCAGAGTTTAAAATGGGCCAAAGTGCGGGTTATCCATACTTTGAATGGTTGGACTTAGCAGAAAATTTGAAAATAAAATGAGAAAAAAATAGTGTTAATCTACTAATGGAAATGGATTTGTTATGAATGATGTTCTCTACAAAAACTAGGCTTTCACTATGTGATTCATTGATCAGGATCAAGACATTAAAAAAAAGTTTTCTCTTTTACTCCAACAAAATAGAAATACAGAAGATTGGAAAAGCAAAAGTTTAACTTTTCAACCTTCACTCCAGCATCCCTCTGATCATTTTACCTCCATCTTTCTGCAGTTCGGCTCCTCCGGAAGAAAACAATGTGTGCCATGGTATGGTCATCGCTTGCAACCTGAGTATCCAGTCAGCACCACTCTTCCCTCTATGTGGCTCAGCTCCATTGCACAAGCCAAGTGTTTGCTTTGTAAAATAACAAAGCCTTGAGCTCTAAGAATATTCAGAAGAACTTTACTTAAACTGCTGCATCTTTGAAAACTATGTTTCCTATTTGATTTGTATTCAGCATGACTACAGATGAGAATGAATTATTCTGTAAAACTGTTTTAGTCACACTGGAAACAGGATCAAGAATGAAGGAGGAGGAGGAGGAAGAAGAGGAGGAGGAGAAGGAGGAGGAGGAGGAAGAAGAAGAGGAAGGGGAGAAAAAGGAGCCATCATCTTCGTGGTGGAGCCCACAACTGCATCTTAGAGGAATCCAACACCATATGCCAATAGCTTCTCAGCTAGAGATGGGGATCTTAGGAGCATCATCCCCTTTCCACACTGGAGCATTGACTGGCTTGATCTCTCCATGTATGTGCCCTACAACATGTGCCCACAGACAGCATTAAATGGACTTAGCAGGTTCTTTTAAAAAGGGGGTGAGTTGAGGTGGGTTTGTGAGAAGATTACAGGAATAGGTGGAGGTAGGGAACAAGGAATGCCTGTGATCTAATGCAGTGAAATTACTAGAGAACAAATAAAGCTTCTTTTAAAAAAGAGGCTCGAAAAACAAGGTAGGAGCATTCACCAGTGGCTTCTCTTCGATAGCTTTTAATGTCAAGGTTTTCTCATATTGATACTTAATTTAAATAATCCACTTTTTAAAATTTGCAAAGTCAGTACAGCATCACAACCACATTTACTCCATAGAATCCATAAATCGTCTGTATGCAGATGTTTGTGTGTGTGTAGGTTCATGTGTACCTGTCTGTATGTGTGTGCGTGTGCATGCACTGTGTACCCATGTGGGTGTATTTGTGCATGCAGATGTGGGGGGGTGTTCATGTGTACTTGTGTGTATATGTGCATGAATGAGTGTGTTTACAGGTATGGGAATATGTGTGTACAGGTGCACACAGGTGTGTGCGCATGCAGGTTCATATGTACTTGTGTGTGTACAGGTATGTGTGTGTACAGGTGTGTTTATGTGGTGTGTGTGTATATGTGTGTAAGTTCATGTGTCTGCGTGTGCATGAATGAGTGTGTGTGGAGTACACAGGTGTGTGCAAGTGTATATGTACAGGTGTGTACAGTTGTATGCAGGTTCATATGTATGTGTGTGTACACAGGTATGTGTGTGTACAACTGTGTTTGTGTGGTGTGTGTACATATGTGTGCAGATTCATGTGTACCTATCTGTGTGCATGTGTTGCACATATGTGTGGAGACCCAAAGTTGTCAGGTGTCTTTTGTTGACCATTCTCCACCTTAATTTTTCAGGCAGGTTCTCCCACTAACCCTGAATCTCACTCCTTCAGCTCGACTGGCTTACCAGAAAAACAAGCGGACCACCTGTCCCCGCCTAGCTGATACTAAGAATATTCTCATGCAGTGCTGTGTCTGCTTTTGATGAGCTGAACTTGAGTTTTAGGCCTGTGTGGGAAGTAATTTCCTGCCTGACCCATCTCCCCAATACTGAACTCTTTTTCCTATTTGATAGTGACAAAAACTGAAAGAGGCAGGGGGGCAGTAGAATCTGATTTTTAACCCTCTCTCGTGGGTTCGACTCCCAGTTATGACAAGGTGCACTAAAGAAAATTGGTGAGGACTCTGGGATGTGTTGGAATTCCAAGCATCACAGAATGACATGAATACTGGCTTATGGAATATTTTCATTATAAACTTGGTTGCTGATAATCCTGAGATTTTTTTCACAGTATATCTTATCTTTCCAAGAAAGCAACCTTTGATATGAAATATTTTCTAATAAACTATAAGACAAATCTGGGTAAAGTTGTAAATATGTTCTAGACTACATTTTTACATGGGTTATTATTAATTCTCCCAAGAACCTTGCCATAGACATTTTATTCTACTGGAACTGGTGAAGTAGAGGCTAATAAACTAAAGCTTGCGACAAAGGGCGAGGATTTGAACCCCACTGGGTCTGTTTTCAAAGTTGCTCACTGTCTTTCTCTCTCTTTACTTCTAATTGAGTTTACTATTCCCTAAATTAATGAAGCACACGCACATACCATAAATTCGAATCAAGAGTACGCTGAAAACCTTATTTTAACTAAGAGCTTCAGAGAAAACTCATTGCTAACACGGACACGGAAACCACTGACTCAGCTCATTTCTGTCTCTTCTCACAAAACCCGTCCACCTCCACTGCCCAGGACGCCCAAGTGGACACTGACATGAAGAGAAGGTTACAACAGCTGGAGAAGGGGGCTTGAAGTTATGCAAAGTAAATTATCATGCCCCAAACCATCAAGAGGAAATTGAACTAAATTTTGGTTTTAGTGTGTTTGAAAAATGAAAGCACATCGTTTTTAATTACAACGAACATTATTTTCATAAGCAGTAACTATTTTTTAAATAAAGTGCAATTCCAGAGCTTTGAAGAAACAAGATGATCATCAAGAGGTGGAGGCCAGCCTGAGCTGTGCAGTGATCCTCTGTCTCCAGACAACTAGAACAGACAACCAAATGCTGAGGATGTAACTCAGCGCTGTTGCTGCTTCCCTCTTATGTGTGCAAGCCTTGGGTTGGAGTCAAAGAATACTTTCTAAACAATCATTATTAGTCATACTGGTCATCACTGGTAGACATCTGCTCAATTAAATAATTAAACAATTCAATTTTAATCACTTTTGATAAAAGATTTCTATATACTGAGATCATTCATGAGAGGGGGGAAGATGGTTCTGGTTTGCATTCAGATCCCCAGCACCCATGTAAAAGCCAGCTTGGTGTCACAGCACTATAACCCCAGTCCAGGAAGGCTGGTGCTAGGATACCTAGGAGTCACTGGTCCAGCCAGGTCTAGCCATCTCAGAGCTTGGGGTTCAGTGAGACCTTCACTCAAAAGTTAGGTGAAAAAGCAATTGAGAACACCTAATGCCATGTGTACATACAAGCATGCGCACATACAAGCATACACTCAGACAAGAACGTGTACACATATAGGCACAAACACAAGTGACTATTCTTGAACCTTTTACCTTGACTATTTTATATATAAATATATACCCATTTCTTTTATATACTTTATGTACTCATATATATTAGTCTTAAAAATCACTTAAAGCACATTGGATAGCAAATTAGATAGCTTCAATAATAAAATACATGTTTATATATTTTTAAGGGGGTAGTATAGTTTCAAGAATTGCTATCAGATCATCGACTTAAATATAAAGTGGTTAGGAGAAATTTAGGCATCACTAATTTTACTCCAAGTTTTTATTTTGAGGTATAAAAAAAGGATTTGGGGAGCACAATAAATTTTCTGAGAGCTTAATATCTTATTTTGTACTGACAATAGTTTCATTGTGCAATGGCAGTAAGTCATTCAGTTACTACTACCAGTAAGACCTGTGTTCATCCACAGTGACATGTCACACAGAGTGAGAGACATTTTCAGCCCATGCTAGCTTGTGATAGCAAAGGATTTTAAAAGGTATCACGTTCTGCTTAAGGAGTTTTATAAGAAATAGCATTTCCATTAGATAAAGGTTTCGGGGAGGGGATATATAAGTCTGCAGAATTTCGTGTCTATTTAAATATAACGAAGCTCTCAGAAGCATTAATGCATTAAGGCACTGTGTTGCCGTTTCTTCCCTTTTTATTGCATCGATTTTAATAAGTGGGTGGCTTGTAAAGAATAGACTCTAATTACATACATTATTTCTGACATATATTGATGTAGGAGAGTCATGGCGTCTGCCTGACTCGGCTTTCTTTCTCCCAGCATTCTGTT
>LOEQ01001491.1:130812-166686 GCA_001685075.1 Bramus lutescens | reverse complement strand
AAAGGCTTGGTGGGCTCTAGTGGTCAAAGCACATTCAAAACTGGTTCTCAAGGACTAAAGGCTTGGTGGGCTCTAGTGGTCAAAGCACATTCAAAACTGGTTCTCAAGGAGAACTCTGATTCTGCCTGTTGGTGTCTGGTACCATTGAAGCTTACTCATCACCTGGAGAATATAAGCAAGATGTTTAAATTTCCGTGACCAAATATTGTATTTGCTTACTTAGCACAAGAACTTCTTACATACAGAGTGCTCAGTAATATGACCTGGAAGTTAGTACAAAACAGCGCAGATTTCCAGACCCCATTTCAACCACAATGATCCAGAATTTCTGGGTTAGGATTAGAACCAATTAGACATTTTAAAGTCATTGCGTTGCAATAGGATTTTCATGCTTCCTCAAAATTTCTAACAGTCACTTTTCCTTACTCCTTTCATTTCTAAGTTTTTAAAAAAGGAGTAGTTCAGAAGCTGAAGAGATGGCTCAGCAGTTAAGAACACTGGCTGCTCTTCCAGGGGACCCAAGTTTGATACCAGCACCCACACAGCAGCTCACAAATGACTGCAATTCAAGTTCCAAGGGATCCAGTGCTCTCCTCTGGCCTCCATGGGCACCAGGTACACAAGTAGTAGCCTGACATACACTCAGGCAAAGAACCCATATCCATAAAATAAAAGTTGAATTTTTGATTAATTAATTTGCTTATTTTATATCCTGGCACGGTTTCCTCTCCTTCCTCTCCTGTCATTCTCTCCCCCCACACCTTTTATTCTCCCCCCAATCTACTCCCTCCCCATTTAAGCTCAGGAAAGAGCTGATCTCCCCTGAGTATCAACAAAACATGGCATATCAAGTTGCAGTAAGGCTAAGCATTTCCCCGTGTATGAAGATTAGGAAAGGTTAAGGTCCCAAAAGCCAGGAAAAGAATTAGATTTAGCCCCTATTCCCGCTGTTAAGAGACCTCAAGTGACAGAGCTGTCACCTAGATCAGAACCACACAGGCTTCCGGGTTTTCAGTCTAGTGTCCGTCAGCCTTTACAAGCCAGATTAGTTGAATCTGTGGTCCGGCTGTGGGTCTGCATCTGTTTCAATCAGTTGCTAGATGAAGCCTCACACTAATCTGGTCACAGGAGATGGACAGTTCAGGCTGTATGTCTGCTATTGCTAGGATTATTCACGGGGGTCACCCTTATAGATTCCAGGGAGAACCCCTCATGCCCAGTGTTTACCTGATCCCAAGGGTGGTCTCTTTCAATGCTCTCCCACCCCCTCCCGTTCACATGATCACTCACATTCCCACCTACCCTCCGTTCACCCACAAAATCTCTATTTCCCCTTCCCAGAGTGATTTGGGTGCCCCCCATGAACCTTCCTTGCTACCTACTCTCTCTAGGGCTGTGGATTTTAGCATGGTTATCTTTATTTTACAGCTAATATCCACTTATATGTGAATACATACCATGTCTGTCTTTTTCAGTCTGGGTTACCTCACTAAGAAATTTTTTTTCTAGTTCAATCTGAGTAATACTCCATTGTGCACATGTACCATATTTTCTCTATCCACTCCTTGGTTGCGGGACATTACAAATGAAGCTGCTATGAACATGGCTTGTCAAGTGTCCTTATGGTCTGATTGAGCACCCTTTGGGTATATGCTCAAGAGTGGAATAGCTAGATCTTGTGGCAGATTGATTCCCAATTTTCTGAGAAACTGCCATATTGTTTCCAAAGTGGTTGTACAAGTTTACACTCCCACCAGCAATGGGGGTGTGTTCCCATGGCTCCTCATCCTCTTTAGCATGAGCTGTCACTTGTGTTTTTTATCTTAACCACTCTGACATGTGCAAGATGGACACACTTATGAACACCTGATTTTCAACAAGAAACTTTGACATTTTCAAAATTGTACAATGAAAAAGAAATCATCTTCAACAAATGGTGCTGGCCAACTGAATGATAGAATATAGAAGGATGTAAATAGATCCATATCTATCACCCTGCACAAAACTCAAGTCCAAGTGGGATTAAAGACTAAATAAATCCAGTTACACAAAACCTGATAGAAGAGAAGGTGGGAAATAATCTTGAATGCATTGGTCCAGGAGACAATTTCCCAAACAGAACACAAATAGCACAGTCAACTAATATTGAAAGTTAATAAATGGGACCTCATGAATTGAAAATTTTCTGTTAGGCAAAAAAATACACTATCAATAGGACAAAACATCGGCGTACCGAATGGGAAAAGCTCTTCACTAATCCCACATCTGACAGAGGTCTGACTTAGAAAATACACAAAGAACTTTAAAAGTTAGTTGTCAACAAACCAAATAATCCAATTTAAAAATGGGGAACCGATCTAAAGAGAGAATTCTCAACTGAAGAATATCAAGTGACCAAGACACACTTAACTAGATGTTCAACATCCTAAAAGTTGAATTTTTAAAATTAAAACCTGAAAGTAGTTCAAATAACTCTAATGTTACATATTTCATTAGTCTTGACTTACCTCCTAACCAATCAAAAAGTCCCAAAAGTACTGATGAAATCATGAACATATATAACAGCTACCACAGGGAACATCAAGAATGAAAGCAGAATTCAGGACTGCATGTTTAGGTAACAGAAACATGTGAAGGGTATTTGAATAAAAAATTACACTAGTCAGAGACATAGAAGGAGAATGAGAGGACAATGATAATAGATAATGTTAATCAGGAATTAGTTAATCACAATATATCAAGTGCCAGCTCTGGAATTAGAATACCAGATGTCGCCAGTAGTCTTACATAAGTAATTTTACAGGATTGGTAAAGGTTGACCTCCCAAAGCTCATGAGGGAAAACACAGTCAAAAGATTCTGACAAGTGTAGAAGATTCAATAAGGTGGAAGACGACAAAATAAAGCCTTATTTTCAGTGAAGGGTTCCCATTACTGTGCATATTTTCATTAATCGAGACACTCGAGACACCTTCAAAGAAAAGATAGATTGAGGAGTCAGAAGAATAGCAGTTGACAGAGCAAATGGATAAAGGGGAAGAAGCTTCTATCATGGCCAGTGTGTTTAGTGTGGCTTCTAGTCATTTGGGAGACTGTTATAACAGCCTAGAGTGAATGGCTTATCAACAGCCGAAATTTACATTTCACAGTTCTGGAAGCTGAGAAATCTGAAATCAAGGTGCTGCCAGAATTCAGTGTCTTGTGAGGATCCATGTCCTATTTCATAGACGACCATGGACTTGCTGTGCCTTCATGTGATGGAAGAGGACAAGAGAGCTCTCTAAGGCTCCTTTCATAAGTGTAACAACCCCATCCATGAAGCCGCCACTCTCACAGCCTCACCTCTTCCTGGCTGCTTTCCTGCTCCTAGTAGGACTGTACTCCTGGTAGGACTGTACTCCTAGTCGGACTATACTTCTAGTCTGACTGTACTCCTGGTAGGACTATACTCCTAGTAGGACTATGCTCTGAGTTGGACTGTACTCCTGGTAGGACTGTACTCCTAGTCAGACTGTACTCCTGGTAGGACTGTACTCCTAGTCGGACTCTACCCCTGGTAGGACTGTACTCCTAGTCGGACTGTACTCCTGGTAGGACTGTACTCCTAGTAGGACTATACTTCTAGTCTGACTGTACTCCTGGTAGGGCTGTACTCCTAGTTGGACTGTACTCCTAGTCGGACTGTACTCTTAGCAGCTCCCTCTTTTATCACCACCACACAGTGAGATAAGCTTTCAGTGTATGAATCAGAGGCAAACATTCAGTCCACACAGGATGAGAAAATGGGATAATGATGTATGATATGGCATCTAACTGTTTTAAGGAGAAATGGGGATCATCTTGCAGTTTTCTTGATGTGAGGATGAGAGAAACCGACTAGCCTGGAACAAGCATTGGAATGAAGACACTGTTGCAAACAAGGTGGAAGGCCACAGATGACACAGAAGCTGTCCTCTGGCTTCTGTGTTCATGCCATGACACACACCCCACAGTCACACTCATAAATGTACACACACATCACATACACCTGCATGCGTGAAGACTTAAAAACTGCACCTGAATATCCCACTCATAGGCTTCTATTTTTTTCTACTCTGCCTAATACTGTATGGGATTTGGTTGGCGTAAAGGCTATGAAATTATAGCATGATAGGAACTTTTTAAATAAGTAAGATAGATGAGGTTAATAAAGTTAAATAAGTACAACAGAGTTGGATATGAGATTTTTATGGAGCTTAACGCCCCATAAGTCAAGATCAATGCAATAAATCCCTTTCAGATTTTGGTCCCAGATGGTAGTTGTCTCCTACAATACCAGAATATTTCTTATTATTAAACAAGGTAGAAACACCCCATTTCTACCAAATCTGAACTCCAGAAAGCCTAGAAGAAAGTATTTTCCCCAATTGGAATGCCTACCTGAATCCAGATTTTTCTCCTTAAACCAACAGCTTGCTTAATTATTTATACCATGCTATTTATATTTATTTTATTTAATGCCATCCTGATAGTTTTAATCACGTGCCAACTGAAATGCTATTGAAATAATTGCTACATAAATTAAAAAAAATACTTGGAAACTCTGTTCCTAATTGTTATCCAAATAGACCATGATTTAGTTAAATTTGTTATGCCCTTGGGAACAGGAGAGATGTCTCTGGCATTCAGGGCATTTACAGCTCTTGCAGAGGATCCAGGTTCAATCCCCAGCATCCATGTCAAGGAACCAACAACTGTCTATAACTCCAGGTCTAGGGAATCTAAGTGCCCTCTGACCGCTACAAAAACTTACAGACACATAAATGCATGCAGATATGCACATAAATAAAACATTTTTAAAAATCTTTTTAAAAAAATTTACTAACACCTACACAATTTGAAACACTAAAAGCCATTTCTCAACTTTTCATTCTAAAAGTCCATTTTCTTGCTTTTCTATTTATGGCTGAATGTCACCAAGTGAAAAATCCTGCATGGGCCTGAATTACCATTACATTTATTAGCTCCTCTTCAGGAGTGGAATATCATTGGTGACATACAGCAGATTAAACTTGTAATACATTCTATTGCTTATCAGTACTCTACCCCACTTCCTGCTATCTATTTTATCCTGCTATCAAAATCATGAATCTTTTTGGCCACATGTGGTTAGGTAAGAATACAGCTTAATTAGGCTGGGTCTTAATGTAGATATCAACAAAATCTGTCTTTAGCTGGTTATGCCTGAACATTTAATGCACACCTACTATGTGGTTCAAGAGCAGATATCCAATATTAACCAGAACACCATACCAGAGAATTGTCCCTTATCGCTACTATTAGGTATTTATAGAAGGTTTAGGTTAAGGTTCTTTATACATTCCATTCCTGCCAGAAAAGCTCAAAAAGCCACTTCACTTTGTCATCCCTCCCATTATACATCAATTCTTTAAAACGAGGAGTGACAAGTGGTATGTGGAAGCAGCTTCACGGAGCCTGTCTGCCAAAGAAGCTTGGCTAGATGATTTAGTCCATGGGGGCATTTAATACCTGGGATCAGTTCTCTCACTGAAGTCCCCAGAGGGACCTTTGTCCTAAAGGATAGGCCTCTTTAGATGGTTAATAATGTCACACCTAAAATCACTGTCCCCGGCAGTTCACTGGAACTATGAGCTAGAAATTGCCATCCAGAGAGCAATACACCCAAGTTCTAAAAACTATTAAGGAAAGATCCTGAACGTTTTGCTTTCTTTCCTTTTTAATATCTGAGATGATTCAGTCCTCATACGAAAATTTTAAGAGCTTAAATCTAAGATCTTCAACAGGCTTAACCTTCTGCTGTCAGTCAAATCGCTTACTCAAACCATGATTACAATAGCAATGTCTCCACAAGCTCTGCAGCTTTCGCTTTCCTCCAGGTCGTCTTTTTTCTGTTCGCAAGAAGAACACACATAGAACATCCTTCACAATGCTATACATCATTTGGAGTTCTCAGTAAACCAGCGTCTGCTCAAGAAACTTCAAAGGATTCTTCCAGCACTTACATCCTCTACCTCCATTCTTCACTCATGGAAATGAAGGGGTCATCAGGTTCTAAAGGCAGTTATGGTCCGAACATATTTCTCCTTTGTACCAGTGGCATGCCATAACTCCTTTGGAAATAAACCCTAGTTTATAACAGACTTATTCGAGAGAAAAGAGTGTCTATATACTGTCCTCAAATTCCCTGTCAGATTTCTTGGTATGGCTTCCCTAGTCATACAAATCAGCTGGGAATTTTTTCACATTTTTATTTTAAAAAATTGCCTTTCATTTTACATAGCAACCCCATTTCTCCCTCCCTTCCCTTCTCCCGCCACCCACCTNCCCTCTACTCCTCAGACGGGGTAAGGCCTTCCTTGAGGAGTCAATGAAGGTCTGGAATACGAACTTGAGATGGGACTATGTTCCTCGCTCCTGTATCAAGGCTGAGCAAGGTATCCCACCACATGGAATGGGCTCCAAAAAGCCAGTTCATGCATCTGGGATAGGTCCTGGTGTGACCGCAAGGGCTCCCACCGCAACAGATCAAGCCACATAACTGTCACCCACATTAAGAGGGTCTAGTTCGGTCCTAGGTGGGCTCCCCCAACTAGGAAATTTCTATAACAATTACAAAGATCTCTCAAGGAATGACAGGAAGTTCTTGTGAGCTGACATGAGGCTGATCAAGACAACTAATCAGTATTAAGGAATTAGACATTGGCCCAATTCTCCTGTTCTAAAACCTTCCAAAAAATTCTATGCATCCAAAATCCTGTCCATCTAAGACAGAAGTTCTCAACATGTGAATCTCGATCCCTCTGGGGGTCAAATAACCCTTTCACAGCGGTTATTGAAGGCAATCAGAAAACACAGAGATTTAGTTATAGCTATGAAGCAGCAAAAAACGTTTAATGGTTGAGGTCATCATAACATGAGAAACTGCATTAAAAGGTTGCAGCATTAGGAAGGTTAAGAACCACTGATTTAAAGTTTAATGGAGTGCTGAGTTCAAAACTCCAATCATTTTAAATACTTCTTATTCAGCTAAAGCTAAGAAAAAAAAACATAGTGTAATTGAACAATGTATGCTTTTCTGTTACTTAAGAATACTCAATTCCTAAGAAAGATAAGCAAAATCAATATTGTAGAATGGATGGAACTTGAAATTTTTAAGGCATAACTAACAAGCAAGCTAATAGCTTAAAAGGCCACATCCACAGGGTGTTATTACACAAAGGTAGGGAGTAGCTTTTGAAAGATAAGCAGACTGTATGGTAATACCAGGAGTGAGCTACTCCACCATAACACGCCTAGAAAATAGAGCATTAACAAAGCAACAAGCATGAGTGCTACTCTTTAGTTCGAAGAGGCAGAATGATCAAATCCTAGAGTATAATCATGCCAGTCTGAACTGAGAACAACGTCATCCTCAAATTAGTGATCTAATAATTATGGCCACACAAGTTTTGTGCCCCAAAATGCCAAAACCCTGCACTATTTTGTCAAGCTAAACCTGCACTGAAGTTACTGAAAAGTGTCCCCTGTCCTTGCAGCTTCCTGAAAGAGCGAGTGTGTCCCTGTACATCACTGTACCCAGTTCTCATCCCTGTCAGCACATCACCAGCTCAGAGGGTCGAGACACAGGCCCTGCTAAGCCAGCACTTGGGTTGCAGGGCTCCATCCAGATGCTTCCGCAGCTTTCCCAGTATGCTGCCACACTTCATCTTTCACCTCTAGTGTCATGAAACGCTTTCAATTAATTTCATAAGCATTATGACTAGATAGCTCCCATCTGGCCGGTGGGTCTTTCAAGTCAACGGACTCTGGTAGTGGAGTTGCCTTGCTGTAATTCCCTATACAACAATGAGTTCCTATACAATAGATAGGCTAGACTAAGCCAAAAAGTATAGATGGGCTTATTTAGGGATTTGCAAAAGTATAATCCTGAGACTGTGTTAGAAGTACCATACACATTATAATAATGGATTTAGAGGAGTATGTCTCTGTCTTGTAATAACTGAAGATGACACAATAATGGGCGTGATGATACAGAAACGTGTGTGTGTGTGTGTGTGTGTCCAATCATAAGTCAGAACTCCAGGATCAAATCTTTATCACTTTTTACCCTTGTGACCTTGGGGAAATTTCTACTCTGGGTCTCGATTTCCTCATCTCCAATATAGGAATATCAATAATTCCTATATGAAAGCTGTTTTGGTAATTAAAGGAATTACTTCCATGTGGAGCTTTCAGACTAGCCAGCTCATAAGAGAGGAAACACTTGAAATGTCTTAGCTATTGAAGAAGAAAGAGAGAAGGACAGAGTACGACACAATGAACAGAGACTTGGGTGGCAATGAGTTGCACAAGCTCTGGTCTTCGTTGCCTGGGAGTGGGAGGCTCCGCACTTCCTAATTACAATGGAGGTCAAAATTCTAGCACAGAGACTTGCATGATGGCTCAGTTGTTAAGAGTACAGATTGCTCTTGCAAAGGAGAGGGTTCAGTTCCAAGCACCCATATGTTGGCTCACAATCATGCTTTCTGATGTTCATAGGCATCAGCACACACATGGCTCACAGACATACATGTAGGCAAAAGACACATACACACAAAAGTAAAACTATAAATCTTTACATTTGCAGCATATAAAGCAATAGTATTGAGCAGTAGCTTTGTGTCACATGAACTATTTTGAGCTCTTTGAGAGTAGATTGATTTGGAGCGGGGTCAGGCTTAAGTACAGGCAAAGGGTGTACTTACCTGAGGAGGGTTCATCAGGTAGCAAACAGAAAGGCATTCAAGAAATTGAGCAGCTGAAAAGCTGTGGACACGTGGGGCCGGCTGCTTCTCCCAATGGAGCAATTACAGCTGATAAAACTAAAGCGAGTATTTTCACCTCTGCAATGCCATACTCATCAACATTACTGCTGGGAGGAGACCTCGAGTGGAGGCAGAGATAAGCTTGCTCTATCTGTTAGGAACTGGCCTGGGCTGCAAGCAAATGTGGCCATCTGTTACCTCATTTGCATCCAAGAGACCCTCGCTGCCCTGAGGGAAGGGGCACAGCCATGAAGTGTCAACATACATTATAAGCAAATAACAGCAATATGCCTTTCCTGCCGCCTTTGCCTCACACCTCTCGGGATGATGCTCACCGCAAATGAGCCTCGCCTCGTTCTCCACTTGTTAATAAGCCTCTCATTAACTGTGGAATAAAGGATAAAAAACTATCTTCTTTGAGATGGTTCGATTCAGTTAAAGTAAATATGTCAAAATTCAAAGTATTGTTAAATAAGAAACTCTGATTGTGCACTTTTTAACATCCCAATGGGAAATGAAAGGATTTATTTTCAGTGAAAATGTTAAGACTGGAAACTTTCCTTGTAGGGCTGACTTCATTGTGTAGCATAGATGTCATGTGGTGTTTCCACTTTCATACGATTAGAGGAATTTTCAATATCCTTTCTTATTCTTCAGTGACATAATTATCATTCTATGGTATGTTACTTGGTCTCTATGAGGGGGAAAAGAGAGTCATTTACTTTTGAGTGGGTTCCCCTGATCCAGGGATGTCCCCTTCAAGATACACACACAGCAATGGGCTTGGTGATTCTTTTTTCAGACATCAAGTTGAAAGGAGAGCACAGTGAGGAAAAGCTGGAGGGAGTTGGAGGGGAAGTGACAGCTAGATATGATCATATGTCATTGTTTAGATATGAAATTCTTGAAAAAAAGAAATTTAAAATCCTAAGATGATGAGGGACCCCTAATGAGAAACTCAAAACTCAGATGAGTGTGTGGACAAGCAGATTCTCTGCATCCGGTTTTAATATCTCTGCTTGAAAAATCAAACTCTTGGTGCTCAAGTCTTAAAAATTTGTTTTCTTCGGCAGGTCATGTGATCTCCACTATCTTCAGAACCTCCCATATTCAAACCTTAAACAATTTCTAGGTGAGACCGGCCTGTTAATATCATGTGACCCTGCTAGTGTCATCATTCATATATCCTTTGGCGATATCGGCCTCTCATATTTCCTGCATGAGACATGATGTGTTAATGTTGGGCTTCTTAACCTGCAGAATCCCAGGCACTGAAAGTTAAAGACAATGCTAACAATGTTGGTTTTCATTAAGATAATACAAAGGAAAATCCTTTTATCCTAATAATAATAATAATAATGTTCATAGATTTTTGAACTATTATAATGCTCAAATAATTCCATAAGCTATCATTAAAGAAAATATCTTAATATCATTATCCAGAGGGAAGTGGCTTCAGTGCTACAGTGCTCATAAGTACATGTTTGTACATTGTTTATATAACAGGAACCAGAGCACACAGACTGTCTCAGCTACTGATATAGCCTGAGCACCGTCCACGGTTTACATTATTCAAAATGCACCTAGATCTGGGAATATACAGTTTGCTAGCATGCAAGTGATCCTTTAAAAAATTAAAAATTTTTTAAATGTGCTTTAAGTGACGTCAGACTCTTCCTAGCTCCTGTGTTAACTTCCTAGAGTTGCCCTGGACTACATAGGACTGACTTAAAAAAACAAAAATGTATTGACTCAAGTTTTCCCATCTTTAATTCCTTAACTACAATCTAAATCTTATCCTTATACCCACAGATAAGGGCAGCTATCACCCCCTCATCCGAGAAACTTTTTTCTCTACAGCAAATGGAGACAATTACAGAAAACCGCAACTGGGCACAAGGCAGAAATGGACAGACTGTGGGGAGCCTGGCCCAGTGGATGCATCTGCACAAGAGCTCTTGATCTCATTTTCTTCAAAACTCTATCCTATCACAAGGGTGCTGCCACGAACAGCATAACATCTAACATCCAAATCTTAAGTTATAATTTATAAAAGTAGCAATATCTATTATCATGTTTAATTAAAATTAATTAAAAGATGTTACAGTTGCTTACATGCTAAGAACATTCTGAAATAAACTATTACTATCATTTTCAGTTTTCTAAAATGTCACTTGTTATTTAAAATCCCCCTAAGTAGCTTTGATATCTTACACTGAGGTAACTACAACCATCTAATGTTATTTATACTATTTATGAAGATATTAATTTTATTATATTTTATATATACATGGAACCCTTGAGATTATAGGTTTGCTATAATGTTATTGAGCTCATTACTGTAACGGTTCCCAGCATATTTCTAGAACCACATGGTCATGTAGGTATTTAGTAGCTGAAGGTATCCATCTCATGGTTCATACTTTTCGATTCTTAGTCCTAGGATCAAATGCCTCCAAACTACTAACTAGAGGTATTCATAGAAGACAATACAACATTTTTTTTCTCAATTTACCTTTCCCAAAAGGAAGTCTCCTCGGCTTCCTATGGTTTCTATGGTGACAGCCTATTCACTTTGTCCTACGCTTATCTGCATTCATATTCTAGGGCTGCCATAACAAGGTACCTCAAACTTGGCAGCGTAAACAAATGGAATATCTTTTCTTACGTTTCTGGAAGCTAAAAATGCAAACCTCGGGTGTTGGATAAGTAGGGTCTTCTCAGAGGTCTTCTTTGGCTGATAGCTAGCTAGTCACCTTCTCTTTTCCTCTACATGATTTCCCTCTGTGGACGTCTGCACTCCTAATCTCTTAGAGACACCGAATAAACAGAACTAGGACTACTCCAAGACGTCATTTAGCCATAATCATTTCTTTAATAGCCTAACTCCAAATGCAGTAATATTTTGAGACACTAGGGATGAAAACATTGATATCAGTAGTTTTAGGGTGAGGGAAGGGTGCTTCAACTATCCAATTAATCCCACAGGTATTTCTATTATGCATAGATTATTACAATCTATTTTCTCTACGCATGCACTCTGTTGCAACTTTCAACACAATCTATACATCCCGGTTTACAGCGAGTGCGCACCCCCACTTCTGTGCTCCCAGCCTGCCCTTCACAGCCCGCCTTGCTCCCTCTTGGTGTTTCTGCCGCATGCCTCGTGCTGCAGTCATCCATCACCGCTGTATATTTTCATAGATGCGCTTCCTGTTCCGTCTTCTCCAGGGGGTCTCATCATTCAATCTTATCTTGTCCTGGTTGTTGTATGTGTTTTCTGCCTCTAATGGTTGTAAATGCATGGCCCAGCACACGTGCTCTTCCTCCTTGACATTAAAACCATGCCACAATTAGACCTAGTTTTCTTTATTTCAATTTCTGTTTGTTCTCTTCAAAGGCTGTTCTCCCTCTCTGGTGCCTGCTATGATTTTTTTATAGGGTTTTTCAATTCTTTTTATATGTGTAGACCATAGGAGGGTTCATACAATGTTAGTCCTATTAGCATTTCTCAACAGTTCCTCTCTTGTGAAATATTCATAACAAAATAGTCTTTCACACACAGAAATCAGAACTATTAGGGGTTTATTCAAAATATCTCCCAAAGCATGCAAAAAGACAGCAAAGGAAGAGAATTAAATCACCACTTCCTCTCCCACACTACAAACTTACTTTGCTGCCTCATTAAATTCTTAATCCTAATCCTGAGTTAAATTATTTATCTCATTTTATAGATCAGCATATTGAGACTCAGAGAACTCAGTGACTTGGTTAAGTTCATACATGTAATAAAGGTTAAAGCTCAAAGTCAAAAATAATTTGTTTACTCCAAGGTTTTCTCCATCACTTCAAATAAACTCAACTCCTGAAATGAATTTTTACCCATTTTGGGTTTCCCTGAGCCACTTCAGACACATGGAATGGTGAGAACAAGAGTCAGGTGCCAAGGTAATCACAACCAGAAGAGGCTCTGCCACGTGAGCCCGCCTTCCCTCTCTCCTCAAGTTTAAAAGAGTGGTGTTCAGGCATTCATCAGGAAATGAACTACAATTTCGCACTTTCTGTAATGAGAGAGCTGCCAGGAATCTGAAAGTTTCGTTCAGTACATGTGTATAGAGCACTTTCTGCATGCTAGCCATGACTCCATTTGCATAAAATGCATAGATGAATAAGATGCATGTCTATCATTGAAAAACATACTGTTTAAGAATCTAGTGAGGAAGGGAAACATTTCACATTAAACATGGTTACGTATGTTTGTCATGCTGTTTTTCCCTGGCCTTTCCGTTGCTGTTATTGTTGATGTTATTGTTGTTTGGATAGGGTCTCTCCCTGTAACCCTGATTAGACTGGAACTCAGTATTTAGGTCAGGCTAGACTGCACTCAGTATTCCATCCACCTTAGGCTTGAATGCTTAAATTACATACATGAGGTTGTTCATCCATGCTTCCCTACCCCAGACAACAACCTCTGCAGTTAGGAAACAGCTGCAAGGGATTATCTCATGACCATCAACCCCCTCCTGGCATATACACAGGCTTAAGAGAGTCAGAGTAGATCACACCTTTAACTGTTAGCTAAGTACCAATCCATGCGTCCTCATAGGATGAAATCAGCCAGTGAGATGTCTCCAACAAAAATATACAATCAGTGGCATAAGGAACAAACCAGTAAATTAGGAGATCACATACTCATGTCATTGATGGAGAACTAGTGTGTTGATGTTCTTCGTGTCCAACTCTTAAACTTGACCTATTTTGAACAACCTGATACCTACTGTCGTATTGTCTGTCTTCTAAGGCCTTGCCATGGCCTGCAGTGCCCTTAAATTAAAGTTTGTTTTTAGTCTGACTTACTGAGGTTTCTGTCATTTAGATGAAGATAGGCCAGTCAATGCAGTAATGGAACTTATCCTGCATCAAACACAACAAACCCATCAGCGGGTCTTCCTGGTTGAGCCAAGAAAGAGAAACTAACTCAGTCTTAATGGAACAACTGAGCCACAGCATGAAAAATCAAGAGGCTTAGATAACTTGCAGACAGGAGGGGAGAAAATGAAGATGAAGGTATGTGCAAGGTTAAGAAAGAATAATGCCTATGGCATTTAAAAATAGGATAATTGTCAAGTTCTGAGAGAGCTGGTT
The DNA here is from genome assembly GCA_001685075.1 of Bramus lutescens. NCBI lineage: Eukaryota > Metazoa > Chordata > Mammalia > Rodentia > Cricetidae > Bramus > Bramus lutescens. Next base: position 152,717 of record LOEQ01001491.1, on the reverse strand, counting down.
GCATCATTCGTTGTCCAATCTTCTTGTAATGGGAAAGTGCAGGGCTTGAGTAGTCTGTGACTTCGACTATCTCAGCTAGACACCTTGAAATTGTCTTGAGAAGTTTGTAGCTCAAAGCTGATCTTTGGGTGGCGTTTGTTGACTAGGATTACCCCAATCCAGGTGGAACTGTCGTTGTGGGGTCCCTTGCTCTTTTTGGGGATTTCAAAGGTTGTTGCTAGAAATGGTCATTGTTCACTGAAGAAAACTTACACATTTGTTTAAATCACTAATAGCAAATTCTGGAAAATTTAATCAAAACACATACTGATTGCCTATTATGAGCCAATGTATTCTAAAAATGGGCAAAATAGCACCCATTACACTACAGGTCAACATGTTCATTCACCAGACCTTGGGTTATAGCAATATAGAATCATATTTCATGATAAATGATATTTGCTTATTCGGGGTCTTTACACCCATTGACATTTTGTTAGAGCAATGGTACACTAATGATAACACTGTCAGAATATTTCAATATTCTAGGCACTTTTCAAATACTATTTCATACAATCCTGTTATCTATATGCCAGGCTCTATTTTATGTCCATACCACAGATGAGTAAACTGGGACACCAAAATTATCATTTTCCCCATTTACACAGCTGGGTAAATAACAGTGCCAGCATATATATCCCGGAAGAAGGAGACTTTTCTTTATCTACTATCCCATGCCACTTCCAGTTACAATAAAAAAAAAATGGCAATGATACTGAATATAACAATTTCAGAATTCACTTTCTCATTTTGTTATGCTCCTTATCAGAATTTAACTATATGAATGCACATAGCTGATGGTCAATAGGAAAGATTATACATCTTCTTTTTAACAGTATGTCCAACATTTTCTAATCTACAGATAATTCCTTCTGGTCATCCCAACACTCCATCAGTTTACATTACCATTGTTTAGACACCCAATCCTATTCAAATTCCTAGTTTCATCCTGGTTTTTCCATCTCTTTTTCATTATACATAAAGGTAAAATAAATACCTTAGTGTGCACCTTTTTCCGTTTTTCAAATTATTTCCTTGGAATAAATTCTAGAAGTAAGATTTCTGAGACAAACATCCATGAATGGTTTTGTTTTATTCCGGGCATATATTCAGACTATTTTCCAAACACCAAAACAAAAAGTTGTAAATCTGTAGGTGACCTCTTCCCCAAGATCTCATTAGAACCCTGTTACATCTGTATTTTTAATGTTTACTCAGTAGGTATAAGTTGTGTTTTTTTAATTTATATTTCACTTCCATTGCTTACTGATGAGGTTAATATTTCTCAGTTGTTTACTTACTGGAGTTCTTAATGAGAAAATTCTCTGTACATAAGTTTTTCCCAATTATCTATTGAGAATGTAATCATTTTTCTACCAGTCTGAATGCCTTTAAGAAAGTCATTAATCCTTTCCTGCCATACGTTGTGTGTTTTTCTTCAATCTGTTTACGCTAGAGTAAGTGTTCCAAGGGCTGAAACCAAGCTTCTGAGACACGATTAGGAGACACTGGAGCTCTGAGTCATCGTGGGCCTGATATATGGAGGCATGACCTTGAAGAGGCCATGTTTGCTTCAAGAACCAAACTCCTCCTTGTGTTTAAATGAATCAATTTCTTGTTTTATCCCCTGATGGTGATTTAAACTCTGACTATGAAGAGGTTGAGGCATAAAGAGGAATAAGACTTAAGCCTCTCAGAACTGGAGTGAGAGAGAGAGAGAGAGAGAGAGAGAGAGAGAGAGACCCTGTCCTGATCCATTCCTATCCAATCTCTATCTCTTTATGAGCTCAGTGCTAACAGCAGCATCCCTAATGTTCCATCTTATTAGAAGTTCTCAAAGGAGCTATGAAACCCACTTCATCTGTTTCTGATAGTTGTGACTTCCTCATTCCAATAAAGCCCTCTGTGCTGGCTACATGAATCAGGAACTGATCTCATCTCACAGCACAGTGTGCTTGCTGTAGTGTTGCAGTCACCACAAACCCATGGAAACTCTGCCCTCCTCACTCCCTCTGCCAGGAACAATGTCCTCACCACACCTCACACCTTTAGTAGAAACGACTCTTCCATGTTTCACATACACCTTCTTTCCCCACACAATGGAAAGCATTATTTTTCCCAAGATACATCAAAAAAACTAAATTTGACCTTACTCTTAATCTTATATTATTTTTATACTTATGCTTAACTATTGGACTCATCTGAGACATTGTTCATTTTATAGTAATATAAATCCATATGAGTTTGGTTATGTTTCTAAATGTTGCTAGGACACTGGTTATTGAATGGGCATTCACTTCTCTATCATTCTTTAGTAAGTACTATATCACACACTCAATTTATAATTGTATCTATTTCTGGGAGCCTGCCATATTTATGTATATTGCTAGAAATGCCTAAAAAATGTGGTTTTAATTATTATTTCTTTATATCTGGGACAACTTCTTTATAACCATTTTTCTTCTTTACTATTCCTTCTGGAATCCTGTGGGTATTTTTTTATATATAACTTACTATAATTTTTTCATGAAAGGGAATGTTTTGATTCTTAAATTTATAAATTAACTTGATTTTTTTAAAGTACAACCTTTAGATTATGCATTCTTGTTGGCAGAAGTTTCTGTCCCACCTGACAGTTCCCAAATAAATGACACAGGCTTAATATTAACTGTAAATGCTCAGTCAATAGTTCAGGCTTGTTACTAACTAGCTCTTACAACTTGACTCATTTATTTTAATCTATGTGCTGCCCCAAGGCTCATGACTTTTACCTCTATCCCAATTGTGTGTTCAATTCACTCTGTGTCTGGCTGGTGACTCCTCTCACTGTGTCCTTCTTCCCATTATTCTCAGTTTGGTTATCCTGCCTGGCTCTCCTGTTCAGCTATTGGCCAGTCAGATTCTTTATTCAACCAATCACAGTGACATATATTCACACAGTTTAAAGGAATAGTCTACATTTCCTTCTTTTGTCTAATTAAAAAGGAAAGTTTTAACTTTAATATAGAAAGATTATATACAACAAAAACAGTTATTAAATAAGAATTACAGTTAAAAAATCTAGTCCATTTGTATTTGCCAAAATCAGAGAAAATATTTTATTATTTATTTTATCTTTGTGACTTTAAATTTTTATACCTAATTTACCTTTTATCATAACTAAGAAAACTTTTAGGTTTAATTATTTGGTCCTTAACTTCTAGCAAGACCCCAGAAGGGTGAAATGTTACCTAATGACGGGTACATCTGGCTACCTGGACAATCACTCAAAGCTCTTCTGCAATGTTGGGGCATCTATATTTGACCTATAAGCCTAATATATCTGAGAGACTTTCTTGAGAATCAGGGAATTCTGAGGGACTTTCCTACCTTGTCTTGGCAAAGTCTGGCAGTAACTATTTTTTTGTCCTGCTAATACAGGTTGAAGTCTATTGTTAGCAATTGAGGCAAGGTAGTTTCTTTGTCCAAATGGCTAGCTTTTGTCATAAAGAGAATAAACTCCATACAAAATTTCTTCAGTACCCATCATCTTCTCTGAAGTAGATTGCCAGGAGCAGATGTGTCTCACTGTCACGAAAAAATTTTAGGTTATTAAATATATTAAATGCCAATTCTGTAGGTCTTTGAAGTGTTTGAAGACAATCTATCTAATTATATCTGTTAGACCTTAAAAACATACCTAATATGACTATAAGTTTGACTATTATATATGACTATTAATTTGTACTTTTAATCATACATTCCATTTTTAAATGAATTGCATAAATACAATACCACAAACAAGAGGAGAAATAAATATACAGTATAACAAAATTAACTTTAAATTTGTATCAATATACCAAAATATCTTAAACAAGAGTAGAAACACACACACAGTGTAACAAAATAACCTCAAATTTGTATGAGCATACAAAAATCCATACCAATGCAAAATATTTAAGACTAGTAGCTGATTTCTGGTTTAAAAGTAGTTTCAATAAGCTACCATTTTATCCCCTTATATCATTTCTATATCCCCCCTTTTTCTTTTTAGAATGAGATCCCTGAATCTAAGCTATTTTGTTCAGTTTTATTTCTGACCAATAACAACTTGAAACCAACCCTCCCTAGACAATGACAAATATCTATAATCCATTGATCAAACAAAAACTGCCTACCCCATATCTTAGGAATGTAGGCATTGTGTTCTTAAAATTACTTCTTGTTGTTTGGGGGCAACAGTGACCCTGAAAAAAATACAGGGATAATTTTCAAATTCTGAGAGAGCTGATTGCATCATTTGTTGTCCAGTCTCATTGTAATGGAAAAGTGCAGGGCTTGTCTCAAGTCCTGGCTAGAGTAGTCTGTGAGTTTAGACCATCTCAGCTAGACACCTTGAAATTGACCTGAGCGGTTTGTAACTCAAAGCCAATCTATGGGTGGTGTTTATTGACTTGGATTACCCCAATCCAGGTGGAATTGTCATTGTGGGGTCCCATGCTCTTTCTGGAGATTTCAAAGGTTGTTGTTAGAAATGGTCGTTGTTCACTGCAGAAAACTTGAGCATTTTGAATGTCATGTGCAGCAGATCTTGAAGAGGTTAAAGGACCACACTTTGTTATATCCATACCGAGTACAAAAACTTAGTTCCTAGTTACCTCATAGAGACTCAAACTGAATTCATGTACAGGAAGCTAGAAGAAGCCTTTTGCCAGAATTAGTTAGTACTCTATATGATCATTAATAGGATGACAAAAAAGTTTAAATATATTAATCTTATAAATTTTGAGATAATATTTATACCTTAAGAAGTATAAAAGTTTTAAAGAGCAAAAATAGAAGCAATGAATTATGAGATTATTAGCAATAGAATAGTCCCTTAATTTTGGTTTTTCATCTGTCCCATATAAATTAACTTGATAAAAAGAAAGGACGACCTTTACAATATGCATTATCCCATTCAGGAAGCATTTATCTACTCATTCCTGCTTCAATTATATCTCCAATGAAATGCTGTAGGTTGTTTTGTGCAGGTCAGAGTCATTCCTAATGAAGCTATTCCTACGTACTTTATATTTATTAGTTACCTCAGTGAATTATGTTTTTCACTATACTCTCTAGTTCCTTATTGTTGGTATCTCTATTTGATAAAGTTAGCATGAATAATAGCCATCTGAAGAATGTTTCCGTGTCTTTAGCAAAGCTATTGTGAAAATATAGCTCATGATGTCATCCCATGTCCCATCCCACGTCCCTTTCTGATGTCATCCCAAATCTTTTTAAGCTAAAAATTCCTTCCAGGAGCTAGAAAATAATATGGTTATTTTATTTCCTCAAATTTAACACAGTGACAAAGGCTCTCTAGGACATGACATTCCCTAGAAGCCAAGATATTAAAAAGATTAAATTCATATTCAAGTATAGCAACGAAACAAACCTGGATGCTATTTCCTGTTCTTTTCATCGGCTTTGATTTTACTCACATTTTAATTGTTCTATTTTAATTCTGCAGCCCACTTCAAATTGTCCCTGTAAGTATTGCACCTTAGCCTGAGAAGGCTGTGCACCTTAATATGCACATTCACAAGTAATTAAGTTATATGATAATTGAAGACTATTGTTCATCTGTTCTTAATGATACCTACTAAAAATGGAATAATCAACCTTTTCCTTTAGGATACCATCAATCTGCCCCTTCTCATCCCACTCAAGACACCATCCCAGGGTGACCTTGATTTGTCTTCCATACAGGAAGCAACCATCATCCTCATAGACTTTGGTACTTCCTTACTCTGAAAATAAATTAATTATGGTGTAGTTTTACCCTGGTCCCTGTGCTACAAACAACACATCATCAAGGCATACCACTTCAGATGAATGAGGAACAGTGAGAAAACTATTTTGAACAGTTCCTGGCCATAGTTAAGTAAGTTATGCAGTTTTTAAATGATCTCTTGTGAAGTCTTTACCACACCTCCCAGGAATTGTTAGCCACTCGCTGTGTTCTGAGTTCAGACGACCCACGGTTGCCTGTGATTCTCTGCTGATTCGGGGTGATACCAGTTCACATCGACACTCAAGCTTTATCCTGACAGTCCTTCTGTCTATGAGAAAACTGGAATGTGGAAAACGATGTTAAGGAGGAGAGGTCATGGCAACGACAGTGTGAGGGAGCTAAGAGGGGCTATGGTGAGAGTAACCAGAATGCATTATACACATGTACCAAACTGCCAATCAATAAATAACACCGCACCAAGAAAATCTCAAGAATCACCTGATGCTACTGTGCTTTATATGTTAAAAGTCCCTCAGAGGCGCCTGTATTTGAATGCTTTGCCCCAGCTTAGTGATACTGTTTTCGGAGAGTTTCTCTGAAGGCAGTGGGTAAATGGGGAAAGACACTGAGGTATACAGACCAGCTCTGCTTCTATCCCCTCAGTCACAAGCCGCTGCCTCTTCCATTCCTTCTCTGCCACGATGTCCTATACAGTAGCCTCAAACTGTGAGACAAATCAGCCTCTTTTCCTTTAACTGCTTCTTCGTATATATGTGTGCATGTGTGTGCATTGTGTATCAGTGTGTGTGTGTGCACGAGTGTATCTGTGTGTGCACATGTGTATCTGTGTGTGTCAGTGTGTATGTGTGTATCTGTATGTGCATGTGCACAAACGCACATGACTGCGGAGGCAAGGGGGCAACATCCTGTATCTTCCTCCACAGCTTTTTCTCCTTGTGTCTGAGACAAGGTTTCTCAATGAACCTAGATCTAACCAGTCAGCAAACTCCAGACACCCTCCGTCCCTGCCTCCTGAATGCTGAGACTGCAGGACTGCTGTGCTCTCCAGCACAGTTCTGGGGATGAACTCAGGTCCCCATGCTGACACTATGCTCTTTGCTGCCTCTCCCATCTCAAGCTGTATCTTATATGGTCATAGAAACGAAAACCATAACCGATACAACTAGGGAGACCCTGCTCTATCCTTCTAACTACCCGCTCTGCCTCTGCTCTGTAGTACACACTGCACATCACACCTTGAGAAAAGCATGCTATCTAGGATGGCTTTAGGTGTCCACGGCCACCGCAGTGCTAAGCAGCTCCACACTGCAAATGCTATGTATCAGCCAGGTGCTCATATCATTCTCCCATGTGAAGAAGGGAAACTTCCATCAGCAGGACCTTGTCATCTCCAGATTCATGGGGGGTTCACATCATCGAGCATCTGCGCAGGATCTGATAATCACTAGCTGTGGTACATACTCTACCATGGACAGAATCCTGTCCTGGATCTCCTGGGCCAGTTTTATTCTTCATTTCCCATCTCCCGTGACTTCATAAGTGTCACTTATGGATCTAAGTCAGTAACATCAGTGTCACGTATGGATCTAACTCCAGTACGTCTCCAGAGCAGAAGGATGGCAGATCTTGGACAAATGTAAGAATATCTCCAAGTGTAGACGATAAAGCTTTAGATGACATCTGTGAATATTGCCCATTCTGCACAAGCAATCTGCCACCTTTTGGAAGCTGTAAATGTACTTACATCCTTCTCCTGAGCCATCCCATCAAAGCCACAGGCAATTTGAAATATTCCAACATTGCTTTATGAATGTGAATTACCTCCTTAGGAAAACCCAGCTTCTCAGAAACCTATCTACTCACATCTTGAATCATCATAGTGTTTTTCCAGATCACATCCAATATTTCCTGTGGTATCATCTGCCTGCTGTAAAAATCTTACACATTCAGCAACACTAGAGATAAAATTCTCCCTCGAGTGGAAGACATCTAGATAATAGAGGCTTGGTATCTCTGGAACCAACGCCTAAAACTTAAGGAAGGTTTTATTATTTTGTCCATAATACTGAACAAAATAGAGTTGTTTATTGTCCAGCACAATAGAAGGTATGTGTCAAGCTTGTGAACATCTTGTTTGACGCAACGCTGTCCTCTGACCTCTTCAATAACCTGGAATCCTATGCAGCCAGTGTAATTCTATGAGCACTCTGTTCCATCTTGGGTAGACTTCCCAAGGGCTGGGTTTTTGCCCCTTTCAGTTATCTGATATCTGGTGGATTCTCCTGCCCCCACACAATGAGATCCACTGATGCATTGGGAAAGATGGAAAGCTAATCTAACCTGATTTAAAACTGATATCTTAGAATGAATTTATAAAGAGATGCTATCCAGGACTGGAGAGAAAGCTCTGCCAGAAAATTGCTTGACATACAAGCATGAGGACCCAAGTTCAATCCTTAGAACCACTTAAAAGCACCTAGCAACCTGTCAGAATGGCCAAGATCGAAAACACTGAAGACAGCTTTATGCTGGAGAGGATGAGGAGTAAGGGGAACACTCCTCCATTGCTAGGGGAAGTGCAAACGTGTACAACCACTTTGAAAATCAATGTGGCAATATCTCAGAAAATTAGGAAACAATCTACCTCAAAACCCAGCAATACCACTTTTAGGAATATACCCAAAGGATGCTCAATCATACTACAAGAACATGTACTTAACTGTGTTCATAGCAGCATTATTCATAATAGTCAGAACCTGGAAACAATCTAGATACCTCTCAACCGAAGAATGGAGAAAGAAAATGTGGTTCATTTTTTACAGCAGTAAAAATAATGACATCTTGAAATTTTCGGGCAAATGGATGATCTAGAAAACATCATATTGAGTGAGGTAACCCAGACCTAGAAAGACAAATATCATATGTACTTACTCATAAGTGACTTTTAGACATAAAGCAAAGAAAAACCAACCTACAGTCCACAACCTCAGACAACCTAGACAATGAAGAGGACCTTAAAAGAGACATATAGGGATCTAAATAGAAAGGAGAAAAATACAAGCTCTCCTGAGTAAATTGGGAGTGTGAGGGTCACAGGAGACGATAGAAAGGGAGAGGGGAGGAATGGGGAGCAGAGAAAAATGTATAGCACAATAAAAACAATTAAAAAAGAAATACAAAAGGAGAAATACAAGGAGCTTTTTGCCCTTCTCTACAGAGTGCTATTCATTTTCTATAACTTCCTACTCATAACTTGTTTCTTTTTTATTTTTAATCCCATCTCTTCTCTTTACCTTTTCCTTCCCATTGTCCTGCAAAGCCTAACAGCTCAGAATTCTGATTTTTAAATGAGGAATAATACTTCTATTGTCTTCTAGAGCACATGTTAGATTTGGCCTTTACCCACGGGACTAGTGGCACAGCATTAGAAAAAGAAACGGACAAATGGAGACAGAGACCAGGAGACAAAGGTGGGAGGCACGGTCACCTTGCAGCATGGTATCAGATGCAGAATCTTGCTCCTTCCGGTGCATCCTTGTTGAAATCATTGCATGAAAGTCAATATTTGGGGTAAAGGGATGAGTTTAAACTTCTCCTCTTGAAGAGGGCTGCATCATAATAGTTATAGACAGGAATTAGCAATGACTCTACTGCTTACATTTTTGAAATCTAAATTTCATATTAAATCAATATTAATCTCTTCAGTCCAGTACATGGCCAAAGCTGTCTATATACACCACCCTATTTTCAATTTAGTGTTACCGCTCTCTCTTCAGCTAACTCAAGTTTTTTACTTTCTTTCTTGTTCATTGCTGTAAACATTTGACTCATTTTCTTGAGCATACCTTTTTGGGACTTTTACAAAGAGTTCAAATTACAATGCCAGAAATTGACTTAAATATCTTAATATATAAATATTTTAAAATTGTTTTTGCCTGCAACTTACATAACTATGATTTTATTCCCTGAGACCCAGGACCAAGACTCCTCTACAGTGCTGGATGCTGCGCTCTATTCAATCATAAATGAGTTAGTCAGTCCTCTGGGGCCAGCCAGAGAAAGAAAACAAATTTAAGCTAAAATCAGTCTACAGTTGTAAAGTTTCTCGCAAAGAATCAGCCAGATCAGGTGTTCCACTTGAGTTTTCCTCCCTGACCACCTTCCTTTCCCTCCTCCTATAGTCTAGAACATCCGACTTGAAGATCCAGACCCACCTCACTGTCCTCCATCAATCCACAATCCTGGTCACAGGCGTAAGGATACAACTGAACTAACCCAAGACCTGACCTCCACCTGGCCTTGTTTTTGTGGTCCAATCATTGATTTCCACTCTTGTTGACAGGGGTTTCTGTCCCGCCCATTCTTGCAGTCATTTGGTCCCAAAGAAATACACAGAGGTCTACTGCATTAGTTATAAACTGGTGGGCCTATTAGCTCAGGCTGCATATTAACTCTTATAACTTATATTAGCCCATAATTCTTTTCTGGCTTAACCATGTGGCTTGGTACGTTTTTCAGCAAGGCTGTCACATCTTGCTTCCTCTGGGCATGAATGATGACGGCAGACTGAGTCTTTCCTTTTCCCAGAATTGTCCTGTTCTCATTGCTCCACCTCTACTTCCTGCCTGGCTACTGACCAATCAGCATTTTATTAAGATAATACAAATTACAGGATAAAAGACCATTGTTCCAGAGCACACTCTCTTTTGAAACCCACGTTCTATTACTTACATGCCTGAAATTAACTGAATTTGCTGAATCAGATTTGATAATGACCATTATGAAGGGAGAGAGATTTATATTCAAGGATTCTTGGGAACACAAGCCATAGAATACCATGTATAGTGACACAGAGTGATAGTGACCATTACGAAGGGAGAGAGATTTATATTCAAGGATTCTTGGGAACACAAGCCATAGAATACCATGTATAGTCACACAGAGAGCATCAGCGTGTATCAAAAAGACAAACAGAAAGGGGGTTGAAAACATGGGCCAGATCCTTTATTTCATTAAAAGAGTTGGCTTTCCTTCCTCATTTGAGCCTGTCCAGGAGCATAGAAGCTGTCTCCAGTTGTCTGGTATCTACTTGAAAGGTGATTAAGCAAACACAGGATAGTGATAGCGAAGAGTCCATTGAAGAAAGCATTTAGAGTTATCGTGGCACGCATGTGTTTGCTGTGGCTCACAGGCATCAACGCTGGACAGGACTGCTGGCTGTTTCCCACCTGTGGAAGCTAGGGTAGAGTAATGGCAGAAATACCTTGATGATAACCCACCGCTCTCTAGATGGAGCCGCTCAGCAAGAGGACAGCCATGCCTGGTACCACAAACCTAGCTAACCACTCAGGTCTAGTGTTGTCATGAATCTTGGGGAAGAATGCACAACCACTACTTTCCTAACGTGGCATCATCCTCATCTACATTCTAAATACCTGTTCTTATAGCCACAGATAAGAGTGGTTCTTCCCACTCATCAAGGAAAATTCTCTTTGCAGTGGGAGACCATTACGGAAAACCACAATGGATCAAAATGCAGAGTTGCTTCCCAGTCCCAACTGATTCATCCACAACACAATTCCCACAACCAAGGCTCGGGGATCGTGGGGATCAGTTTTATAGGGGTGGAGGGAAAGCTTGGCAGTTAAGAGTGTTTGCTGCTCTTACTGAAGACACAACTTTAGTTCTCAGCACCCATAGCTCATCACCACCTGTAAATCTAATTCCAGGGGATCTGACAAATTATTCTGACTCCTGCAGGCACCTGTACTCATCACACACATGCACAAATGTGTGCACACTCACATACGCATACACTCACACATATACACTCACATACACACTCTCACACATACACATACACACACATATACCCACTCACGCTTACATACTCACACACATATATACACTCACATACATACCCACACATACACACTCACATACACTCACACACATACACACACTCACACACATCACACATAAAAATAAATCTTAAAGGACCAATTTTAGGATCATTTTCTCACAAAGGCAAGACAACGAAGGAAGACAAAACCATCTCTAAACCTGGTCTGCACCAAATCTCTGGGGCTGAGAGATGTTCCCCGGGGTCTAAATGAAAGCATGCATTTAGATCAGCCCTTTATGTCATGTTATTTCCTGTTTCAAAGGAATCTGGCCATTCCTTTAACAAGTCAGAGCCGAATGTCTATTTTCATACTTTCCACTTTATCTCTGTTGTGCCTGGTTTCTGAAACTCTATAAAAGCTGAATAATATATTCATTGCCTTTCCAAAACCCAACTTCTCTTCCTTTTCTGTTTCATATTAAAAAACTTCCAACATACATGTAGATTTAAATTTGTCCACTACTTTATTCCTTACAAAGTACTTCTATGTCCATTTTTTAACTCACAGCAACTGGGAAGGAAGCACAGTCTTACACAAATGGCCTAATAACTTGCTAAATAAAATGACACTTGCTTACTTTTGTTCCTCCATTAATTCATTCACCACTTATTTGACAGTTATATATGCCAGGAGCTGCTCTAGGGTCAGAAGGACACAAACAAAATCATCATTCTTGGGAGACTCTGACAGGAAGGGGTTAATACACATAAGTCAGGAAGAGCATGGGGAAGATCAAATTGACACCCTGGTTGTTGATTTTCAAATTTACAGCTCTTTGCGAGATACCGTTCTTTCTTACTAATCTAAGTTCCATAGTGTAAAAGTTCCACAGAAGAGTTTGATTTCTGCAACATAACTCTCTTCGAGTTGCAAAGGGTCTCAGACTGTTTCTACTCTCTGAAGTGATTCCATTGAGACTATCAAAATATGACTCAGTAACAGCCTGTCCATAACAATAGATAATCAGCGAGGAGGCCCTTTCAAACTCACACATACATACTCACAACACTCAAATACACACACATGCACAGATACACATAACTTATATATACATATATACACAGAGTCACACACACAAACACACACACATATGCACACACTTTCACACACATGCAACACATACACACTCTCACACACACATATATACACAAACACACATCACACACATACACACAAGCACACACACTCACACACACATACACGGAGAGGGAGGAAAAGGAGTGTGGGGGAGTGGGAGGAGCGAAGTCAATCCCAGTACAGAATAATGAACAACAGAAGTTGAGAACTGGGCGAAGTTAGTTGGTGTATACTGCATGTACAAATTAAAAGACTGTGCTGGACTCCATCTGTATGTAAAACTGTTAAATTTAAGGGGGAACACGGAGAAGAGTGAGCAAAATATGGGAGGAAGGGAGCGGTAAGAAGGGCAAGAGCTGGTGGCACAACTCGGTCACCGAGCACTATGTCCAGCATGGGAAAGGCCATGGGTTCTATCCCAGGACCAGAAAAATAAAATAAAGGAAGGAAAGATATTCTGACTCAGAGAATAACATACTGAGAGAATTTACTAGTTAATAACTTGCACACATGTACACTTGAAATACTAGCAGTCATGGGCCTATACGCACCTCCTGCAGGAAAGTGTCTCCTGCTTTCCACAGCCTGTTTCCATCTCAGGCCCCTCACAGTAAGCTAACTGGTTCCGTGTATCATTAGTAATTCCTGACTTGCTTGTGAAAGTGCAGGGCCAGCACTACTACAGACCTAACACAATGAATATCTTAGCAGAGAGGAATTAGCAAATGAATTGTTACAGATCAATAGGTGTTGAAGAGAAAATTACAATGGTAGTAAAGCTTAAATAATTTATACACAATATTGATTTTTTCATTATATTAATTATTCTTTATAGCACACATAAGGAACTTGGAGAATAAAACCTTCGAAGCAAGGAGATTTATATGCAGTGGTGTTTTAGGCTTCAGCCTAAATGCAAGAGGCAAACAATGTACCTTGATAGTCACAAATATTTGAAGTTAATAAATAAGCGCAATGCTGCCAATGCACCTAAATTTCTCCAGGTTGTTAAAAGTTTTCCTACCCAAATGACTTTTATACACACCATTGGAAACAGTGATAGAGAAATCGTAATAGAAGTATTAGAAAGAGATTTAGACGTGGGACATTCCTGTCATCTCAGCACTGGAGCGAGAGGCAGGAGGGCTGTGAGCTGAAGGCCAGTCTGGGCTACACAGTGGAAAAAGGCCACCCGAGGCCTTGCAGGGAGACTTTGTCTCAAGCAAACATACAAAAACTTAAAAATGAGATAACTGCTAATTCACCCCTTTCATTGCGTGTGGACAGTTTAATGAGGGACTCGTGAGGCTATGTGAGGAAGAAACTGAGCCCGACACCTTGCTCAGAAGATTTTTAAATATTTATTTATTTATATTTTACATCTGAGCCTTAGTTTTCCCTCCCTTCATTCCTCCCCGCTACTTCCCTTAACCCCCTCTGTTCCCACCTCCCAATCCACTCCCTCTCTGATTCTGCTCAGGAAAGGGCAGGTCTCCCGTGAGCATCAAGAAAACATGGTATATCAAGGTGCAGTAAGACTAAGCACTTCCCCACGTATTAAGACTGGGCAAGGCAACCCGCAATGAGGTGTAGTGTCCCAAAGTCAATGAGTGTCAGAGACAGCACCTACTCCCATTACTAGGAGTCCCACAAGCAGACCAAGCTACACAACTGTCACATATATGCAGAGGGCCTAGGGCAGTGCCATGCAGGCTCCCCTATGAGCTCAGGATAGTAGATTCTGTGGGTTTTCTTGTACATCCCTGACCCCTCCAGCTCCTACAACCCTTCCTCCCTCTCTTATACAAGATTCCCCGACCTCCACAAAATGTCTGCCTGTGGGTCTCCACATCTATTTCCATCAGTTGCTGGATGAGGCCTCTCTGATGATAATTGGGCTGGGCATTCAATCTGGTGAGAGGAGATGGCCACTACAGGCTATGTATCTGCTATTGCTAGAATCTGCTGGTCTTAGCTGCGGTCATCCTTATGGATTCCTGGGAGATTTCCTAACCCCAAGATGCTCCCCCGTTTCCAGCAGTTTCTCTCAGTAATTTCCCACTCTCCCCCCCCCACCACAACCCCTCAGATTTTTTTAAACAGCTGGAATTAAATCCAGTTGAACAAGGTACTTAGCCAGCATAGGCCACTTCCCAAGGCAATTCTACCACACTCAGAAACTACACACAGTAACAAAGGCCTGAACACAATCTTATTTCCAGTTTGCTCAGACTCTAGCTGTGTCATAAAGCAATGAACTAGATAGAAGACAAGGGGATGGTGTAAACAGAGGAGCAATAGATCCGCTCTCCATGGACGACCCATCATCCCTTCCTGTGAGCAGAACAACACACTCCCATGGGTCCCAGTGGGGATATGTATGGGTATTTCATTGGGTATTAGTTTGCCACCCATAAATAGCAACAGTTTACTCACAGCATCTGACTCTCCGAGTAAAGCAGTAACTTTATGCTGCTTTGTTTCTTGTACCTACTAAGTTTATTTAAAAACCTTCCAGCATTTAATGCTAGGATAATTTTATTTTTTAATTAGAATACAAAGTAACAGGTTTCCTTATAGCATTTTCTTACTTAGTTAGCTTTAGTTGATATCACACACTCACACACATTCAACACACACTCACTTGCATTCACACTCACATACTCACATATACTCTCACACATGCAACACACTCTCACACACACTCAATGCAACCCACTCGCATACACACTCACATACCCACATATACTCTCACACACTCAACACACTCTCACACACACTCACACACTCACTCACATACACCCTCATATACTCACACATACACTCACACACACACACACACACACACACACACGATCACATGCCCAGCTCCATCCATGTAGTGCCCTCCCACCCCCAGTATTCACCTTTCCACCGTTCATGTCACATGACCCTCCTCAGCCCTCCTCCTTTCTTCAAGCATCTTTTGTCCCATTTCATGGGACTGCCAAGTGTTTTGGCCTTCACCCACAGCTACTCCCACATAAATATAAAAACTTTGCAATATTTTGCATAGAAAGTTTCTGGTGTGCATACTTTAAAGAATTCCATGCCTTCTGCAAATACATATAGCTATATTTCAAAAGTCATTCAAAATTAAAAGTAAATTTATTTAGATAATTTCCAATGATACTATTTCTACTTCTCTCTTTTCCTCCTCTTCTTCCTCTTCTCCTCCCCTCCCCAACTCCCCTCTCTGCCCCTTGGTTTCATAGAAATATTGCTCATCAATGTTACTCTGAAGATTCTTAATGTTTGTGAAACAGTCTAAGCAACAGAGAACATTAAATCTCATAAACATGATTTTGCAGACTACAGCCATTTGGGCACACTGCTTGTCACGCTTTAACTAATATTGCTCTATAACTCCAAATATATAAGATGCTGCACATAGATGTGATACAAAATATGTGTTGTCTACTGTGCACCCTAACACGGATCTAACAGCCCAAATCTGTCACTATTAACCAGCTGGCTAAGGTGCATTCTGGTGACAAACATCCAAAACAGCATGATTTTTTTCTGATGCAGCAAATGTCCCTGTAGTGACTTTCGTTTTGGGGAGAATCCTTTTCTATTCTCACCGTTCTTTAAGTCAATACTGTGTTCTGCGCAGAGAAGAATCTTCTGCAATACAGTTTTCTGCTCTTCCTCTCATTTGTTGACAAGAACAGGAACATCCATAGAATGGTGAAGAAGCCTCCAATTATTTGGCACTGTCAGTCGCACTCCAGGTTCAGCCGTCCCATCCCTGAAACTCAGTTTACTTCCATCCTCTCTGTCTCACTGGAGTCCATGAAACAGATCAACTAAACTAGCTCCCGTGCCTTGTAGCTTCCAAACAGAGTCACTCAATGGAAGACAATGGAAAAAGACAGTTAAGAGGAGAAAGTGGTCAGGACATATCCTCCCACCCCTTTCTTTCTCTCTGCCTCAATTAGGTCCACAGCTGCAGCTGAAGGAGATTTGTACAAACATTTCTTATCAACAAACCTCTTCTTGGGTTTCCCCAGCTGAGACAGTATCTCCTGCTAGCCACCAACATACAACAGACACAGTAACTACCTCAGTCTTCCCCATTGCTTCTTCCTATCCAGTTGCTAACCAGTTGGGCTAACAGTCTCCCTTCCTTATTAAAAGGCACCTGGAGATCCAATGTCTGTTCTCTTATCCCAGTCTGTACCTCTATGACATAGGCCTTTAAAATCCCAATCGGGGCCAGAACCCACGCTAATAAAACCAGAAAAAGACTGCAACATGCTACAAAATAGAAGGCATTTATTAGTAAATACATAGCAGCAACGTTCAATATACTTCTCCAAAACAGAGAGCCTGTTGGGTGGCTGAAAGCATCTTCCAAACACACAAAGGAGAACGAGCCACCGCATGCAGGACCAAGTTCTGTCTTCTCCTTGCAGCGTTACCTCCTCCTGGTTCAGCTCACTTTGGGTTCAGTCACCTCGGTCACTTTGGTCTTTCTCCTCTGTCAAAACTGACAGTCCACACCGCCACTGTTTTCTCCTCCTTCGCATGCTCTTTACTGAAATACAGGCGTCTTCTCCTCAGACTGCCAACCGCACATGACAACCTAACTGTTGAAAACTGAGTTTGCTCTTCTTCCTACATTGGCTTTCGCTATAGACATAAACTGTAAAAA
Organism: Bramus lutescens; assembly: GCA_001685075.1. Taxonomy (NCBI): domain Eukaryota; kingdom Metazoa; phylum Chordata; class Mammalia; order Rodentia; family Cricetidae; genus Bramus; species Bramus lutescens. The sequence continues at coordinate 135,223 of LOEQ01001491.1, read as the reverse complement.
TCCTACAATTTCTAAAACAGGTTTGTAACTACATGCCCAGAATCTTGAATTCTTTGGAAGAATGCTCTGTAAATCTAATGAATAAATACCAAGAAAGTCAAGGTGATTGACATTCATGACATCCTGTGATTATAAAGAAATTAGAATGCACAGCCCAACATAAATCCACAGTGCTAGATGAAGGGTTCTTAAAACAAATGACAGTACTTACCAATAAAGGCATGGGTATATATTAATAATAGCAGTGAACTAAAAATATTTATGTGCCACAGGCAACTAATTCAATTTCACTGCAGGACTTTTTCATGTATGAATTTAATTGTGTATGTTTAAACATTTTATTGCTGTTTCATTAATTTCCCATTAGAAAAAAAAACAGTATGCTTGGGGGAAAATACTTCACTTTTCCATTTAACTCAGTACCCACTGAGTGTCCCTAGAACAAGATGAATCAACATTTGCTTTGTATCTTCTATAGCCATCTCTTTTGTATTGCAGCTTATCGGTTAACTTCTGTATTATTTAGATTCTAAAAGGATAGCATAGCTTCTATCTTACCTTTACCCAGTACAGGCTGTCTGCTACGACAAATCCCAATAGAACATAATGGCTAACCGTATGTATGACTTCCTAACTCTTTTCTAAGGGACACTACATAGGTTGCTAATGCCTAGATTATAATGTAAATTATAACACTCTTACCATCCCCTTTCCCAGAAAGGAAACGGAAACACAGAGCATGTAACTGGTAACCCGAGGTTGCATAATGAGAGGCTGAGCCTAAAATCCCCAGAGTTTGACTTTGGAATCCAACTCTTCAGTTTTAATTACCTTCAGAAATCAGAGGACAGCGTTGTTTTCTGTCACTACAAAGCTTGGCATGGGATTCCTCCAATTTTTCTTGGGGATGTTTTCCTAACTCATTATCTCTTCCATCGGCCCCCCAATATCACATTTTCCAACCAGACCAATCCAACTCGAACTCTGCCATCTGGTTTACCAGTAGTAACCGTAAGTCTCCAAAATTTAATGTGTCTGTGTATTCCCAAATGAACAGCCGATATCTCTTATTCTAAGAAGAGAATCTTATTGACATAATACAACAAACTTTATCTTTTTTACTCTTTCTTTTCTCTTGGATAATCAGATGTAGTACCTTGCTTGTGGTGGATCTCAACTGCTAACAAGTTGAATTTACACCCAAAGTAACAGTCATGAAGGAAAGTGTCCGATAATTTTTTAAAGGGCCACAATCTTGTCAATTACGCTATAATTTTTACAGGCAATCTAAAAGCAGGCATTTACTGAGTATCATCTATGGGTCATTCTCTGTGCTAAGCACTTCATGCGTGTTTCACAGAGCAACAGTATGTACCACAGGCAGATTAAAGACAAATAACACTCTCTAAGATAACAACATTTGAGTACATGTCTCAACATATTGTTAAATGCTCAGCTATAAGTGATATAAAGTACCATTAGCCAATTAAAATCAACAGAGAATTTATCCATTATATCCAACATCTAGCAAATTCAAGCACAAGGTTATGGATTATTATAAAATACATAAATAAGAATTCCCTATTCAATTAATGTCATATTAGCCCTACCCAATAATGCATTTTGTAACTCTCAAAGTCACATTAGGGTTTGACAGTCTCAAACTATTAATCTATTATCAAGCAAAAGTACTTTTCAAATGCCCTAAGACTCTGATTATCTTTAGTCAAAGTGAGATGATAATAATTAGCTTTGGGGAATCATAAAAGAGTCTGGGGCTAAGCAAAACCACATTGTTGGCTAATTTTAACTAGCTTCTAATTATCGAACATTTCTGTTTCTCTAAAGTTCTGTTCTTCTAAGTTCTGTCTCTCTAAGGCTCCTTCCCCCCGCCCCGAGTAACCAGCAAGAGAAGGCAGTGGAAATACATCATTTGTTAGGATTAAACCCCCTCACTATTTAGAAACCCAAATGTGTTTAACCTCTTCCTGACTCACAGAAATAGTGGTGCTTTGAGGCAGAAGTGATACTTTGAGGGACCTTGCTTGTCACGAGCAAGTAACCAGATGCAGCATGTCAACAGAACAAAACCTTATCTCTTTAGTTTTAGGCTGCACACAAACCTTGTGGGAAAAAGTTAACCTTGGCAGCCCAGCATTTTTAAGTACAAGAGAGGGTGAACTGTGCTTTCTATTGCAGTGCAGGCTGCAATGGTCTAGAATCTTTGATCCGGAGCTCTGCAGAAAACATATATTTTAGTGTGCTGTAAAGGCAAAGCAGCAGGAGGCTTCTAAGCGGTTCTATTTGCTTGTTTGATTGTTTGTTGAGGGATGAGTTGTGTTGTGTCTTCTCACCTTATCTTTCAGTATTTGTTAACGAAACAATGTCATTACAAGATCCCGCTGCTTTGAGCTCAGAATGTGCAGAGCAGAGCAATCCCTTCTCCCTGGTTGTACTCTACCGAAGTTTCCCTGTAGAAATATTTATGAATGCCTGAGAGAGAGCCGATTCATGTATGATCTTGGTAGTTCTTTCTGTTCACATGCTAGGGTTGGGAGAAGATGCCCTAAATTCAGCTTCAAATTGACTCAGGATTCTTCCAGTAAAAGGCCATCCAGGCTGTCTTTTCCCAGGAAGGAGTTTCATCTTCGTCAATGGTGAGTCAGGCACCACTAAAGTCCCCGCTGCTGAGGGCCACCCACCTCACAGAAGAGTTCATACTGACTGGAGACAGCTTTACATTCTGTGAGGCTCGTTCTCAAGTTGAAACCCCACCAAATCTCAACCGGGCTCTACATTCAGCGTTGATACCAGGTCCCTTCACTTTCCACATCTTCTTCTTTTGAGTACTGAAGGCAACTTTGATCTTTCTCCTTATTTTTTTCCATGTTCACAGTAATTACCAATACCTTCAGTTACTGTGGATATAGCTTTCAGTTATCAATGATGATATATCAATCAGATATCAATCAAGACAAATTATCATTTACTTAAAAGCATTCCTTCAGTAGCATGCAAAGAAGATGGCCAAAGGCTCATTTCTCTCTCATTTATTAGCAACTGTACTTGGCACCGTTGAAGGTCCTGGGGTCCAGACAGGCACTGCATCTATACTAGCATCTCTCTCTCTCTCTGTCTCTCTCTCTGTCTCTCTCTCTCTCTCTGTCTCTCTCTCACACACACACACTACAAAGTGAGTCAAAAAACCTCATCATCCTGACCACAGTGATGGCCTAAAAAAGAAACAAGCATCAAACTGAAATTAACCTGAGTTAATCTCTCTAAGATTACAAATGGGGACACAGGGAAGGACTGCTTCCCTGTCTCCCTGTGCAGTATTGAGACATGAAAGTCATTTTCCCGTCTCATGTGTTAAGGTCCTTTGCTAGAACAGACAGGCACAGGAATGTGGGGAGAAGGAGCCCATGTCTCCAGTCTTGGCTGAAACCGCCTCCACTCTCCTGCTCCGTTGTATACTTATGTAAGTCAGGAGGCCCCACTAGACGTAGGCTTATATCACTTGCAGCACAGAGTCCTGTCTAGAACCAAATCCATAGGAAATCAGCCATCCCAATAGGATCAGTGGAACATGAGTCAAAACGAGAAAATAAAAAATCCCCTCCTCATCCTACAGAAGTGTATGCAAGAGTATCTTCTAGCATTGTGTGAGAAAGACGATGATACCCGCTCATTCAGGTTAAAGTTACTTTCCTAACGGGCCGGCTCACACACGATCGGCACTGTTCAGAATGCAAACCCATTAGTATCAGAGCACCTGACATACTAGTGGTAGGTAATTAAGACACTTGTCAGCATGATATATGATCAGAGAAGTCACAGAAGTTAGGACACGGAATATGATGGTCACACGAAGACATGAATTCCCAAGGGAAACTTCAGTAACATCATTTCACCTTTTTAGTGTTAGCATGTTCATCAAAATTGTGAAGATTAGTTTTCTCTTCAGTGGTTTTAATCTTTTTTATTTTACTATAAAATGTTATGATTCCATACACACTCAATTTTGGAAAAAGGAATTCCCCTAAAGCTTGGGTTATATAAACGGGAGGAAATATAAAATAAAAAGCAACCCAGGCTGGGGAGAAGGCTCAGTGGCAAAGGGTTCACCACATAAGCATGAGGGCCTGAGTTCAGAACCCAAACACTATGGCTGTAGTTCCAGTATTCCCAGGGTGAGTGGAAGGCAGAGACAGGAGAGTCTTCAAGAACTCACAGAACCTTTAGCCTGGTATAAACATCTGTTATCAAGATACAGGCCTCAAGCAAGGTGGAGAACAAGGACCCACACGTGAGGTTGTCCTCTGACCTCCCCAAGAGCTCCAAGTCATGCATATGCCCAAATGCTTAGCCCCCCAACAACTAGCCTCTCTCTCTCTCTCTCTCTCTCTCT
>LOEQ01001491.1:93956-121321 GCA_001685075.1 Bramus lutescens | reverse complement strand
TCCCCACGACCCACCTAGACCCAGAGCCTGTTTTAGTCAGGGTTTCTATTGCTGTAAAGAGACACCATGACCACCAAAACTCTTACAAAGGAAAAGCATTTAACTGGGGTCGCTTACATTTTAAGAGGTTCACTTCATTATCATCATGGTGTGACATGGTGGCATGCCCGCAGACACGGTGCTGGAGAAGGAGCCAAGTTTCTTACATCTTGACTGGTTGGTAACAGGAAGTCAACTGACTCGCTGAGTGGCATCCTGAGCATAGGAAACCTCAAAGCCCACCGCAGCAATGACACTCTTCCTCCAACAAGGCCACACCCACTCCAAAAAAAGCCACACCTCCAGATAGAGCCGCTCCTTGGGGACCATTCTCTTTGAAACCTCCACAGGTGCGATTCCTGTTAACCTCAGATGGGAGCCATTCAGTGACTTGGGAAGGTGGCCTGCCAGCTCTGTCTGCTCTTTGATGGCCTTTTCTCACTAGTAGCTAATTCAGTGATTTTCCTACCACCAGATGCGGCCCTCGTCTTTACCAAACAAATACTTTTTTACTTTAGAACATATAAAAGCATTCATTGTGCTCCTTAGAAATGGGAAGCGAAAATGCATTTAGTACAGCCATAACTGTTACCATGTTTTCCTTAGAATATATTGCCACGATAGATTTTGAGTTAAAGAGCATACATCATTAAATGTGGATTAAGACTAAATTTCTCTCCAGTTGTACTAGTCTAGCCTTTATCAACAACGCATGAATGCTTATTTTCCACTACAACATTAAATTTTCTGGAAAAAAAAATATGTACTGCTTCAAAAATGTGCCATCCTTGTGGAGGGGCCGTGTTGATCTTCTCTGTATCACTCCAGGTTTAGTATATTGAAGAATCTAGCACACGAACAAATATTTTTACATGGCTTCTTCATGTGATAAGCAAAGAGAAGAAGGCATTAACTGAGGGGAAAATGGACAGCGGCTGGGGAGGGGCATGGATGAACTAAGAACAATGATATGTAAGCGTGAAGAGTCCGTAGTGATCCTGTCACGTCGCATGGCAACTGTAAAAGTTGATTGGAAAAATAAAGAAAGCATAATGGGACAGCACGTGGAGGCATCAAATAAATGACGGGACCCAGGAGCCAGAGGCCAGGTTTGAATTCTTGATTAAAGACGTAAGTGAGTTAGTTCTAATATCAGGTAGCAAACCACACAGACTGCTGCTCTCTAAGCATTTGCTGACAGAATCTGAGAAATACCAAGTAAGCAGCTGGTGGGGTCTAAAGGAGAAATGAGACTTCAAATAAAAAGGATAATAGAAGCAAAACAATAAAAAGGAGAAAAATGTTACAGGGGTAGAGCCGGTAAGACTTAGTGATCAAGTAGGAAGAGGGGGTGGAGGGAGAGGGAGATTGAAGAGGTCTCAACACGTCCTGGCTTGGAATGTTTCACAGACACCGATATCATTAATATGGATGGTAAAACACGCATGGGATTAGGTGCAAAAAAAATCAGCATGGATAATTATTAGTTCTCTTAGCAAATTAAGATGTTTGCATTTTCCAAATGGGTTTGGGCTTCAAAACGTTTACATTTCATTTTAACAAAGAAAGCTTTGAAAGTACTCTTCAATTTTTCTGAGGCAAGACAGATAAACTTAGTTTAATTACAAGCTTGGGAAGGAAAAGTCTAGGTAGAAGCACATTTCGTGGAGACTGTGTTCTCTTTCCTAATGCTTCCTACCATAAGTCAGGGAGTGGTGCTCCTTGCTTATGCATCAGCCACAAACGTTGCTCTGTCTCTGCCTCTCTCTAGCTTATGTATATAAGCCAGACATGCGGATGTCTATTTTTGATCTCAAGACATCAAATATCTGAGTGGCTTCTCAGGGATATTTGGGGCATTTTTTCTTTACTCCATTAGCACGGCGTTCTTCAACAGCACAGGAAGCAGATGGTCTGGAAGCTCCCCAAGGACAGACATTAAGTAGGATTCTTACCTTGTTAGAGCAATAACTCTCTGCATAGTGCTTTGCACCTAGCTGGCATCTGAGTAAACATTCATCCTAATAGCCAAGAAGCAAATTAGGGAAGGTCGCTCTGTGATGAAGGGCCTGTCAGGCAAGCCTGGGGACGTAGTCTTCATTCCTGATACCCATGTGAAGCTGCTGTGCTATCCATGTACAGAGGATGATAAGAGGACACATGCTTATGTGTACAGAGGATGATAGAGAGGACATGTGTTCATGTTCTTATGTGTACACAGGACGGTAGAGAGGGACACGTGTTTATATGTACACAGGACAGTAGAGAGGACACGTGTTCATGTGTACAGAGGATGATAGGGCACGTGTTCATGTGTACACAGGATGGTAGAGAGGACACGTGTTTATATGTACACGGGACAGTAGAGAGGACATGTGTTCATGTGTATAGAGGATGGTATAGAGGACACGTGTTCATGTGTACAAAGGATGGTAGAGAGAACATGTGTTCATTGTACACAGGATGGTAGAGAGGACATGTTCTTATGTGTACATAGGACGGTAGAGAGGACACATGTTTATGTGTCACCTTCCCAGACCAAGCCAACCACTCGCAGAGGAGAAGGGAAAGACAACAATGGTAGAATTTGTATGAGTACGCTTCCCTAGTCATCACCAGATCCTGTTCTACCATTTTGCTCTAGAGCCCAGAGTCGAGGCTATCTGCCTGGACCTCATCACCAGCTTGTCTCCTCTCTGTGTAATCAGAGCCCAGAGATGCCACCTGGCAATACAGGTGTGCACATAGACACCAGGAAAGCACGTAGACATCCATGCAGTTTCCATGTTTAGAAGCCTTCTATCAGGAAAGCTGTATCCTCCAGGGGATAACACAGTCTTCTTTCACGGTCTTTAAAACATCTCTTCTGTAAGAGTTCTGGGTCTCTATTCCTCACAGAGTTCAGTATCTTCTCCAACGTTGCAGGTTACTAGAGCTGTATAACTCTATCACCATAGTGTTTATTTAAATTATCTTCACATGACTGACTCTTAAGGGAAACTGTGACCTCTTTATGGAGTGATATTGCAATTGTTTCTATGTGTCTATATTTGGGCTTGAGTGTGCCTCAGAATACAGGAGGACATCAGGGGGCATTTGGCTCTCTCTTGATCATTTGGATTCTAAGTATCAAGTTTCCTGGATCATTTATATGTGTGTTGATGCAGCTGAAATGGTATCGTTCCAGGATGATGCCCAACGACCACTGCCTTTCTCTTATCCCTCCTATGGAATGTGTACAAACATTATGACTGGTGTGATATAGTTCAGAATGCTGTGTATGATCGAACCCTAATCAAACGATCCTTTAAAAGCAGAATTTGTCCCCCACATGGTTTCATAGGAAGAAGTTTGAGAGATAGGTTTCTGCTGAGCTTGAAAAAGAAGCTGGAAACCGCCTACAGTGGGAGCCACAAGGCAAGGAGCTGCAGCAATTAAGAGCTGGGAGTCATCCCTCACTGGAAACCTGGAAGAAAATGGAGTCCAATCATCCACTTCAAGAAACTTTTGCCTAAACCTGAATTGTTTTGGAAGCAACTTTCTCAGCACCTTCGCACGGGAAATTAATCAAACTGAAACTTTGATTTTAGCATTGAGAGACCCTAAGTAGAAAACCCACAAACTTATCCCCCTATAGGACTGTGAAGTAGTAAGTGGCTTTTAAAATTCCATGACTTTGATGGTCATTTGTTCTATTACAATAGAAAAGTACCTACTAGCTTAACGCTATGTGTGCAATTAGATGTGAGTTGGATAACTGATGGTTCATTTGAATTAGCAAATGAAATTATGAAAGAAACGAAAGAAGGAGGGGAGGGAAGGAAAAGTAAGGGGAGACCTGGAGGAGCAGAGAAGAAGAAAGGAAAGAAATACACGTCCAGGAAAGCAGGTGTCCCCTGATTGATGGGCCTTTCTGAGTCGAAGGAGAGCAGCAGACATATTAGGCTGGCTTAAATTAGTTTCTTTCTGATCATGTTTCCCAACTTCCGTCCCATCCTTCATCCCTAAGCTTCCCACGACCCTTTTGTCATCTCTGTCTTGACTCCAACTTGTCGGAGGAAAAAGAAAAACAGCCCTAACAACTGTCAACTGGCAGCTGGCCTCGTCGCTGCCAGCTAGGCCACAGTGTTTTCCCATTGAATATCAACAATTTTCTACTATATTAACATCTCTGGGGGACTCTCCACAACTACAAACAAGACAGAGACAAGGCTACTTCAAAAACATGATCACAAACATAGCAGAGACCAAAACAAAGGCACCACGAGTCTATAAAGTAAGTGAACAATTCCTCTGTCCCCATTCTTCTTGAACCTCCGATTCGATTCTATATCCATAACGATGTCCAGTTACTCAGGGGATGCAAATCCAAACACCTGCTTATTTGAGGTCTTCCCCAGATAACCTGTCAACTTCAAATCCAACCGTATGACCTTCCTAACTTCCTCTTCTCAAGGCAATCCTTCTTAAGGCAGCAAGAAGTAAATTGTTCTTTGTCTTAGTGTGTTCCTGGCTTCTTAACTGGCTTCTACAGAGAGGTGCAGATATCTGTTTATCTTATTCACCACGCCGTGAATGAACGACTCATTGTTGGGACGTATCCGTCAAAACCCCTGACTAGAAGAGTTTGCAGCAAATAGTCCAGTGCCCTCATTTCCAAGGAGAACCCTTGAGCCTTGTCTAGAGCTGGTTTCCCTCATCCGCTCATGGGGGTGACTTGGCATGAAATCAGAATGCTACTGATCTGGTCATAAATCAGTGTATGATTTCTGGTTTGTTTACTTCCCTCTCTGCCAAACCCCTCCTCCCCACTTTTTCTCCCTAAGGTCCAAAGGCACAGATCTTGTTTGGACTCTGCCTTGCTGGTGTTCATACATTTTAAGAAGGGCAGAGACAGAAGTTCCTTGAGTAAACAAATGGCGAACGACATAAAGTATGTAAATTTGGATTGAGGCCAAGAGTTAGTGTATAATGGCTATTGGTTTTAGTTAAAAAGAAAATTTAAAATGTACCCATGGATTGCGCTAAGAATAAAGGCATAATAGAATCATTATTCTATTATGTAATAGAATAATAGTAAGTGTTGTAAACAGGTCATATGGTTGAGGTAGACTTGGATTTGATTGATACGTCAAGGTTTGCTCCAGAAAGGCATACAAGGAAGAAACTGGAAGGGACTGCGGACAGTCTTTAGGTGTTGCTTGCTCTAAACCTGAAAAGCTCAGCCTTTTGTAAACAATGCCCTTCAGAGTTAAAACAACTGCTGGCCTCCATGCCACACTCCAGGCTTCTTACGTCAGAATCTGCGGCACAGAAAACAATGTTTTATGCACTCTGTGAGATTTCACTGTCAGGACAGAGTTCAGGATCACTTTCTAAACGATTCCAGGCTTCTCCTTCTTCGCCCCACTGCTGGCTGCCTCTTCTTTTGTATAAAAGGTCCAAGCGCCTGCACACAGATGTTGATAGCCAATCTGATTCCTTGAAGGGTCACTGATGAACTTAGTCCATCATGTACAGTAGCACTATGTTTCGGAGCTTTAGTTTTCAATATGAAGAAACGGTTGTGACGCTCAGGATTGTAAATGTATTTCTATTTCTCTATGGCCCCTTCCCTGATTTTTACATCACATTTAGGAGCTACAGGTGATACATGCCCTTCATTGTGGGTACCCGCGGTCAGAGCCCTGGCTTTTCTTTTCTTTGGGTTTGCATTAGTATCCAGTTCGTGGCTGACACACACCAGAGGCCTCATAGCCAACTGAATGCCACCTGATTTTTCAATGTCTCATTCTTGTTTTTCCATGCCCTTCCTTCAGCCAGCACTTTGTTGAAGGCTTGGTTATTTGTCGAGTTCCATAATAAATTTAGTTCTGCAATCACTGCCTTTATGCCTACCAGAGTCTCACAGCTCCACCCCCGTCCATTCGTCCTTCCACCAATGCCTGCCTTGCCTGTCTGTCAATACTCTACTGCCAGGTCTCCCTGTCTCCAGCACTAAGAATGAGAATTATTCCAGTAAAACCCCCTATTTTCTCAAATGGCACAGAGGAAGCATGTTAGGTAATGCTAGTGTTGTGTCGTTAGTGTCCTTGTGCTGTGTTCAGAGACGAGGTCTGAGCCTGCTCTCCACAAGGGCCTATTCTGAGCCTTTTCCTCCGCTCCTGGACCATGCCAAATTCTTTCCCTGAACTACATATTCCTCATAATGGACAATGAAAGAGCACCCCCATGGGGTCAAGCTGATTGTAGCTCCCTGCAAAAAGAGCAGCTTACTTGCCAACACTTGTATTTTATCTTAAAAACTTGTGCTAATGCTTTATCTTATTCCACAAAATACTTGAACAATATTTCCACGGGCTTTAAGATTTTTTTGCCCACACTGTTTACATTAAAAATGATACTCCAGGATGGTGTTTATCTGCCGGGTTTGCATGATCCTGAATGCTCTGGCACTCAGATTTCTATAAGCCTATTTCACAAGGAGGCTACAAAGTCATGCTATATATTCATCTTTACTACTAATCATTTCATATACACAAAGAAATGTTTGTAACACACAAGTGCAATTTCTAGAATCGGGCACCCAGCTTAGGAAACAGACTATCACCTGTACCGAGTGTGCTCTTCAGAGCTTGCATTAGTGTTTACGTTTTCTGTCTTTCGGATTGCTCCCTTGCTTTGCAGTGCTGGGGAATGACCCAAGGCCTTGACCACAGTCAGATTCATTTTCTTGCTTTCTTTCTCCTGTAGTACAGGACGTAATCATAGGGCTTCACACAGGCTGAGAAAGCGCTACACCACTGAGCTACTGTTAGTCTGGCTTTCAGTTTTGCTGTATTCTTTGTAGTTTTTAAAACTATGCATGTGTCTTTCAACAGCACATCACTTTCTTTAATCTTCCTTTTAGGTTTGTATGAGCAGACTCATCCAAAGCACTTCTAAATGCTTCCCTAAACTCTGCCCTTCACCAACCCATGTGTTTTCTTAGACTAAACCATGTGGGCATTTGTAGATATTGTTCATTTGTTTTCTTTGAAATCTTATTCTGTCTTTCCAACAGTGCCTCAACTCTGAGTTTGTTTTTCCTCACAGAGGACACAGAGACAATAAGAAAGCTAAAAAGTACAAACATACAGCACCATTCTTTCTGAGCTAGAGGGCTGTTAGCTCTTCTAATTACCACATCAGGTTATATACATTTCTTAGTTCTTAAATAATTAGCATTGGGCAGTTCTTTGAGAAAAAATGGCAACATTTACCCTTTTCTGTGCATATTTTTTAAAGTCTTTAGAATGTATCACCACTTTTTCATCCCCACACAGTTTGAATTTGTGAATACACCCCCAATGACTGAGAACCTAGAATACGGAAGTGAAGAACTTTATTCCCCAACTGTGCACAGGGTTTCCCACACAGCTGTTGAAAGGCGCTCTTACCAACTTTAGTTTCCAATGTCGTACTATGAGAAGGAATTTTTAGCTACAAAAGAGCTTTTAAATAAGACCATAGATTATAAGAGAAAACACAAGAAAAAAAAACAAACAGCAAAAAGATGCTACACTTGATGGCTGAAACATGCATTGTTCCGTGGATATTGTGTGAATATCCTCTAAATGTAACACAGACCCTGACTTGGCCCTAGGTGGGGTGCAGTGAACAGGATAGAAAGAGCCTGCACACTTCCTGTGTAGAAGGCTGACTTCCAGGCAAGGCCTATTATTTTGTGTTTTAAATTCTCTGGGATTACCCACATGAGACCTGTACAATGTTGGGCCCATTGACACTCCATTATGGAATGGGATAGAGCCTATGAGGCCTGCCTATCATCAAGAAAATATGAACAATTAACATTTTCTGGGGAGAGAGAGAACCTTCCTCAGTGGTGTGGCTGTCCACAAGTTGTCCAAGTTCCTGTACGTAACTGCAAGCTCCATTTGTCCCTTTGTTTACGTCAGTGCCCCATTTGGGTAAGCGTGTGACTTATTAATATGTCTTCTCAGGGAAAGTTCCCAGAACATCTGTCTACTCCTGGGCTGTAAAACAAGGCAGTGGAAGACTTGGGAGAATGGCCAAGTGCAGAAGTAGAAATTAGAAAGAGAAGAACTTCAACCCAGAAAGTCAAAGAAGGCTTGAAGAGGAAGGGAGCATTCGGGCTCTGGAAGGTTAAGAGGGTTCTGTCAAGGGGAATGGAAGCAGCCAGAGCTGTTGAAGCAGGCGTGCATAGGTGCAGAGCTACAAGGTCCTAAAAGGTTCTAGAACTGGTACATCATCTCATGGGTAGAATACATTATTTAGGGGGCTGTAAAGGGATACCATCATAAAGTAATTCTCATACTGCTTGTCTTTTGTTTCAGATGGTGCCCGGCCACATGTGTTGATATAATAAATAAATTACAACACATACATGCATCCATACACAAGCTGTCCTGCTGTTCGATAGTTTGTTTGGAATTACAGACAAGACCATAATGTCCTGCATTCTCTACCAATATTTCTTGGAAGCGTTAATGATTATTGCTGCCCCCCCTTTCTCCAGAAGTCCTGAATATCAGTTAGTTCCAGACATTCTCAACACCCATCCACCGTGGACCTACTGTGTCCTCTGTACTGATGGTCTCTGCTTCTCTACCCTCTTACCTCTCTACCAGATGTTTCTGTCCAAATATTTCCTTCCTGTACCATCAAGATCCGCCTGGCTCTCTAGTTTTCAGGTTTTCTCTCTAGTGAACTGAAAAGAAATGCTAGTATATTGAACCAAAATAATTAAATATGGATGAGGAGGGGGAGGAATACAAGGAGGAATAGAAGAGGAGGAAGTAGAGACGAAAGACAAAAAGAAAGAATGGAAATGAAGGGAACAAAAGAAGGTCCTTCTCTGAAAATGATGTTACAGGGAAAATGCACTACAAAGCAAACAAAGCATTATGTGTGCATCTTTACCTAAACGAGTCTTTAAACTGCATTTCAATTCCAGCCAAACTAATCAGAACAACAAGACAATGTGAAGAATTCAAGGTATCAGGGTCCTCAAAGTGATGAGCCATAATCACTTGCACTGTTCTTTTCTGCTGCTATCAGATTTCAGTGTTTAGATTTTCCACTAGTCACCTCTACTATTTCCCTAGGTTTGTGGGGTTTTTTTTAATGTGCCTATGCGCCATATGTGCATCTTGTGAGTGCAGATACCTAAGGAAGCCAGAAGAGGGCACCAGATAGCCTGGAACTGAAGTTGTTGGGCACTCCTAGTGTAAGTGCTGGGGATTGAACATGGGTTTTGTGCAAGAGCAGCAAATGGTCTTCATGGCAAAGCCATATCTCCAGCCCCTCTCCATTCTCTTATGCCATAATCCTCCCACTCCAATTTCAGATAGCCTCTGCTGCCCATTAATTTCTGCCACATGTATTCCTTCTTGTTGATGTTTCCCTTGGGTACAGTCATCAAGCAGACTGTTTTGAATATTCATGCCTCAACCTGCACAGTGAAAACAGAGAGCAAGTAAAACAGCTGTCAACAACCCTACTTATTCTGTCTCTTGGATTGAGACTACAGGATGCACCTGCAGATAAATGTTATTACGTCTTTTTCCCCCTTTGCACATACTTATTAAGCAAAGAGATATTGTACTCATTAATTGCTACAAAGTCTGCTAATAACTGACGGCATCCAGTGCATGCAAGTAGAAAATGGTTAAGCACAACCTGTCGCTGCCAGGAACCATCCCCTGGAGCCTCTCCACCCTAATCATTTACTCTTGCAAATGCCCAAGATGAGAAAAGTCAGTGCAGAACTAATGTAAAGCCCAGGGGGCAGAAGGGACTAGGAAACTCAACTACTTAAGCATCCTGGATCTCTGGAGAAAATCACTCCTAAACAATTACAATACATTTTGTTAGCATCATCTCCTCTGTAGCCAAGAAATTGGTTTTTTACTAATAAGCAAAAGAGGAACCAGAAATAGTAAAATTAGAAGAGCAAAGCTTGCATTATATGTGTGGATTAAAGCACAGTCGATTCTTTTTATCTCCCTAAAATCACTTACTGGCCAATCAACATAACTATTTGGAAATAAGTAATTTCTAAATCCAAGAGTTTTCTATAATAACCAAGTCTAGACAGCTTCCATAGCAGCCTTATCACTGTTGCTCTTCCCTGTTGTGTCTGGTCTTGCTTTGTTTTGTTAGGAAGAATATCTGATTGTGTACACTTCCGGGCGCAATGGCTGTGAAGAAACTATAGCACTGTGTGCATCTCAATGCTGTTTATAAACCTCTCTCCGCATCTGCCTTTCCTGAAAAGCCATTCACTGGTATTAATTGACTTATTAAAAATAGCAAAGATACATTGGAATTTGGGAGTCACCAATGAACAGATTTCTTTTAGGGGATGAGAAGGAGGGAGAGAGTGTGTGTTTACATTCCCTGCCCTAAGAAAAGTGGTTTTAGTCGATTGTCCCAAGATCTGAAAAAAATTATTGGAATCTTGATGGAAAGTGCTGAGTACCTCATCACTGGATCCATCCATGAACATTCTCTAAGAGAGGAGCTGGGTCATGTGCTATCTGGACATACACATGGTATCTATGGGGGCATAAAATTATGAAAAACAAAAAGGGACAATGATGTCTTGATTTCCTTTTTAAGACTTTGGACAACAGAATGAAGATAGCTGAGCTCCAGCACAGCTCCGGTAACCTATGTGCCTTGGGCACTAGTCCTCGGAGGTAGGCTCTGCCTTGAGGTGACGAGTGATCTTAGATGAAATATCAACACCTCTGCTCCTGCAAGAGGAAGACCGTCCTCCCCACGTCAAATGACGACAGTGCCGAGGTCAGGAGACTTGACTTCTGAGAGGCCCTGTGCCCCTTTGATGTGCTGCCTCACCTGTTGGTATGGTCCACATCTTTTCTTTTTTCTCGGTGAAAAGTGAGACTCCAGGGACTGGTTTGCATAATGTTGGAAGAGGTTCAAAGACACAGAAGCGTCCTGTGTCTCCGCTCTTTGGCTTCCTTGTCGGTCTATTTGGTGTGGGAACAGAGGAGAGCGGTGAAATGCAGTTACCATCTTTTTTGTACAGAAATCAGACCATGAGACCATCTACTGCTCCTTCTCCGTGTTCAGGATGCAAACTTAGCTTTAAGATTCAATCATGTTTAATCAGCATCATCGGTGGCTGTGATAATACTGAAAGCTTCTTTTTTATTTGTTTTATGTGTAAGAGTGTTCTGCCTGCATGGAAATCTGTGCATCACGTGTGTACCTGGTACCCAGGGAGGTCTAAAGAGGGTGTTGAACCCCCTGGATCTGAAGCTGCAGATGGTAGGAGCTGCCGAGTGCGTTCTGGAAATCTAATCCAGGTCCTCTGGAAGCACAACCATCTTAGCCACCGGCCCATCTCTCCAGCCCTAAAACCTTTTTACTGGATCCTTGACTGATGTAACCGGGCTGCATCAAAGGCATACAGACTAGATGAAGATTCTATTGAGCTGGATTGAAAAATCTGAGACATACAATGATGCACAATCCATGCATTCTTTCAAGCAGTATCTTCTTTTTAAAAAGCAAAGTCTTTAGCATTGCCCTCTTAAAAGCCTTTTCATTTTATTTTTTCTCATAGATACAATGAGCATTTCCAAGGTTATTAAATACAGGGAAACATAGTCTCAGTGTTTGAACTATTCTGTAAGGATCGTAAAATTAGATTATCTTAAACTTTTGTCTCATTTGCTAGTAGGTCACTCAGCACAACATTAAAATAAACGTGTTTAGAAATAAATCCTTCTTGTCTCGACATATACTATTAGGGGTAGAATATGAGGCCATTAGCAGAGAAATTGCTTGGTCTTCAGCCTTAGTCACACGTAATCCTGTTTATCCTATTGATTTGCATTTCAAATAATTAATTTGCATAACTCACAGTAAACTGAATGCTTTTATTAATTTTAATTACTTTTAATTGTGGTAGAATGTACGTAACGCAAAATTTGTCTGACCTTGAGTAAGTCACTTGACCCCTTCTGCTCCTAGGAGATTGCTAACAGAATTCGAAACTGATGATTACAGCTGAACTTTTCACATGGAGGTATGGATTAATCAGGAATTCAACTGAACTTTCAGTTCTATAGATTTTTTTAGACCTCGTCTTTGGAGGTTGAAAAAGCTCTCCAACACTTTCTTTGGGGTATTGTGCAATTATCTGAAGACAGCAGATTATGACCGCTGCACAAAATGCAGCGGATATGCCCAGACACAAAAGGAATTTCACTGACTCAGACTTACATCCCAGCAAGCAGCCAAACACGCCCATCCTTTCTCAGCAGCACACATTGGAACAGCCCCCCTCCTCGTTCCAGGATTCTGCCCTCATGCTTGGACTGCAAGGAACACAGAATTGGTTTGTTTCGTGTTCTGGGGAACTAGGGAGAGTATGAAGCTTATCTGTGTGGGGATCTACACGTCTCCTAATCGGTCCTCATAAAGAACAGGGAACCTGGCACAGTAAACACACAGACACCCTGTTTTATTTCCAAGGGAGGCTTTAGCAAAGTGCCACGTTTGTTTCCTGTTAAATCTACAGAAACGATCCATGGTTCTGATGGACAGACGTCAGAAATGAAGATGCCGGTAGCGCCATGCCCCCTGGGAAGCCTGTAGTGAGAATCCTTCTGTTTCTAGCTACTTGCTGGTAGATCCTCGCTGTAGCGATTCCATCTATGCCTCTTCGATCGCTTGCCCTTTCCTGGTAGTCTCTATCTTCAGATGATGATCCTTTGCCTGCTTATCAAGACACCATTTGTGTGACGTAGTAGCTAAGGGCTGAAACTGGCAACCTCATCTGCACTTGCCAACACCTGGGAAGGCTCGACTTTCAAACACAGTTCAAAATGTCCTTCAGTGGGAACGCCATGTTTCTTATCGTAGAGAGTGACCTGGAAGGGTGTCTCGCAACAGCACTGATAACTGGCTTACGTAGTAGTTGCTACGGCATAGAAAAGAGCCTGTGGAGTATCTCCAATGTTTAGGTTTGCCAACTTGGAACCACCTGAAATCATCTGGGGAAAGAGGTGCAGTAAGGGATTGTGTGGATCAGGCTGGACCGCGGACAGGTCTGTGAGGGGTTCAAACTGGGCTGTCTGTTTCAAGTTCCTGCCTTCACTTCCTCATGGTGGTGGCCTGTAACCAGCAATTAGGAGCTAAAATCAGCCCTTTCCCCCAAAGTTGTTCATTGCCGGGGCATTTTGTCAAAGCAATAGAAACAAAAGTATGCAGAAACTATTATGAGGTTCTCCTAGTAACATGTTAGGCTTCTTTTCATCCTTTAAAGTATGTCTGTATGTTAATGTTGCTTAGGGAATCATAATTTTTAATTACCTGAATTATACACATTTAAATTTGCATATATATTATTCTATTAGTTCAGCTTTAAAGACTATGTGTGTAGAGTGCACATATATATGCATATATATGAGAACATTTTAATGTGTATGTGTCTAATTATAATTGAGCACAAGGGATCCCCATAATGATTTAATAAAAGGAAGAAAAAAATCAAAACCTAAAGCAATAAATCCATTTTAATTATGTGTGCTATTTTATGGCTACAGTTTCTATATACATATCCATTCATGTGTGCCTTTTATATTTTGTGTCGATTTTAAAGCTGTTTTTTGATGTCTTATAATTACGTCTACATATAAATCACCTCAATTGAGAATTTTACATACTCGCCTTAATGCAAAGGAAATCAGATGTTCATTTGCACTATTGAAAGTAATTTTTAGGTATTTGTCACAGTTGTGATCATTGTGAATGGTCTCGCGGACTCAGTGATTAAATGCCTGGAACTTAACTACTCTATTTAAAATCATGAAAATGATATGTTGTTATACAGACTCAATATTTTTGAGAAGAAAGTGTTTAACTCATGAAGGACTCTTTAGCCTAGCAATTTGGGATGCTATAATCAGGGAGTGATTCATTGTATTTCTCAAAGCATAAATCAAATACTGATTGCCTCGTAATGTTCAGTTTTAGCTACAAGTGAACAGGGGGGTTTTGTTTTAGTGCTTTTGAAATGCATGAGAATTTGTTTTTAATAGAAGTATAAGGCTCAATCCTAATTTAGTTAAAGCTGAGTATAATATTAAAATTTAGTCAATATGTCCTTCCTAAGCTCTCTGAAAATTTTGCACCCACAAATTGCAGAGGGTGCACAAATTGAATCGTAGCACAAACAGAGGGATGTTACTGCCTGCTTTTACTTGAGTCTGGTGTAGGCTCCATTTATCTGTGGCATGAGAGAGCCACCTACAGAAAGTTCAGAAAAGAACTCACCTACAGTAAGAACAGAGTGTTTGTGGAGGAAGACCATTTGCTTGATGGTGATCGTTTGAACATTCACAGTAGCGTGAGGAGCGTGGAAACAGGGAAGTGAGCTCTTAGATGGTCTTGAAATCACCTTTTCAGAGTAATAAAAGCTGCACTGACGCTGGCCTCAGCTATGCACAGCAAGCATTGAGACAGCATGGTTCACACTGTTCAGGGCTCTAGCTTGCTTACCTTTGAATTCGTTTGCTCCATGTTCGGGGTGATGGTTAATTTTATGTATCAACTTTTCTGATTTCAGGATGCCCAGGTAGCTAGGACAGTATTTCTGGTGTTTCTTGGGAAGATTGCCTTTTGATGCAGACCGAGGGAAGAAAACACATGGTCCAGGGCTGGAGAAATGGTTCAAGTCTTAAGAGCCTTTGCTGCTGTTACAGAGCCCCCAGGTCAGTTCCCAGCATCCACATGGCAGCTCATGACGGTTTGTAAGAGACTCTCGTCTGACTTCCATGGCCACCAGGCATGCATGTGGCATACATAACATACATGCAGACACTCATAAAAGTTAAAACTGATCCTTAAAAAGAAAGGAAAACACACTGCCACATACTATGAGAGAATGTTAATTATCCCACCTGCAAGGGATAATTTGATTTTCTTTTCCTAACCTGGGGCATCCAGATTTGACTGCCTTTGGACACTGGCTCTCTCTTGGATCTCAGCCCTTCAGACTGTGAGATTTATGGCCTTTTCCTGCCATCTGACTCAGAAACACTCTTCCTGGTTCTTTGACTAACATGTGAACAGATCATGACCCTCCTCAGCCTCCATAACTATATGTCAATTTTCATAATGAATTTCTCCTCTTGTGCACATATTGCTGGTCAATTTCTCAAAAGAACCCTGATCCCTCTATCTTTCCTCTGGGGCCAGTAGCGCTTTGTTGGAGCCCTGACACTTCATTTGGTGGGGTCTTAGGAAAGGTGCTAAGTGGGATTCCTTGTGTAAACATTTACAGTGATAGTTTCGTTACCGGCTCTTTCCCTCTGACTTGACTATGGTCCTTAAAAGAAAACTTTTGTGACTTTTTTTAAATTTGGCTTAAGTTAGCTAGTTGTTTGGCCGGCTGTTTGTCCCTGAACTTGGTAAAGGTTTTAGTGTGTGAGTCCTCGCAGCCAGAGTGGTGATGTCTTTCTGTTGTGCCTAAATCTAAAGTGACCCTAGACAATGTGTCTAGGTATGGACAATATTTCAGTGAACTGCAATCTACATATATTTATTGTGAAAATGTTTCTTAAGCTTCGTGTGGTGAAACACCCTTTAATACAGCGCTCAGGGGTGGAGAGAGGAGGATCTCTGTGAGTCTGAGGCCAGGCTGGATTATATAACAAGTTACAGTTCAGTCAAGGAGGTACAGCAAGAACTTGTCTCTAGCAAAAAAGAAAGGAGGAGAGAGAGAAAGAGAGAGAGAGAGAGAGAGAGAGAGAGAGAGAGAGAGGAATGAACTATATTCTCCAATTCTTCCAACCATCCTGTCCCTCTGGCCCACCTACATAGAAAGCTTGATGCCATCACTAGGGCTGAGAGTGGCATTATTTAATATAAATGAAAGTGAATCCTTGATAAGGTAAGGGTTGCTGTTGTTCCTTTTATACGTACCCATTCATTCACAACATCTCTGAGCACTGGCAGCAGATCACTAGCGTTTCAGGCCCTGGGGATTCAGTGCTGAGAGGAGCAAGGTCTGCACTCAGGGGGTTTAGGAACAGAAACAAGGGAACTTCTCCCACGGCTTGCATGTGTATTTGATCATTATTCCTGTAATGCACTCTTAAGAACTGAGTGTGCCTGGACAAGAAAATTAAATTGTGCAAATATAATCTGGGAAGTAGCCGGTATGGATTTTGAAACAGAAATGCGACCCAAATTGTTTTAAGATTAAATATTATCTAAGCTCCCTCCAAGCTTATATTTCTAAGTTTTTATTGTGAAACATTTTAATAGTGAAAAATAGTGAATTCCTATGAAATATTTAATTTCAACAATTTTTAATTTTTGAGAAATTATTATATGAAAATATATTTACATCATTTCCATCCCTCCTTCTTCAACTCATTCCATGTCTCTGAACCCTAAGCACACACACACACACGCACACACCCCTACTGAGTTTATTTGGTGTTTCTTTTATGTAGGTGTGTTTATGGTTGGCCACTTGGGATTGGATACCTGTGTGGCTTATCACAGAGAAAACAGATTCTACTTCTTAGCAGACATTGCCTCTTTAGGAATGGTAGCATGTGAAATTTCTCCATTCATATTGACATGTCAAAGGATGTTGCCTCTGTGTAGGTCTTGTTTAGTCAACCGTGTTGAGATTTCATGGGTGCAGCAACCCTTACAAGACATTAACCAACAGCAGGTATCCTGGTCTTCTCACTCCCAAACATCGTTCTGCCCCCTTTTCCACGATGGTCCCTGAACTTCACTCTAGGAGTTGCAGTGTGCAGTGTGCTACTTGTGGCTGAGGACCCTACATCCACTCATTTCCTGCATTTCTGACCAGTTGTCGATCTCTAAATTAGCCTTTCTCTGCTATGGAAAGAAGGTTCTTAGGGGATGGGTGATGGCCACACATCTGCTATTGTAAGTAGCTAAAATACAGTTAGGAATTTCGTGGGCTTAGAAGAAGGACAGCAGTAGGTTTGGATCCTTGGTCTGACATCTCTCCAGCAGCAAGCACTTAGCTAGGCTTACAGTACCATGAATCTCTACCTAGTGAGCAGGCTTTGGAAATTCAACCATTTTAACATGCTGATAAATGCTTGCTTTTTATTGAATCATTTGAAAGTTACTTTATAAAATTTTATTCATCTCCTAAAACTATAATCTGACATCATATTGTAATCAATTCTACAATCAAACACCCAGTTTAATTCAAATTTTCACCCAGTTTAACCCCAAGTGTCCTTAATCACTTTTTTTAGGAAAAAAATTAAAATCCATCCAAAGTTCAAAAAAATTAATGTTGTTGTAACAATTCTTGAATATCTTTCAGAAATAGTTTCTTTCCATACCTTTGTGTGTACATGTGTGTGCAGATGCTCAATGAAGTCTGAGAGGGCTCAGATCCCCTAGAGCTGGAGTTACAGGCATTTGTGAGCTACCTGTCATGGATGCTAGGAATGAGATTCAGGTCCTCTCTAAGAGCACTGTGTTCTTTTAACCACTGACCTGTCTCTTTAGCCCACTGAAAATCTTTTCATCTTGGGCAGCTCCACTGTTTTTCTCCCCAAGCTGTTAACCTACACAAGCCCCTGCCTGCTTTGTTGTCAAATGCTGCCCCCATATTTAAAAGAGAAAGGAAATAAGTGCTTCTCACATGTTTCTTAATGAATTCTTTTTCTATAGTTCATGCGAACTACAAGGTGAGCCGCAAGAGATTCGGGGTTAGCGTTCTGGTGAAGACACGGCAAGTATAAACATCCAATTGCACATAACAGCATCCTGTTATCTTGTTCTTTGTGATGCTGTTTGATCACTTGGTCAAGGCAGTGTCTAAGGATCACCCTGTCATAAAAATACAATCATCCCTTTAGAATTAATAAGCAACCTGTGGAGGTGATCCTTCAGTTCTGTTTAAAAACCACTGTTTCCCACTGGTTTTCACAAAGTGGCTTCATCACGTACTTGTGGCTGAATTTCAAACTGATTTCTTTCTGGTCGACTCATCCCTAAACTCCTATTAATATCCTTATTATGTATGAAGCATTTTTCACTGGGAATGTAGAGTACCTTCTCCTATTAGACGTTTCTTATGTCTCTGTTATTATATTTAATATTTTACATAATTATGTATAGCTTTTTTCTGTTTATCTAGATCTCGAATGGTGAGCAATTGCTTCAGGTGTTCCCAGCACTCAGCTGGTGTGGGACAATTGTCTATATTTTGTCTATTATGTTTCGAATAAATGCCGATTGGCCAGTAGCCAGGCAGGAAATACAGGTGGGACAACCAGACAGGAAGTAGATGCGGGTCAATGAGAACAGGAGGATTCTGGGAAGAGGGAAGCTCCCTCTGCAGTCCTGCCCAGACACAGAAGAAGCAAGATGTGACTACACCGCTGATAAAGGCACTGAGCCATGTGGCTAACACAGATAAGAATAATGGGCTAATGTAAGTTATAAGAGTTAAGTAAGAAGCCTGAGATAATGGGCCAATCAGTTTATGATTAATGTAGACCTCTGTGTGATTTCTTTGGGACTTAACAACTGTGAGAACCAGGCAGGACAGAAAACTCAGACAACACTCAGCCCCATGTCTGGTGAATCTTTGCACTGGACAGTCAGACCAATCAGTGATTTCTTTCTAACATTTACCTTCAGGCATTACCCCTCTAAATTGCCTTGGGTCAACACCTCAGTTATAATCAATTACCAAGCTGAAGTTGGACAGAGTATTTTCTTGATCAGTCAGTGGCCTCTTTGTCCAAGGCGAACAGATATTTCTCTAGTGCCACAGTTGAGAGTAACTACTTTTAAAGACTAAATTTAAGATTTCTCTTTCATTGGAAGGAATTGCCTCACATTTAAGATTTGGATGAATAATTACTAGTAGAGTACTGGCTGAAGTGGCTTCTGAGTCTGGCATGATGCCATTGTTACAATGACAAAATGCTGATGTCTTCCTTAACCTCCACAAAACCACAAATGATGTTTTTCTTCCAGCAATTAATCACTGGCTAGTTGGATATCACTCTCAGGGCCTATTAACCCTATTCACAGGGAATAGCAAGGATTCTGTGGCTTACTTAAGACTTTCCTAGGTGCTTTTAATATGCCATTCATCTTCAAAGAGTGACCCATGGCTTCACCCCCGAGTCACATATTCAACTATCCAGCTACCACCATGGAGACCTCAAAAACTCCCGAAACTCAATGTATGTGAAGCAAATCTGCTCCCCCATCTCAGTGACTGGAACTCTGATCGCCATCTTGCTCTGGCCACAGTCCTATGGACTGTCACTCCTGCCTTAATCTTTCTGGATCCTTCCCCCAAAGGCCAACAGTAAATATTTGTCACTCTGACTTCCTAATGCCTTGGATTTTGTCTCTCTCCTTGCAACACTGTCTCTGAAACTCAGTATGTCCAACACTGAACTCAAACCACTCCCTAAATCCAGTTCCAGACTCTTTCTGAGGGGGCTACTTTCATCCAGTCATGCCAACTTGAATCCCTTGCATGTATGTTCCTCCATCTTCAGGCCTAAATCTGCTTTGCTGACTTCCTACGATCTCATCTGAACCATTTCCATCATTTCTTACCTGAGTTATGGATATCAGTTTATTTTTTATAGGATATATCACGTGTGCTTGTAATATACCTCCAACCTGAAGCCACTTTAAAAAGTAGCACAGAATTATGGTTCAAAACAAGTAGTAAATTTATTCTGTGAAAACCAGTGTTAGTGGTTAGGTATGCAGAGAGAGGTGCTCATAGACAAGAATGGTAGTGGTGACATGCCATTCACTGAGCTTGGGAAACTTCACATGACATCAGAGGTATGAAAATTTCATTAAGATATATAAATAGAAGGGAGGAGTTTGTATATAGTTTATTCAGTAAGAACTTAGTTAAATTTTAAATGATTATCTAGCTGTTCTTCATATCAGGATCGGGTCACTGCTTCGGGTCTTTCCTAAGCATCTCCACAATAGTGAGTTTTGCTATAATTATGTTTACAACCCAAAGTTTTCAGCTCTAAACCCTTCATCATAACCCACCAGCAGAAAGCCACAATCATTTTTATTTATTATTGGCAGTTGGGATCGATTGATTTGGTTTGTGCCACTATGACAGTGCAGCACCTCGCCCTGAACATTTTCCTTTCCAATGGGCACTGTACTAGTCATCCACTCTGGGTGATTGTTGCCAGCTCTTTCGTCCCCACGCGTGGTTAATGCCCGTGTGAGGCAGTTCAGTAAGACTGAGAAGCATTGTGGTGTTGCGGCACCAACATGCTGATGCAGGCTCAACTCTGCGCCAGCTGGTCAGACTGTTCAACTCTTCAAGCCTGACGAAAATGGAGACAAAACAGAAGCCAAATGCTTAGCTATAAATCCAGACAAAACAGCAGAGAAACGGGTAGGCAGGAGATAGCTCCTAAATCAATGGCAGAAATGATTCTGGCATTTCAAATTACAGTAACTTCAAACATAAATTTTAGGTACGGATATGGCTTATAATTCTCAGCAGAATTTAATACCAAGTCCACACCAATGCTCCCACCGGTTTGGGAAATTTATGAACAGAAAACTCTGCTACATGAATATTAAGGTTTGATATGAAGTTGAGAGACAAATTTAGAAAGTTAACTATGAAACCTATTAGTTAACTATGAAATTCATGAATGTCTGTAATTAATAATATGCAATATAATCCACTAGAAATTTGATAGATAACAAAATATGGCAATTGCATGTTTTCAAATGCCATTGCTGCCATAACCTCCGTATGCACAAGGCATTTAATAACAATCATTTTATTTAATCTAACATTGTGTATTATGAATTTTTTAACTAGTAAGTTCATCTAAACCTGTGCAATTATAGTAATTTTTATTTTTATAGCTGGATTTTTAAGTTTCCATAAAGTGAGCACATTGGTAGCTTTATCATCATCACAGTCATATTTGGTAATACGATAATGAAATGCGCTAAAATACTTAAGTCCCCAGTCCCTGAAGTTGTCAGCAAAATTTCAAGACATTTATTCTCTGGAGAATTTTAATGTACCATTAGACCTTCTGTTTTTTAACTATTGAGACAGTGCCACCCTGCCTAGACCGATCATGGATATTATTTGGTCATACTGTTGGTTCAAACTGTCAACTTGACACAACATGGACTCACACTTCAGAGATTACTTGAGTCAGACAAGGTTATGAGCATGTCTGTGCAGAACTGTCTCCATTGTTAATTGCTACAGGAGGGTTTGGCCCACTGAAGGCAGCCCCATTGCAGAGCAGGTGATTCTGAACTGTGTAAGAAAACTAGTGAATTGTGGGCCAGCCTGAGGATCAGTGAACACATTTCTTCAGTTTCTACTTCAAGCTCCTTTTGAGACCACGCCCTGACTTTCCTCACCCAGAGGCGAGGACGAAAGTAAATCCTTTCCTCCTGTAAGTTGCTTTTGGTCAGTCTTAGGATGCGCTCAGGTTCCAGGTTTCTCCAGTATAATTGTAACTGGGAGGCTGCATGACCTTTGAGCAGACCACGTGGTCTTTCAGATGGTGGTCTGCAGCTCAAGCTTAGCGCCTAAAATCCCTTCGCAGTCAACTAAAAACAAATGGCATCAGATCACCAGTGAAAAGGAGGTGGGCACTGGGTCTCAGAATAGAACGGAGACAGTAAAAATAAGTGGAGAGGTCAATGGAGTCAGCTGACATCACCAATGGAGTCAGCTGGCGTCACCAATGGAGTCAGCTGGCGTCACTAATGGAGTCAGCTGACGTCACCAATGGAGTCAGCTGGCGTCACCAATGGAGTCAGCTGGCGTCACCAATGGAGTCAGCTGGCGTCACTAATGGAGTCAGCTGAATTCAGGCTTCTCACCGTCCCTCCATCCCTCTACCCCATCCTAGTATCTCCAACTAACATAACATGCAAGGTGTAAATTCCCCTTTGGATGTGGTACTCGAGTTGCCTCCGTGCTTCTTTCTCCACATCCTGTCCCTTCATCCTAGGCCTGAAAGGAGAGGATGAGAAGGCAAACAGGAGAATAAATTTCACTGCTATTCTGTTCAATGGCCGAGAATAATGGAGTCTGGGCCTTTGAAATGGGGTGCATTGCCATTCAGTCTTATCCACATCAACTGCTGGGTCAGGGGGCTTAAAAAATGACAGAATTGTGTAACTGTTTGTCTCATAATACTTGATCTAACTTGATTTTAGACATGATTTTAGCACATCCAGCTGCAAATGTAACCGAGCTGAGATAATGGTTCAGCAATAAATGTTGATATTTAGCTTTTGGGGGTTTACGGCTGTTTGAAATAAAGGCCTTCTCTCCTGCAACTTGACCTTTAAGCAATTAGCATTGATTTTCTCCAATCAATTAAACTCCTATTATGGTGCTTAGTTTAAGTTAGGAGATATTTACTTGTAGCAGACAATCCTTTTATTGATGTTGCTTTTTGTCTTTTAGAATCTCAGTCAATGCCTTCTTTCCAGACTGTTTCTTCAAAAGAGATACATAAAAATAGAAGGTAGACATGAGTTTTGCCATGAGTCTCTGCCTCAGCCCCTGGTTTCTTAGCCACAGAATCCCAATCGTTTCAAGAAAGAGAGAGAAAACAGCCCAGCCGTAAAATCGTTTCCCAGAATTTACCAGAAGAGAAGAGGTCACGGGGAATGGAACTAGCTAATAGACAGATGTCATTAGCAGGTCTTCTGGGGAAAGTCGCATTGAATAGAATCAGCTCAGTTAGGCATCCAGGATTTCTCTTTGGGCTTTCATCTTTCTTCCTTTTCCATCCGAGAACATATTAACAATGCCTGGAGATAAGCTAACCAGCTCCGATGAAGGTTAAAACATATGTATTGTGTGATGTTTTACTCTTTTGGCTTTTGGAGGGGGCCACCACCCAGCTCCCAAATAAATCACACCCAGAGGCTTATTCTTTCTTCTGAATGCCTGACCTTACCTTGGCTTGTTTCTTGCCAGCTTTTCTTATATTAACCCCGCGCCTTTTGCCTCCGTGCTTTCTCCTTTTCTTACTTCTGTATGTCTGACTTTCACTCTTACTCTGGGTGGCTGTATAGCTGGGTGGCTGGCCCCTGATGTCCTCCTCTCCTTGTTCTCTTGTTCCTCATCCACCTCATCTCTGCCTGTCAGCCCTGCCTAGCCTTGCTTCTGCCTTGCTATTGGCCATTCAGCTCTTCATTAAACCATCAGGTGTTTTAGACAAGCAAAGAATCACAGCTTCACAGAGGTAAACAAAGGCAGCATAAACAAAAACAACATACCCCAAAGTAATATCCCCGATGCCCATGCTTTAAACTTGCCCTACATAAAACTATAACATTCTGAAGTGCCTTAAGAACTTATTTCTAGTTTGATGAGGACAGCAGTAAGAATCTCTCACTAGCTGAAGCTATTCTTTACATAATTATCAGGAAAAGCCTATCTGGTCATTAGTTCAGTTAATTTTCTTTTTCATTACTGGGCTTTAGCTCAGAGCCTCATGTAGGCCAGACAAGCGCTTATTACCAGTGAGCTATATCACCAACCCTCCGTTTTAGCTGTGCTTTAGGAAGTACCAATAAAGTCAGTCTTTCCAGTGCTGTCTTGAGACGAGGAGTGAAGAAGGAAAAAGGTCACGTCTTGTACTTACACCATTTTGCAAAGTATTGTTTTCAATTCAGAAATCAGCTCTGAAATTAATTCTAAAAGTTGTGCTTCAAAGCGACTGGATCATTTGGGAGATGTAAATTAAAGCCACAAGGAAATATCACCTCATGTGAAACAGAACAACCACTAAAGAAAACAGTCTGGCAAATCCTCAAGGAACTAAACGTAGAATTATGGAAGATCCAGCAATTCCACTTCGGGGTGGAGATCCAAAACACTTGAAGGCAGAATCTTGAAGATATATTCCTATACTCAAATCCAGACCAGGGTTATCAAATACTAAAATGTGGAAGAGACTCAAGCTTCCATGGAAGAATGAATCAACAAAGTGCAACATTGTGATAGCAGAGCATTGTTCAGCCCTGAAGATAAAGGGAACTCTGAAACATGCTAGAACATGCTAAAATAAACCAGTCAAAAATGTTGCATGCTTTTATTCGTGTCATGATCTACAGGTGTCAAATTAATAGAAGCAGAGAGTAGAGTGAGAGACTGAGAGAAAGATAATGAAAGTTTCAGGATGAGAAGCTCTTGATAGCAGTTGCATGACAGCATGCAGGAATTCAATACTGTAAAATCTATGTTCTTAAAAGTGGTTAAAATGACCAATTTTACCTTACATGTAGTTTGCCACCAATAATCAATACTTTGGTTTCACTAGCTATGTGTGTAAGCATAGAAGGTAGTTGTCTAACACCAAGTTTCAGGTTCTCATATCAACAAAATGACTATGGGTCATATCCACGGCTTGCTGTTTTAAAGCCACTGCAGTGAGTGGCATGCGCGAGCCTGCACACAAGCCGTCAGAAAGAGGTTGGGAAGCTCAGTAGTAAAATACAGGCTCAGGAGACACTGAGCTCTGGATTCAATACCTGGGGTTCAGAAACAAACAAAAAGCTGGAGTTAGACATTTGTAACTTATTTTAAATAAAATGTGGAAGCCATAAAATTGGACTTGCTAATCCTTAAATTAAAAACTCTAAACCATTATTCACTTGCTTATGATTTTGACATAATCTTGCCTAGAGAGGAGATATGACAAATTCTTTAAGTTTATGAATCCTTCGCAATTGGAATAAAGTCTAAGAATGCTTTTGTATATTTAAAATATTCTAATTAAAA
Source organism: Bramus lutescens (assembly GCA_001685075.1). NCBI lineage: Eukaryota > Metazoa > Chordata > Mammalia > Rodentia > Cricetidae > Bramus > Bramus lutescens. Next base: position 96,423 of record LOEQ01001491.1, on the reverse strand, counting down.
CATAAGAATAGGGTCTACTTTACAACAAAGGATATCTAAAAAACAAAACAGGGCATTTTAAAACTTCATTTAAACTTTGAAACTTCATTTAGGCTCAAAAGATTAAGATTCTTATTATCTAACTTTATTCTCACCCAGCACCATTATAATCACAGAATGCACGAAGCCCACTCTGCACCTTAAGAGGAATTCAAGATGATTTATTCCATGAAACATGTTTCTTATTATAAAGAACTCATTAATCACTTCTTCCACATACAATGAAAAGTGCTATCATGAATTTTTCATTCATAGTACCCTGAAGTGACGAACTTTGAATTGCATTTTCCCAAAAAAAGAAAATGCTCAAGTATAATTATGCCTCTGAAGTATGTGCAGTTCATGGCCAACCTGTACCAAGGGGTTATTAATTCTTACAACCTATCGATCAAATTTTATAATTTACACATTTTAGAATCCTTGGCTATTTTACTGACCTAAAATGCTTCGTGGTTCTTTTCCTGCCCCACAGGTAATTACTTGGAGAAGGAACCTTGAAGGTCACCCACGCTCTTCCTCTTCTCTCTGAAATCTGAAATTGAGCCTGCGGGTGACTGCGGTGAGGAAGTCTTCTAAATCACTTCCATTGCGGGAAAACACCGTATGAGATAAGCTGTGTAGTTGTATAAATGAATGGTCAATAGTAAGTGAATTCCATTTTCTCCAAAAGAATGAAGCAGCAAGCCCACATCTCCAAATTCAAAAGGAATGCATGCTGATAAGCTTTATTAGTGTCCTTTAATGATATCCTTCACGTGACTTATACCGCAAGTTGTGTTTTCCGAGTCGCGATTGGCATTGTCTGAGATGTGCTGGCATGCAAGGCTCTTCCTGTCAACACTTCATTGCCTTCTAACCCACAATTTCACCCAAAAATGAAGAATTAAAGCAAGTACACACCAAAGATGCACGATATACCTTTTCTCTAGGTCTGTGGCTGGAATTGTAGTTCACTGGCCTTGGCTTTCTGTCTACCTACCCAGGACTGCAAGGTCCTACCGAGGCCTTTTCAGTACTTACTGACCCTCAACGTAAGTTGTGCCAGAAAGGAGCAAGGCGTGAATTCTCGGAGAAAGCTACTGTATGCAGCTGGGGAAATATGAACACACTGTGTTCAGATCCTAAAGTGAAAATCTAGTGATGACAATCCAACAGCTGAAGAGGTCTGGGGAAGCTCCAGAATGAAGAGGAAGAAGAATCAGCAAATGACTCGTGGTGGAGGCAACGACTTTGTGTCTTGTTTAAAAAGACGAGTTCTTCCAACCCAGAGAGTGGGCAGCTATGAAGCCCAAGCACAGAAAGATAGCCACACGACAGTGGACCAGGAGTGCTGTGGCCTACTACAGGAGGTCCACAGCCATGAGGAAGATGCCTCTCAGTATGAGAGGCAGGCCACCACTCCAGAAGAGAAATGAGTCATCTCACCAGGAGCAAAAATCTGGCAGGCCTTTTGAGTCCCTGGAAAACATTGTCGGCCGCAGAATTTCTCATGGATGGAAAGAAGGCAATGAACCAGTCACCCATTGGAAAGCCACCATTCTAGATCAACTGCCAACAAATCCTTCTCTGTATTTGGTGAAGTATGATGGGATTGATTGTGTCTATGGATTGGAGCTTTTCAGCGATGAAAGGGTTTTAAACCTTAAGATCCTGCCTAATAATTTGTCATTTCCTCAGGTGACAGACACCCACCTCGCAAACACCATAGTTGGCAGAGCAGTGAAACATACGTTCGAGGGGCCAAATGACTCTAAGGAAGAGTGGAGGGGGACAGTCCTAGAGGAGGTGCCGATCACGAAGACCTGGTTCTATATTACCTATGGGAAAGATCCAGTCTTGTACATTTACCAACTCCTGGATGACTACATTGAAGGCAACCTCCACATCATGCCAGAGTGTCTTCCAGTAGAGGTGTTTTCAGAAGTAGACAGGCATGTCTTGACAGGCAAACGTGTGAAGTACAACAAAAGAGATGGAACCCAAAAGACAGGCAAAATCATTTACCAAGTTCCCTCCAAATCTTCCATGTATTTCATCAAGTTTGATAATGACTTCAATATCTATGTCTATGAATTGGTGAAGAGTCCTTAAAGTGAAATTTTCAAAGTGTGGAGGGGCAGACATAAAATTGTGTTGGGGGGAATGCTTTTTTTCAGAGACACATCAGGTCCTCTAATAGCCCTGGAATCTTTTTCAGTGGAATTTGTCTTGCTCTATAAATAAAAATTTGTGAACATGCAAAAAAAAAAAGGAAAGAAAGAAAAATCAGCAAATGAAGAATCCACTGCGGAAGTGAGACTTACCTGGGCATTAATCAGACAAGGCCTTCTAAGGAAAACTAAACACAAGTGTAAATGGAACGCTCTCATCTGTGTCTCTGTGTGTGTGTGTGTGTGTGTGTGTGTGTGTGTGAGAGAGAGAGAGAGAG